>ML675643.1:7621968-7668559 GCA_007922155.1 Mesoclemmys tuberculata
TTCTCTGCAGTAACTCAGTTCCCATCCCATCCAGCATTCCCACAGACCATTGAGCAGACTTATCTGCCGATAATCCAAAATCAATTGCTCAAATTAAACTATCCCATCATAACATCCCCTCCATATACTTATCAAGCTTAGTCTTAAAGCCAGATAAGTCATTTGCCCCCACTACTTCCCTCGGAAGGCTATTCCAGAACTTCACTACCCTAATGGTTAGAAACCTTCGTCTAATTTCTAGTCTAAATTTCATAATATCCAATTTGTACCCATTCGTCCTCGTGCCTATATTAGTACTAAACTTAAACAATTCCTCTCCCTCCCTAACGTTAATCCCCCTGATATATTTATATAGAGCAAGCATATCCCCCCGGAGCCTTCTTTTGGCCAGGCTAAACAAGCCAAGCTCTTTGAGTCTCCTTTCATAAGGCAGATTTTCCATTCCTCGGATCATCCTAGTAGCCCGTCTCTGAACCTGTTCCAGTTTGAATTCATCCTTCTTAAACATGGGACACCAAAACTGCACACAATATTCCAGGTGGGGTCTCACCAGCGCCGTATATAACGGCACTAACACCTCCTTCTCCTTGCTGGAAATACCTCGTCTGATGCATCCTAAAACCGCATTTGCTTTTTTAACAGCCATATCACATTGGCGGCTCATAGTCATCCTGCTATCAACCAATACCCCAAGGTCCTTCTCCTCCTCCGTCGTTTCCAACTGATGCATCCCCAACGTATATGTAAAATTCTTATTATTAATCCCTAAGTGCATGACCTTGCACTTTTCACTATTATATTTCATCCGATTACTATTGCTCCAGTGTACAAGGTGGTCCAGATCTTCCTGAATAGCATCCCGGTCCTTCTCCGTGTTAGCAATACCCCCCAGCTTCGTGTCATCCGCAAATTTTATTAACACATTTAGCCTATCAACTCACCTCCTGTTTAACTATAACGTCTATAACTCATTGCTTCAGCTTGTCATTTTCATAATAACTATTTCTATGTGTGAAAAAGGAAACAGAATCCATTGTTTGGGGGTGGGTGGGTGGGAATAGTTTTTACAACATATTGAACACAATTTATTATCCTTGGGTGAAAAGAAAAAAAATTATCCTAAAGAAATGATACCATTATATCAACACCTGAATGAGTTTGACGACTTTCCATTTTCCCAATAACAAATGGAGCTTACTACAACTCCTGGTTTCTCAACATCTTCTCATAGTCACTGAAATGCAAACTGCTCATCCTCGATTTATTTTTTTTTTGGGGGGGGGGAGAACTTGTATTTATGATTAGAGACCTTTGGAATAAAATTTGTCATTTCAAGTAACAGAATAAATTTCATCCTACAAAGCTGGTATCATTTTATTTGGTACCAAGTGTGTCTGTTAAACTTCTAAAACATTTGCTAAAGGGCAAAGTGGTTATTTTACTTCTGTTTCTTCACTATATCTTGAGCCTGGAACAAACAAATCCAGACGTGCACAGTCTAAACATGAATATGCTAATCGACTCTTGGTATACTAATAACGTGCCAGATCCAATGCCTACTGAAGTCAATGGAAATCTTTCCATTGACTTCACTGGGCTTTGAATCAACCCCAAAGGCAGATTCATGTATTAGATCAAAGTCCTGCTGTAAAGCCAGATCTGACTCCAAGAGCAGTCAGTGGATATCTTTCCATTTATTTCACTGGCTTTTGGAATAGGCCCTTAGCGTTAATCATATGGATAACTTTGTGTATTCTGGATGTATTAAAACGCAAACTGGAACTACTAGTTGGGAAAATAAGTTTCCATTGATTTGGCTTGAAAACTCGATTTTGACTAATTATGAGACTACTTTTTAAAAAGCAAATGATGTGTTTTCCATTTCCACCCTTCCATTCGAGAATGGGACACTTAAAAACATGGACCGAACTTCTGTATTTATTTAACGCCAAATGTTGCAGTCTCCCCACAGGCAAAACTCCCATTGAAGTCATTAGGAGTTTTGCCTAAGTATTATTTTCACTTATATCACAGCAACACCTGGCGACCTCAGTGGAAATCAGGACCCCATTGTGCTAGGTGCAGTACAAACTTATGCCAAGTGGTGATCCTTGCTCTAAAGAGCTTCCTAGACAAGAAGTAGTAGAAGAAACTGAGTCATAGAGAAGTGGAGCGACTTGCCCAGGGTCAAACACCAGGGCAACGGTGGAGCTAGGAACAGAACCCAGGCCTCTCTTCTCCCAGTTCAGTGCTGTCTCCATGGGTCAAAGGAAGTATGCAAGATAGCATGCCCTTTGTTTTTTGTTGCTTAGTATTGAATTGTTATATGAATACCACTTGAACAGCTTTAAAAATCTCTTTGAGGTCAGGTAGGGATAGACACTTACCTAGTTTTATCCTGATAGTATCACACATTCTGCTACATTTTTAGTGGCCAGGCTGTTTTTCTAAGCAAATGTATCTCTTAGCTGGCCTAGAGCCATGTCACTGTGGCCTCTATTTGCCTCATATCTTGCAGGCTAATTTGCATCGTATCTTCCAAGCTAATCAGCTGCGGCTTGCTCAAGCCCTGGCTGGGATGATTTAGCTGAGGTTAGTCCTGCTTTGAGCAGGCGGTTGGACGAGGTACCTCCTGAGGTCCCTTCCAACTCTCATAGTCTACGATTTATCATTCTAAGTTCATGCAGGTAGTGCAGTCCACTCCTTCCTTCTAGCCCCACAAAAACCAGCTCAGACTCCAGTGGCTATGTCTCCGCTGTGCTGTTCTTCTGAGTTCCCTCCACCAAGCCCTAGACCGTCTAGTGCGACGGGGTTGCAGAAAGTGCTGGAGAGGATTTAATAAGCAATCCTTTTCCCTGCTAGTCAGTCCTGAGCCAGTGACTTAGCATGGTGTTAGGAAGCGCTGCCTTCCCGACAAGATGTAAATCTGAGGTGCTTTTCCATAGCGACCATTAATAATCTCTTGGCTCTTTAAGAACGAGAATGTCATACATTTAAAAAGAAATCAGGGTGCTCCTGTTGTTTAATGATGAATAAGAGGGAATGTGATAAAAAGCCTATAAAGTAATGAATGGGACAGAGAAGGTAGAGTGGGAATGTCTGTTCTCCCTGGCTCTTAGCACAAGAACATGGGGACATTCAATTAATTTAAATGGTAAGAAATTCAAAAGTGATCAAAGGAAATACCTTTACAAGTCATTAAGGCCAAGAACTTAGCAAGTTTCAAAAAGGAGTTGGATGGTTATATGGATGTCAGGTATACCCTGCTCTCATCTTTAAGGATAACAAACATTCTGAAGGGATGTTAAAATTTGTGCTTGTGTAACTTGAAAATGAGGATGATACTTAATATGCGGGTTATAGGATCCTACAGCTGCTCCTGAAGGGTTCATACACCTTCCTTTGAAGCATCTGGGATATCCATTCCATGTCTTTTCATGTCTTTTAAGCAGTACACCTTCATGAAAAATATCCTAGTTTCTTCAGAAGGCAGAAAGGTTTTGTTGCCCAGAGATCACTTCCTACAGTGGAATAATGTGGGACTCATATATGCCTATGCCTGAATGTTCTGGTGAAAGCATGCATATGTTTTTCCTAGTGCTTTACTCGTTCCCATTAGACAGTACTGGTTGCTGTATCCCTGCCTTCCTTACACTTCAGTTGAAAAACATTTTCCTTGACTAACGATCAGAATCCTTAGATTACCAGTTTCATTCAAGGAAAAGACAACTCATGCTTGAAACCGTCACTCACAACATGTAATGGGTCCCCCCGCTAGGCACTGTTCATCACTGTGTATGACAGAAACAGCCCACACCCATTCAGCGAAGGGAATCACAAAGGAAGCGTGCCTTAATGCTATACAGCTATAGATGCTATCTCATTACTACCATTACAGAAACAACTTGGAGACACAGCAATAGTGGCAGCAGACCCTTCCTAAAAGTAGCTGGCAGCCGATGGAATGCCGTTCAACAATAAGGAGACAATAGGCGATATTAAGGTAGAAAAGAAAATCAAACTAACAGCTGTTCCCTTTATCAGCCTGGTATTTTTTGTCAGTGGTTATTTGCTTTCTGGGGCTCAATAATTTATTGTTCATTTTCTGTCCAATAGGAGAGATGAATGAGACTAAAGTCTTTGATGAACTAAACATACATTTGGAAACATCATTTTAGTATCAAAATGACATTTCCATATGACGTTTCTGAATGAAGCTGTAACTCTATGTCTTGATCACTCTCTAGGCAAGGAAAATGGAGCCAGGCTCTTTTAGAAATCACAGGGCTAAATCTTTGAATAGTTCAACGTTTTCTTTCATATTTTTGTTTTTAAAATAAAACTAAATTTACTGCTCGTGGAAAAATGTTGGAGTGGCCTGGAAATGAAAAGCCCTCTGTTCGTCCACAGTTCGGATACGGCACAGTCAGATCTGTGCAAGCAACCCCCAGGCTGTCCTCTGATGTGTTTCAACAGCAGAGGGGCAGTTAGGTGCCATATTGAGCCACAGAGAGATTTTCATAAGCACAGATGCCAGGTAGATGCCTCAATGCTGCTGAAATTCAATGGGGGCTAAAGCCCAGACCCTCAAAGATGTTTTGGCATCTAAGCCCCAATGAAATCAAGGGGACTTCGGTAGCTTAATTCCTTTAAGGATCTGGGCCTAGGTACCTAACTACCACTTGTGCCCTTTAAAACCTCTCTGCCTTCCCATCTCCCAATCTTCAGCCTCTGCTGTGCTAGTTATCAAGGGAGCCAGCTGTGATGGAAGGGGTTTGGCCACTCATGGGGTTTTAAGAACTCATCAACTCAAATGGGTCATCCACCAGGCATTAGACACTTACAAACTGCAGTGACTCTTACAAATGGATCTGAGTCCATCCAGCCAGATTGAAATGCCCCTGAATGTGGGAATGGACAGATCCAGTTCTGAACTTTGAATCTCATCCCTTCTTCAGTTACTAGTAACCTGGGTAGAAATCAGAGGGTGACATATTGTTTGACTACTGTGTGGTAAGGCAGTGTGGCCTAGTGAGTAGGGTACTGGATGGAGGCTTAAGAGCTCTGGTTTCTGTTCCTGGCTTTGTCGCTGGCCTGCTGGATGACCTTGGGTAAATCGCTTCTGCTCTCTGCCTCAGTTTTCCCCTTCTAAAAAATGGGGATAGTAATACTGGCCTGCTTTGAGATCTACTGATGAAAGGAGTTAGGGCTTATTGTTATTACACAGTATCACACCTCTGAAACATCTCGTCTTGGTATCCTTGCGTCATCAGGTCCGCCAGCTAGTTCCTCGCTGTCCCCAATGTCTGAGGTTCAGTGGTGCTATGTGCTCCTCCACCGAGAATAACTAATTGTTCTGAAACGTTTTGTCTGCCTTAGGCCCTCCTTTATATTTCAGTGTACGTAGGCACTGATCCTCCACAACGCCTATGCGTGTGTATAACTTTAAGCACGAGTAGTTCCACTGTCTTCAAAGGTACTACTCTGTTCTTAAAGTCACACATGTTCTTAAGTGCTCTCCAGAGTCAAGGCCGTAGTGAACTAGTGTGCATGCATGGGTGTGCACCATTTCTCCTTACTGACTGAAATCAGAGCTGCTCAGCTGTGAATGATAGGTGCTATGCTTCAAGTATCTGAGATTCAATACTTTCAGAATCAAAAGATCTCAGCTCTCTCGGCCTATTAGTTCTATCCTGGCCATGTCCTGTTAGTTTGGAGAAGACATGGTCTGCAGCATGGAGAAAATTCTAGGTGGTTACAGTATATTCCTTCCATATTTTGTATGCTTCAAGGGCACGATACTAAGCATTTCAAAGTGTATCATTTTTTCATCAAGGGTGAAAATCAGTCAAACAGCCATTTCAGACCAGCTAGAAATTATGAAGCTTCTGGAATCTATTAAAGCATAAATGTCAAAGGAAAATTAATGCTGAGCATTTTCTGAACCTTCTTGTTTTACTCCCCAACGTCCGTCTCTCTTGTTTTGTTATCTGCGTTTTTGCACAGAGGTTGCAGAGACAGGAATCTAGCCTGAAAGAGACAACAAAATTATTAACTATTTTTCCATGTCTCTGCAATGAACACATCATATTTTTTCCATCAAGATAACTCTGCTTAGAAGAATGTTGTGGTATCAAAAAAAAGGGAAAAAAAAGAGGAGAAGAAAAGAAAAAGAAGTCAGGATACCATAAAACCAGAACTAACTTCTTCTCCCCTCCTCCTCCCAGGAATATTTTTGAATTATACTAGTAATGCACCATAACAACAAACAACATGTTTTCTTAAGTGTAAGTAGATTGCTGTTCAGGAAGTCCATGCCAAAGCTATTTCTGAACAAGCAGATGCCAGATGTCTAAACGGATCCTGAAGTGCATTAACCATTACATATTTCACTTCCATTCAAAGACAGGGTCTGAAGACAGAAGTCTTATTAAGTTTTACCCGGTTGTCTGAGGAGAGCTGCCATTTAGACAACCACTTTGTGGGAAATTGATTGTGGCAATGCATACTAGGCCCTTCCAAAACTCAGCATGTAATAGCTGATTTTCCTTTTAAAACTCTTCATATTTCCTGGGTACAGCTACAACAAAGTTCCAACATGGAGGGCCAGATCCTTAGATGGTGTAAATCAGAGTAGCTCCATTGACTTCCTTGCTGCTAGCCCAGTTTACATCAGCTGAGGATCTGACCTGTAGCGTATCCGATTGCACCATTTTTAATGGGCTGCCTCAGTGACAGTAAATAGAGAGGTGAAAGAAATCAGCAAAACAAATTATACACCTGGCACTCAAAAACTTAAAATTAAAATTTCAGTTTTACTTGTAACAAGCATCCAGGCAATTTTGGGAATACAATCTTTTACGTTTGCAAAGATGAAGAAAAGATTTTAGAAGCTGAAGAAATTACAAACTTTCTTTTCTCCAGTTTCTTTCTGGATCGATAAGTTACGTTTACACTGGTATCCGGGAGAGCAGAATATTGTTCTAAATTCCATCTGGCAGAGAATAGAGGGCCTGATTCTCATTTATGCTACAGCTCCTTTACACCTCGGAGGCAGTTTAATTTACTGCTGGAACAGTGCAAAAAAGGCCTTAATGTAAACAAGACTCTGGCCCTTTTTATACTGAACACTCGGAAGATTGGCAGGCTACTTATTTTCCATGTTTGCAAAATACATATGATCTGAAATTCACAAAAGTGATGGTTCTTGATGAGAGTCATGGAGAGATTCCATCAGTGTGCATAGGTTTGCAGATTGTTCGGAAGCTTCCATCTATTCAAATACCCAGAAGGGTACGCTTATCAAAGAGCCAGGCATCCAAACTTCCTGAATACATACAGCACTGAGCTGCAAGAGATGAAATCATCTACCAAGATAGAAATATATTGAGTCCAATATGATCAGTGTAAGGGATCACTAAAACCCAATAAAATAACATTGTGGTACACAGAAAATGAGCTTGGTGAGACCGCAGTTGTACCACATCCCGGCGATCAATTCAACCATCCTTAGGTTATAAAAACTTACAGTGTCATTAGAATAGGTTCCAATTTATATGAAACCTTGTCCAGATCTTGTCACATGTGCTGTTATTATCTCATTAGTTACATTATAGGATAAGCTTAATAAAATGCTACAGGGAAATGGATTTAGCAATTTTAATAGATGGGGCTACATCTTAATTGCATTGTGTTTCTTCCAGTTTTGTGGTCTACAATTACCTGGTATAGATACTACAGTATTAGTGATAGAAAAATACATATACATGGAAATGATACCGGAGCCTCACAATGCATGCACAGCTGCACAGGTGTGCAGTGAGACTTAAAAAAAAAATTGCACTCACAATTTAGGAGTAGAGAGACAAGGTGCGTGAGATAATGTCTTTTATTTGACCAACTTCTGTTGGTGAGAGAGACAAGCCTTCACGCATACAGAGAGCTCTTCTTCAGGTCTGGGAAATGTACTCAGCATGTCACAGCTAAATATAAGGTGGAACAGGTTGTTTAGCATAAGTAGTTAACATATTTCAAGGCGCCATTCAAGGTGAAGTGTGGTCCATTAAAACCCCTCCAGTCATGGGAGGAAAAGAATGGGGAGGGAAGACAGATGGGATGAGGGGTGTTAGTGGGTTGCAGATGGCTGTAATAAGCCATACATCCAGTGTCTGCATTCAGTCCATGATTTTTAGTGTTTAGCAAAGTTATGAATTTAAGTTCCCAGGCTTGTGTTTTGAAGGTGTTGTGCAGGTTTCCTTTGAGGACAAAGACTGATGGGTCAGATATAGAGTGACTGCTTTGTGAAAAGTGTTTACCCACAGGTGATATGGGTAAACACTTTTCATTTAACAGTTTTATCATTTCCCTGTCTGGGTTCATTCAAGAGCGTAATGACTGTCTGGTTTCACCCATATAGTTGTTATTGGGGCATTTAGTGCACTGGGTGAGGGACGCCACATGTGATAGGCATGTGTAGGGCCCCTGGATCTTGAAATGGGTGTGTTGGGGAGGGCATTTATCACTGTAGCAGTGGAGATACGGCTGTAGGTTTTGCATCTGTTGTTCTGGCAGGGTCTGGTGCTCCTTTGAATTGGTGCGTCCTGGTCTGTGGGGAACTGGGGCTGGGGGGTTGTTTGAATGCCAGAAGAGGTTCAGGAAAGATTTCTTTCAGGGTGGGGTCCCCACTGATTAGGTGCTGTAGTTGTTTGATGATACCCTGTATGGGTTCCAGTGTGGAGTGGGAGGTGACAATTAAGGGTGTGCCATCTGAGGGGTTTTATTTCTGTACTGAAGCAGGTTCTCTCAGGGCATTTGGATGGCCCTTTCCATGGTGTGATTTGCTACTCGGGTGGAGTGCCTGGTTTGGTGAAGTCCATTTTGAATGTGTATATCCTGGTTTTCTCCTCAGAGCATGTTCTGTGGCAAGTGAGTGCCTGGCTGTAGATAACACATTTCTTGGTGTGCTTGGGGGGCTTACTGGATCTCTGAAGGCAGGTGTGGTGATATGTGGGGTTTTTGTAGATAGTTGTCTGTAGGGCTCCATTGTAGAAGCTGATTGTGGTGTCCAGGCAGGGCTAGTCTTAGGGGTGGGACACCTGGACGACCACCCAGGGCACTGTTATCAGCAAGGATCTGTGTAGCCACCAAAGCAAGGGTGGTAATATACCATCTACCAGGCCACCCTTATTACTGCTCTGCTGCTGGTGGTGGCATGGCCTTTAGAGTTGGGTGCCCAGCCAGCAGCCGCCGTTCTTCAACCGCCCAGCCAGTGCTTAATTTGGACCAGGGCTTGCTTGGGCTGGGCCCTGGCACCATTTTCAATACAAATTCAGCACTGGGGGCGGAGGGGTGTGTGTGGAAGCAGGGCTATGGGGGGCTGGAGAGCCTGGAGCGACCACGGGGACCAGGGGCTATGGGGGATGCCGCACCCATGGGTGCCAGCGGTGCCAAAATACAAGTTCACCCTATGTGCCATTTTTCCGAAAGCTGGCCCTGTGCCCAGGAAGTTGATGCTAATATGGGAGTGTTCCAGAGAGAGTTTAATGGATGGGTGATGGTTGTTGAAGTTGTGTTGGGAACCTATAGGATGAAAATATCTTCATTGTATCTCAGGTGTGTCAATGATTTCATGATGCATTTGTCCAGAAATTTTTCTTCAAGATGACCCAGGAAAAGAAAGGCATATTGGAGAGCCATCCCACTACCCATGGCATGGTTATTCCCATGGTTTGGACATCTGACTGTTAAACAAATCCTGGAGTTTTTTGAGCTAGAACTATGTTCTCTACTGAATACAGTGACTACAGAATTAGGTAGTGAGTGCAGCTGAGTGGGAAAATGATTTTCCCATCCCATGAAAAGGTGTGAGATTTCCAAAACTTTTCCCATCCTGAATCAGATCAAAGAGTCAATATTTTGAAAATGTTCGTGAATCAAAAATCTGGAAAAAAAAAATTCAGTTTGGGTCAATTGAAATATTTTTTGAATAATTTTGAAATATTTCATTTCAGTTTCAACCATTAAAAAATCTTTTAATTCTAATTAGCGTAAATTTTTAAATGAAAAGTCAGTAAACCAGAATTTTAGGGTTTTCTTTTCAAAAGTGTATCAAGTCGAGAAATTGATTGATACTAATTGTTTCCAGAGAAGAATTTTGGTTTAGACGAATCACAGTTTAGTGCTGAAAAAAAGTTTCATAAAAAAATTCCTTACCAATGCTAGCAGTGACTAATACTTTGTAGTGTCTTAGGGAAGATTTTAGAAAATCATGCTTTATGCTCTGTAATATGTTTTTAAATCCAATATGTCATGCTTTTATGAATGTCTTTTGTAGTTATAGGTCTTGGGGTAGACTTTGACACCCACAAAGCCATAAACAGGACTATTTATAAAGTAAGGTATTACTCATTGGGCAATTTATAAAGACTAGACAGATAGACAGACACACAGTTTTTCAAAAGCTTCTTGGTTGTGTTTTTTGTTTATTTGTTTGTGTATTCAATGACAAAAAAGTTCAATGTGTATGTATAGGACAAGATGTGACGTAAAATGGATATTAATAAAGGAATTGTCAGAACAGCCATATAAGTCTGAATTTGATAGAGCAGTAGGACTTATACAGTGGGGAACAATCCTGCAGTGTCTGGAAGAAGGACTGGACAACCTAATTTGTCTTTTCCATCTCTAGTGTTTATGAGGCTGATCCTCAGATAGTATACATTGAAATAACTCTATTGGCTTCAGTGGAACTAAGCTGGTTTTCACCAGCTGAGGAGCTGACTTTAATTCCATGAAGGAGGCCAATATTCCATCAATGGAAGAAAACAGACTCGGGAAGGTACATTAGGACTATAGGACCTGATCCTGTTCTCACTTACACCAGTATAAATCAGGGGTAGCTCTACTGAAATCACTGAAGCTAGTGGTATGTACCTGGTGTGAGATTGGAATCCAACCCCTTAGGTCCTCCATCTGACGATCAGATCGACAGAAGATAGCAAAAAAAGGGGTGCCAGGTGAAGGGAGAACTGCGGGTGTCTTCAGATTCTGTGGTTCCATCTGGAGCAAGTTCAGAGCTTGCTAGAAATTAAAATCAGAAGCACAAACTATTTACATGACACAGCAAATGTGAAATGCCAAAGACAGACAAGGTCTCAGATATTTTTTTAAATGTCGCCAACATTACTAACCGGATGTTACACAAAATCTTAATTGGTTATAAGGGCTCATCACAACTCATTGGTCTGCGGTCTTGTCAGAATAAAACATGAAGGGAAAAATATGGGGGGAATTGGCAAAATATGACACGACAAGATAATGTGCACTTATGGTGACACATTGATCGAGGTGCATGTCACCTTTGACACAATATAAAAATCTGCTCCTCCCAAGGACAAATGGTTCCATCCTCAGATCAACTCCCAAATATACTGTAGGTCAAACCAAGAGGGTTATTCTGAAAATATTGGTATGGTGGCCAAACTTTGCTTTTAGCACGGTGTCCGTGCCTGACCACCTAATATTTTCCAGACCCCTCTTTACTCACATGCATAGACCTCACTGACCTCAAAGCAATTACTCACATGAGTATAGTGTGAAGGATTATGATCTTCCTCAGGACCATCTAGGATGGACTGTGGGGTGGACGTTGGTCCCTATCTCAAGGACTCATGATGAACTTGATCTTGACTAAAAGCTGTATCATACCCTATGGGGCAAAAGAGCGCAGTAGCTTTGAATCTCCATGAAAGGTCAAAGTTTAAGATCCACCAAGCCCAGCAATCTCCTGAAATCTACAGACAAATCCCAAATATCTTGGGACAACCTTGGAAGTCAGGAGCTTTTTCATGGAAGGTCCAGTGCTTCTCTACTGTTCCTTGGCCTCCCCCACCAGCCTGGGGAATCTGCTCTCTCCCTCCTAGCTGCTGCTCAGGGAGAGTCTCACTGCACAGAATGGGACAGTGTCTACCTGATGTTCTGTAGAGATGCGATGTCAATCCCTACAGGCCCGAGGATGGTGCATGCGATGGAAAGGGGTCACCCTCCCAGCTCTGCCCCTGCCTGATCCCCAGGAAAGGAGGATAAAGGAACAACACTGTAATACAACAAAAAGAGGACTAAGGAAGGAGGAAAGTTAACAGGAGGATCTGACTGGAGATGCTATGCAGTGCTCATTCTATTGCCACCTTCTGCCTGGTCTCTGCTCTGCTCATCAGCTCAGGTCTGTCCTGCAGGCTTCTGGAAGATCTCCTGCTAGGGCTTACCTCATCTTTACTCCCTCAGCTCAGACCTGTATGTCCACCTCACCTCTCCTGCTTAACACTTCTCCCCTCCCTGTGCTCCAGCTCCAATCTGACCTGCAGCTCCCCTGGAGTTCCATCTTTCCTTGTGCTCTGCTTCTTGGCTCAGACCTCTGCTGCAGTATTACGGGAATAGTGAGGTGAGCTGCCAATACCAGCAATGAAGGACTCGTATAAAACTTTCCCTCTTGGCCAGCGATAATACCCCAGTACCTGATGCGTGCATGGGTTGCAGATGGGCAGAGTGGGGGTGCTAGACATTTGTTTTCCTAGTTAAATGAAACCACATTCTCATAACCTTATCCAAGGAAGGAGGCAGCACCGCTTGGCAAACATATGCATATTAAGTGCCTTTGCTGGAAGTGTTTAGACCTGGCCCCTAGAACACGCTGAGAATGGAAGGGAGCAAAGTGTCCAAGTGGGGAGCAGGTCTTCTCCTGGAATTAATTTGCAGATAGCATCATAGAATCAGAGAAGATTAGGGTGGGAAGGGACCTCAGGAGATCATCTAATCCAACCCCCCTAACATCATTAGCTACATAACATCAAGCACAATTTGGGGCCATCCCTTCCCATTTTCTCTTTAGAAGGGGAAGTCATCCCCAGCAGACATGTTTGAGCAAATGGGTTGTTGCAAAAATATTGTTTTGGTGGCAAACCCTTGTTTCTAGCATGGTGTCCATGCCCGAGCACCTAAAGTTTTCCAAGCCCCTCTTTACTTACATGAGTAGACCCCACTGACCTCACAGCAATCACTCACATGAGTACAGTCTGAAGAATGAAGACCTTCATCAAAATCAGCTCCCAAATTTTCCTTCTGTTTGGCGGCAACATTTACAAGGGCCACCAGGAAGCCACCTCCAGCACAGGAATTCCCTCACATTTCCATCTCCTCTTCACTGTTCTCAGATCTGAGTCCTCCCCAACCTCCCATCTAGAGCATTTCTAAGGCTTAAATCCAGCTGGAGCAATGCAAATCCAAGTTCCAGGGTTTTTTAAACAGCAGGAAGCTGGTTCCAATAGGGCTTAGGGCTTTTTCTTAGTCATTACGAAAGTCCAAATATTACCACCCAGGAGCTCTTCGTCCCATTTTTGCTGCTAGGCTCTTGCTAAGGTTTTTCTTTAGCTCCTTGGAAAAGCAATGGCTTCACATCCGACCTGCAGCCGGCTCCCCAATTAAATCCAAGTTCCTATTTCCCCAGAGAAGGGGATGGATGAGGTAGAGGTCTTTTTCAGGCAGCATAATGTGTCAACAAATGATTGTTTCATGGTGGTCAAGAAAGCAGGAGACCTGAAAAATCATTACAATTCCAAGGAGAGAGGCACAAGGAAACGTTTGCAAAGAGCTTTTATTTTTTTAAATATAAACCAAACCCTCAGGCTTGCATGTCTTTTAGCTTTTTTTTTTTTAAAAAAAAGCTGTGTTACATCCCAAAACACATCTCTGTTTGCTTTCTGGGCAGTGATATAGCTTGCCAACTTCTTTTCTTAGGATTGATGAGAGGGAAATGTCCAGTGGGGTAAGAGGCTTGTTTTGCCTTTGTGCTGAAAAGCAGTCACTGGAGATAAGTTGAATCTCACATGGTGAGCTGGTTTGGTTTAGAGAAGCACCCAGTTAATAATGCTTTATACTTTTCATCCACTGATCTCAAGTCATTTAATAAAGGAAGGTAAGTATAATTATTCCCACTTTAGAGTTGGAGAAATGACCTTAAGGAATTAAAGTGAGTTGCCCAACACTTCATAGCAGAGTTAGGCATAGAATCCACCTCTCCTGCCTCATATTCTTTGAGCCATCCACTGGACCGAACATCTCCATGTTTGACTGCTCATCTGAAATTTACACAGACCTCTACAAGGTTGCAGAAAATCACACACAACATGGAAGGCTAGGTGTGACATTTATGCCCAAGACTGGGCATCCAGCAATTGCAATTTTCTTCCTGGCTGTGCCACAGAATTCCCATATGACCTTCTCTTGTTGCAATTGCTGAATCCGCAAAGACAGAAAACTAGCCCAATGCTGGGTTGTGTAGGCTTCGTTTTGTAAGAGAAGAAAATGAAGCAGCAAAAGTCACAGAAGAACACAAGAATTACAGTACGAGGACTTAGTCCATCCCGCTTCCTATCTTGCTTCCAGCAGTTACCAATTCTGGATGTGTCAGAGGAAGGTGTACAAGCCTCAATATACTATAGAGGGAAATTTTTTCCTGACCCCAGCTGGTGATCAGCTTATGCCCTGAGGCATAAGAATTGATATCCCTTCTGATTTTATCCTGGCCTATGTCATTGCAGATGCAGTCTCCATCACGGCAAGCCTCTCCTGCAAGCTAATTGGCCACAGTGTGAGAGAGGCGTTGAAAGCCAAAGGTGATTGTGGGTAACACAGATCAAGTTCAATGATCTGTGACAGAGGAGTCTGTTATAATAGGAACACGAGGTTTATTGTTCATAGACTCATAGACTCATAGGTCAGAAGGGACCAATATGATCATCTAGTCTGACCTCCTGCACAAGGCAGGCCACAAAACCCTACCCATACACATTTATAACAACAATGAAAGCCATAGATGCTGGTCTTCTGCCATTTCCTTCTCTTCCTTTTCTGCTATCACCTCTTTCTCTCATTGCAGCTCAACTAGCTGTTGTGAAGCCAGAAGCTGGTTATTCAGAGACATTTTGGAGTAGGGCCATAAAAAACTTTTATTTTAGGGAATGGTCTGGCCCAGTGGCCATAGGCTAGTTCTCTCTTTCCCCACACTTACCAGTTTCAGTCACTTCATGGACTAGCATCACTGCAGAGGCAACGTATCCAGTTCCTGAGTGGCTGTTGGCCAGTTCAGTTCCAAGATATTGGGCTTGATAATGTTCACTCACATAAAAGGGACAAAGTATGCCTTCCGTTGCAGGAATCCCTGGATGAAATGCCTTGGCCGGTGCTAGGCAGAAAGACAGACTGGATTTTGATGGCATTGTTTTTAAAAACTGTGAACTTCTCACTAGGCAAATAAGTTTTGGAAACCAAACTGCATGGTTTATTGCTCTTTCGGTTCTGTGGGCTACTGGTCCACCAACTGATACCAGTAAGAAGTGAGAGGATCAGTAGGTACCAACCCATACAGACTCTGTAAAGAATGCCTTCCATTTCTCCTTATCCGGAAAGATGGCAGCACCCATGTTGTCTGCCTTACAGGCACAAGGGGTGTCAAGTAAGGGGAAATGGAGATCTTGAGAACTCCTACTGGGTAATGGAAGATTTAATCAGGGCGAAAACCTGAGATGGGAAAACTTACTCAGTGTAAACTGCAGAGGGTTATATAATATGCTATAGGAGCCAAACTCATTCTGAACCGGTTCCCTGCAGGCAAGGATTCACACAGCTCAATAAGAGCATCTGTAATCAATCCATCTGGCCAAAAAATTCATCCCAAATGGTGCAAAATACCTTGTGTCACTCCCTTTGAGTTCTCTTATCTGTCACTTTATCATTCCTCCTGCTTATAGAAGAATATAGTTCCCATTCATATCCATTAACCATGCGGTTAAGACGCCGGCACTGTATGTGTGCTGTGGCATGTTGTATGTATTGGCTGAGATAGGGAAACTGTATTTCTCTTCTTCCAGCTCTACAAACCATACCCAGAATCAAATGCTCCATCAAAACCCTAAATTCACTTCACCCATTAGGAAAGTTCCTTCCCAGCCAAATACCTTGTTAGTGGTGGCCTCCATTCAACCCAAAAGAAGTTTTTGATTGAACAAAGACGGCACTTATGCAGCTTCAGCATTGTGGTGAAAATTCCTAAGCAAATACCAGCCTCCTTTTTGTTTTGTTTTTCTTTTAAACATTTCTTCTTTATTCCTCCCTGCTTCACACGTGAGAGGCCTGTAGTATTGTGGAGATTTATGGCATTGCAAAATGTTGTGGCCCTTGTGGTTAGCAACAAGAAAAAAATTCCCTGGACTGGATGTGGCTAACCATCTATTGAAACCGGGGTCTGTGCTAACCTGAGCAGTCACGGGGAAATCTATCTAACAAGCGCACTAAACAACTCCATACAGATCTTGCATCTCTCCTGCATTCGCTTCCATTCTCACCCCACACATGCACCCCACCTACATGGGACTTCTGAACGGAGGGTCATTAGCCCAGCCGCTGTTTGCTTCCATTGGATTTGTGTTTGTAAAACTTCCGCCCACAGTGTGAAGAGCTTCTTTTTAGTGGTGTGGTAGCTTCCTTGGTGGCAGTCTATGAACTAAGCAATGCATTCCCAAGCACACGTAAACACTATATAATATGCTCAAAGGGAGGCAATAAAATAGTGCCTTTGTCTCCACTGGTTCCCATGAGAAGGGAGGGCCTCATGACTGTTATTTATCAGATGCTTTAGATGAGTGCACGGAGCTGTACAGATACACAGCGCCTGATCCTGGAAAGTGCCTGCAAGTATCTTCGTGTTCCATTGACTCCACATTTTGGAGAATCAAGTCCATGGAAGACAACCCTGTCCAGAAGATCAATGGGCCTGACCCTGTCGGGTACTGAGCACCTACTACAAGATGCAGAGCATCCTCCACTCCCATTAATTGGGAAACCAATTGATTGGCAAATAGGGAGAGTTGAGGGTATTCACCATCTGGTAGGTCTGCATGACCAGTATGGTGAGTAAAATCCTGCCAAACTGAACCCATGGGTAGGTGTAGGAATGACAAGAGAGGGCTTCTGAGCATAGATTAGTGGTGGATAGCTAACTAAAAGGAATGAGTACTGGGCCAAATTCTCCTGCCTTCAATTAAGCAGTAGCAGAAACAGGAAATGACGAGGGCGCTCGTTACTCTTGCCAGTGTTTATCAGAGTAGATAGTATTTCTTTCTACCTCCCCACACACCACTCTCCAAAGTGAACCAGAATGGAAAAAGAGCATCCTGCTGCCCCCCAGGTTTTTGTTGAACCTTGATTTGTTGAGTGATTGCTGGGCCAATTCCATAGAGATGGTGAGCACTTGAAATTCCCCTGGGAGTCTAGTGGAAGGTCAAGCATCCCTCTTGATTTGACCCTGAGTGCAAGAAAAGCAAGGGCCTAAAAATCTGATCCTGCCCACTTGGTGAGTTTCCCGTTGAGAGTTTGTGATCACCTCAACTCCTACTTAAGTCAAGGGAACTGCTCAGAGCCGTGCAGTACCAGATCCTGATGCTATAGTACTGTCTACAGCCATGCTTACTGCCAGCAGGCATATGTGCATGTTTCCACGTGAGGACAAACCTAGTAGCAATTCCCATGGCAGACAGCTCTTAAGCACAGACGTGCAGTCCTGCCCAATCCTGCCAACAGATGTTTGCAGACAGGGATAAGATCACTGAAATAATTTTTCCTTCTCATTAAGCAAGATGGATGCTGTTAGAGCTCTTCTGTTGGATAAGGAGCTCATATACCCCTGTGAGTTTAAAAAATAAAAACAAAAAAAGAAATACGTCAGCTGACAGTAAGTGAAACTGAAGCACTTTTGGAGAGGAACATGCATTCTTAAATGGCATAATAAAGCATATATTGAGCAGGGATTTTAGTTTATATGGTATCCCATTGTCCCTTGGGTTGAAAAACTTGAGAGCAGTTACTTTTTCAACCTGCAAGACATTACTTTTTAACTGTAAACCTCAACTCTTATTAATGCACAGTGTGTGTGTAAGCGGATAAATAATTGCATGTTTGACTACATAGAGAATGTAGTTCTGAGACCTAAATTGACTCTTAGAAGTACTTAGAACAATAGTGTGAACCAGATGACGGTATAATCCTTTAGGAGAAGATAATGCAATAATGCAGAACTTCTGGCATGAGAAGGAGCGCAATTCTAAGAGGAGGATAAATCTCATATATGGTTAGGCATGATACCTAGGCATGAACTTTCCTTTCTTAAGTGAATAGTTTAAGTAATATTTATTTTGTGAGGTAATCTTCTCATTTCCTCTCAAAAACCTAGCTCTTGGTCTAGCACTGCTATTATCATACCATTCTTCTAGTTTGACTTCTCCGGCATATTGTCTTCTGATCGTTCAGAGGCCTGGAACGTGATGAAGGCCTGCTATGGACATCAAAGTCACCAAGGGTGGCCATCATCTTCTCACATCATATTTTGCTGATTCTCTCCGTATTTTCCCTCCATGTTTTATTTTGACACGACTCAACCCATTGTCCTGTAATGAGCCTTTGAAGGCAATTAATAGTGCCTGTAGCATCTGGTTACTAAAATTAGCAACATTTTAAAAAAAGGTATGAGAAATTGACAGTCTGACATTTCACATTTACTGTGTGTTGTGCAAATAGTTTGTTCTTCTGATTTTTCCTTCTAAGGATTTTATATTGTGATAAAGTCAGGCCGGACAGCTTTAAAAGGGTGTGCCGGTGCTGGTATGAGGGCCCGAAAGGGTTAAAAACCCTCTGCCCTGAAGGCAGAAGGGAAATCACAGCAGGGCAATTAAAGGCACCTGGACCCAATGAAGGGCCAGGCCAGAGATATTTAAACCCTGCCTTCCCTAACACAGGGGGAGGGAACAAATGTAGGGGAAGTTGCTGGATGCCATGGAGCAGCTGTAGGAGATGGTTTCCTCCCAGGTCAGGAGATAGAGCTCTGCTACAGCCATGGGAGGGGGCCCACGCCCACGCCCACGCCCAAACAGAAGGTAAAGTGTGAGACCCACCAAGGGGAGGCTGGCAGGTTGCCACAATATATACAATCTATGGGCCATTTCTTCCATTGCTGTAAGCTGATGTTTAGTGTTAATTAGTGTTAATAGTGCCAGCCCAGTTTACACCAGCTGAGACTCTGGCCATGTGTGAGTGTGACACCCCCCCCCCATATACTTTCCACTATGAATAACATTAATAGAAATGCTTTTTCTGCATAGTCTCCTGATAACCACTGGGCATTAAAAGTACTGCCAACAGAGGCATTAAAGTATCAATAGTTTAACACTCAAGCCTCTATGCTATATCTATGGGAAGGATGCCTGAGTTCCCAAATGTCTGTTTATAAGGGAGATTTGCCCAGGATTAAGTTTGTGATCTTGTGTGACTTTCATGGTAATTAATTTTAATACAAGCATCTGTATGTATTTGCAAAGCTGTAAAAAACCAATTAGATCAGAGCACCAACTCCTTCCTTTAGATGCATGCACCCTGCACCCACTGAAGTCAGCGTTTTGTGAAAAATATTACATCTGCTCTGACCAAATGTTGGCCTAGCCGTATGCATAGGATGAATATTCCGGGGCCAGGGAAGTGCATCTCTGCTCTGAGTTTTTAACTGTTGGTCGCATTCGAGAGTGCAAACGCAAGCTGGGTGGAATATCAGTCAGTGAGGAAAAGTGCCCATGCAAATGGAAGTCACTGGGAATTTTGCCATTGACTTCCGTGAGAGCAACATACTAGTGGCCTGGATAGGACTAATCTCATGAGTAAGGATGACTCATATGAGTAAAGAATCAGGCCCTTACGGTTCCTCTCTGCAGTGATGCTGTCAGAAGACCGTGACCCTATAACAGCTATGCAAGTGATGAGCTGGTATGACGAACCATTGTGAGAAACCACTGCCATCTCATGCTTCCTCCCTCAGTTTCTTTGTTTCACTCATCTCTTGTGTCTTGTCATTACTAAGATGGTTACATCTTTGGGGCAACTGTCTTTGCACCACATGTTTGGACAGTGCCCAGTACGTTTTCACTCCCCAGCGCCCTCCCACTAGATGATTCTGTAATACAAATACTAAATAATAATGATGAACACTTTAAAATAACTTGTGCACTGGCCCAATTCTTTAAGGTTTTGAGCACCTATGGCTATGTGGCATGAACCCTCCATTTCCATTAATGTCACAGGGGAGTGCAAAGCACTCGGCTCCTTGCAAAATTAAACCCATTAATTGCTGTCAGTGTCTCTAACACTCCTCTACAGTGAATGCCAGGTGCCCAAATGGACTCGGGTTTCCTGTAGGTTATAATCTATTGGTTTCACTCACGTGAGCTGATTTCAGGGAGACTATCCCCATGAGTAAGAACTGCAGGATTTTGTCTTGTGTGTTTCTCTTTCCCCAGCAAGGCCCAAGGCTCTAGACCAGGGGTAGTCAATTATTTTTTGTCAAGGTTTAAATTTGTTGGTCAAGGTCCAGACTCCAGAGAAAATAATAATAATAAAAAACAACAGTAAGATAATGAGTAAATAAAAAGACAGTGTTCAAAAGTGGCTGGTGGTCTGGGTTTGGCGTGCAGTCTGTCGCCTGACTACCCCTGCTATAGACCTTTATCACAGGAGAAAGGACTGCAGGAATGGATCCACTTCCATCTCTTGGCCCCACTTCCGCTTTCGTCTGTGGACTCCTCTGTTGTGCACACCTCAGGCTGAGCTTGGATTTTTCCACTGCAAATCCTGTTAAGTCTTTCTTCCCTTTTCAGATCTACCAGGGAACACAAATGGCACTGTATCCCAGAGAAATACGGGAACAGTGTGTGTTTCAGGTCTGGTGGAAAGAGTCAGCCTTGCTGATTTTAGCTAATCCAAATGGGCAAAGTTCCCTTTTGTTCATAATCAAGCTAGACAGGCCAAACGTTCAATTATTTTACTAGATTGGATGTTGAAAAATAAAGGTTTATTAATAATCCATATGGAAAGCATGTCATAAATTAACATTCCGAAGGTTATGTTTATAGCAAGGGCATTTTGAGGTCTTTTGAGCTGGGGTCTTGCCCATGTGAAAGTTTCCCTGCTGTATTTCTTCACTGGGATGGATCCTATATTGAAAAAGTTAAAAGATTTCCTAATATTCAAGAAAAGACACACAAGCTCCAAGAATTCTGGCTATATTCTCCTTTTCTTTTCTGCTCTAATGGGTGGTTGTCTGCTAAAACCATAAATCTGGCTGCCAATTGAGAGCAAGTGCTTGGTCCAACGTGGGAGGAAGCAACATCCATGCTGCCTCCACAACGCATTGGACTATTGTAGGGCATTTCCAAGTTAAGGCACAAATCCTGCTTTCCTAAAACTCCCATTGAAATCAATGGGCTCTTTGCCTGACTGACGTCCTTGGTCCTAGATGCAATTACTCAGTGAGACCCTGATATCTCACTTCTTTCTCAAGCAAATCTTCCATCAGGCGTTTCAGACCACACATATTAAACTGCATCAAAGTCAGTTTGGAAGGATGAACAAGACTGAGCTGATTTTGTTAGGACTTAAATCTGTGGCTCAAAGGAGTGTAGTAATACCAAATCTGATGTTTAGACTAGTCACCCGTCCCTAACCTAGGAAGGGCTTCACATTCTGGATCTCAGACAAAGAGCAGGATTGACTCCAGGAAGAACAGTGTGTTAAATATAGGCCTGTCTTACAGTTGGAAAGAAAAAGCTTCAGTAGAGATGTTTTGTATTTGAATGTGGCTTTTAGAAAGCAGATTCCCAATGAAAATGCATTTTAAAAATAATCCACCACTGAAGCATCAACTTTTTGACCATATCATCTAGCTTCTTTGGGGCCATTAGCATCAACATTGTTTGACTGCAGGTGTAATTCACCTTCTCTTCATGAAGCCAGAGTATGCAGTCTTATCTAAGTGAGGGAATTGAAATCACTCAACCTAAACCAGGGATCAAGGATGGAGACTGCAGGCAACAAAACCCATCAGCAGCTACCAGTCTAGTGGTTCCCTTTCCCCTTCACACACTCTATCTGCGTAACTATGATTCCTGGGAAGGAGCCGGCCTCATCCCCAGCCAATTCCCTGTGCCACGCTTTGCTCAGGCCTGTGCCAGGCAGCTCTGGAAAGCCCCTCTGTAGCATGCAGTGCTTTGTGATGCAGAAAGCCTTGTGTTGGCTCTCTGCTCAAGGGTGTATTTCACCCATTGACACAGAAGGTAATGGTGGACTAAGGAATGCCCATAAACAGAGAGGAAGATGATGTTGGTTGTGTCCATTTTTCTTCTTTTGCTTTTTTTCTTCCTTCTTTGAAGACACTACTCAGAGATTTCACAATGTGTTTTACTAATGACTTTGAAAAGGGCAAGTACTGTTGTTATTAGAGTGGTGCTTAGGTGTTCCAGCTGAGATTGGGGTGGATTTTGTCAGTTAGTCTGCAAATACAAAATAAGCAACAATCCTTGCCCTGAAGGGACTGGAGTTTAAAAAGTCAAGACAGACAAAAGGTGGGAGGGGAAGACAAAAGCAAAGCAGCTTGCCCAACATCAGAAAAAGAGCTCGGACTAAAACTCGGGCTTCCTGCGTCCCTGTCTGGAGCGCTAGCCACTGGATCACACTGTCTCTCTGATGCAATGCTAAACCATGCTAGTTTAAAATAAAATATATAGTCCAATGTCCTGGCTTCCTCTGCCCATTTTCAGTTAAAAAACACAGCTTTATGGCTTCAATAAATGACCTTGAAAATAAACTAAAATAAATAGAAGTTTCTGATAGAAAAATCCCTCCCTACAGTTATGATCCTTTTTTATTAGACCAACTAAAAATATAATAAAAAAGGCAAACAGTCAGGGCTCATTCTAGAAGGCAAGGTGTGAGTCTTCATATATGTTTTCCAGAGTCATGCACAATGGGGCTGCAATCTTGATTGGAGGTCTGTGGGCTTGACTGCTCTACAAATATTAAACCATTGTCTTCATCCAGCCATGGGCAACAGAAGCAAGAAGAGAAGCTAGTCCGGCTGAGTGTTGATTCACACTTTTTAATTCAGTTTTGAGATAGAGATCTCAAGGGAAGCAGTGTAACAATACAGCTAGGGAAGGGTGTTTCCCTCCTTAATTAATTGCCCTCTTTGGATTACAAAGAGGCTTTGTCAATGAGAACAAAAAGAGAGGGAGGAGTGGATGTAACAGTGAACAATATGCATACAATGGAGAAGAAAGAAACCCTTTGAATGAATTAGCCAACAGAGCAATTTCCCCTGTAGCTGATTTATAGTAGTTAGGGAAGTCACTAGTAATGCCAACCTCAAATGTTCAAAAAGCATGTCAGACCCCCACAGCTCATGAGATTAGTTTATCAGTCACAAGGTCTACCACACTATTGGAGATACCACAGTTATTTCCTCTTCTCAACACAGGGCTCTGTGTTGTAAATATTGGGCTCAGTCAGAAACCACAGTGAGGCCTGTCCTTGTTGGCAAATATTGACTTTTTAATGGCAACCACAGCTGAACCACCTCAAAAGCTTTGCAGGCACCTGTTCATGTTTTCTGGGCACCTGACTATAAGAACAATGTCAAACTGGATCAAACCAACAGTCCATCTAGTACAATATCCTCCTTCTCACATTGGTCAACACCAGATGCTTCAAAAGAAGATGCAAAACCTTTATAAGGGGCAATTGTGCACTAACATAATTATTCTTTTAGCAGTGGTCTTCCCAACGGACAGGTTCCTTGTCACATAGAGAGAAACACTGATGTTCAATCTAATAACTGCTTCAGAGATTCCTTTCTTCATCCTCATTGTTCATTTTTTTTAACCATCTTTAAAGTTGAGGGTGTGCCAGTGTGATGTTAGCTACCACCACTTCAAAATCAAAGCCACTAGCCAGAGCCTTCCCTGTGAAATCTTATTGCATGTGGTCAGACCATTTATATTAACCCCAGCGCTTAGATATTTTGGCGTGTTATCAAAGGACTGGAGACATCAGAAAAATTTAATTTACAGCGACTAAGAACTAGTAACGTGCGTCTCTTTTCTGTCTAACCATGTACTGTTCTTATAAATGTGTATTTCATCACGAAACCAATAAGTATCCTTCATTTAGATCTCAGCTGTAGCCTTTATAGTAGCCATTGTATAAACATTCCACTAAGCAAATACAGAAATAACTGCACTGCTAGGTGACCCTGGTTCCGTTTTGACCTGTCAAACTCAAGATCTGTTTGGTGAAAGTCTGTTCTGTGTTAGCAAGTAGCTGTTCAAACACAGATGCTGCCTATGTCAAGAAGGTTTTGGGGTTTTTTTTTGTTTTGTTTTGTTTTTTTACCTAGAAAGTACAGACAAATATTGATCCTCTATTGAGCTTGGAGAGAAGGGCTTGAGCAGCACAATGACATGAGATGGAGACTGAAAGGGTCTCAGAGCTGAGGAATTTAGGCTACTAAAGGGTATTTTATTTGCTGATCAGCCAAAGCTTGACATGCATTTAATCCCTCTGGCCGATGTGGTCATGGAGGTTTAGCTTTAACCAATTTCTAATTAAAAGTGTTTACAGATGAGCGCTTTGTTTATCCAACATTAATTATAGATGGCTTTCCTTTGGTGAGGAGCAAGAAGTTTTTTTGCCTGTCTTAACAAAACTCACTGGGACCCAGCTCCCTTCAGAAGAGGCCATTATAAAGTTGTTATAATGTCACTCTGCGTGGTGTTGTCCCAGCTCGATGGGGCCGCGGGGACAGCATTTCTCCTACATATGCTCTGATTTTCATGGGTTTATAACTCCCTTCCAACAATTCTGGCTGGCTAGGAGCTTGCCAATTGCCATCTATGTTCTGGGCCCAGAAGTCATTAGTTTAACCCCCCCCGGTGTAATCATGTTTAGGTTCTACAAGTGTAAAATGAAAGCAAAGGGATATTTGCTGATCTAAGATGCTTTCTAACATTTGTGTGACAAATGAAATATGGTGTGAAGCAGGCTATGATGGCGCTACAATTTTCCAAAATTTGCCTCTCACGGATGCATACAGCATTACCAGAATGATAAACGTAATTGCAGATGGAATGATTGAAAATAGCTGATCACATGGGCATTGGAGTAACATTAGCTTTGGTGTCTATTGTATTCTGTGTACGTTCTTACACTGCCCTCATCACCGCGGTAGCTAAGTACCTCCTTGTGGTGCAGCAAGGTGTCACATATGGCAACTTCGACCATTTATCACAATGTTGGGTGTTGTTTAAAATTGTTTTCTTTATTTTGGGGAGTAAGGTTTCCCTTAGAATTTGAAATAAAAATCCCCGTGTGATCTTACCTGAGAAATGAAGAATATCATCACCTTTTACGTACTTTGCGTGTCCGTTTCTGTGTTGAACTCTGTCTTCCTGAAAGAGTTGCAGAGATAGTACAATAGCTATGGTCTGTCATGAGAATAGAGCATTTGGTGGTAGCATTCCAAGCATGTCACCTAGTGGTCGGTGTGTGTATTACAGTCTCCCTTTGCATCAGGCCACAAAGGAGGGGTGTTGTGACAGAGTTGTAGCTCATGCTTTTAACTCTGGTGGTCCCCAGTTCAAGCCCCTGTGTGTCAACAAGGAGGGTGGCCATCACACAGGCATTCTGGGAAGAGAGTGTTAACTGACTCCATGCTCGTTCTCTCATTACGCTGGATTTCCTACCCAATGTGATGAGTGTTCTGAACCTGATGAGTCATCCAGGGTAATTATCTGTGAGTCTTAAGGGTCCAGCCAATCCACAAGCCAGGTTCTAACCAGGTGATCCCAAGGCAGGCATATATAGGTTCCTACTGAAAGTAGACAGGCTGGCCTGCTCAACATCACCACCTTGTCAGGGGATACTCTCAGCTGTTTAGCAGCTGTGACAAGCTGCTCATCTTTGTGTCCCTGCTCCAGCCGTACCCGGTCGCATGGCTGTCCTGACCTCGAGTGAGCAGGTAATTTCTTCAGGAACATACCCAAAGAGGGTTCTATCACAGAGCTTTTCCAAACCCTCTCCCTGTGCTTTTGGCTCATTATAGGACCCCTCTCAAGTCTGTGGCTGCCTCTTGCTTTCTCTTAGGCCCTGACCCCACAAGGAGCTTTGCACAAGCAAATCCCTGAGTCCACAGCATAGCTGTTTGCAGGCTCCAGAGTTGGCCAACATATAACTCAATGAAGGCGCTGGGCCTTTTCTGCACTGCTCTCTGACTTCTCTACCCCCTTCTTCCTTTACTTATTTATTTCGGGGAGAGCTTTCTAGCTCACTTTCCCCCTCGGCACCTACTCTCTGTCTCAGAGACTCAAAATGACTTTTCCACCTAGTCAAAGGAAGTGGTCGTTGTAGTTAAAATGGATCAGTATTTAAAGGGATGGGTTGCAACTATTGGCAGTTTTATCATTACAAGTCTCAGATAGCATCCTGTTTTATAGGCATTCAAATGAATTAAAGAGATACAAGCTATCTTGCACAATTTTGTGTAAATACAGGATAAGCTTGCAGTGTAACAAGCACCTTCTAACTGTAAGGTTCGTGTGATTATGGCTAACTGGCAACTCTCAATAGAACCCATTGATAGAGGACGATCTGATATTTCTTCTTGCCATCACACACTGAGTTCATTGCTCCAGAAGCTAAAAGTACTGTAAATATGGAGCTTGTCATATAAATGTTTCGGAAAATCAGCTAGCAATTTGAACATTCCATTTTTTAAGTGGGCTAATGAAATGTGTACAAGACTCACTTCTCTAATCCTCACAAAAAACTGCTGAGTATGCTAGCAGGGACTGAGCATAGATCAGGAAGATACATATGAAAGGAGGAAAAAAGAGAGAATATTTTTTTAAAAACTTCTGGAAGGAAGGATGGCACGGTGGTCAAAGAGCCAGCGAACTAGAAATTTTCTGGCTCTGATTCACTGTGACCTTGGAAAGTCATTTAGTCTCTCTCTGGCTTAGTTTGCTATCAGTAAAATCAGGAGAAGAACACTCGTTTTCCCCTCCTTTAAATTGTTTGCTTTAATTGTATCGTAATCTCTTTGGAGCAGAGACTGTCTCTTCCTATGGGTATGTACAGCACCCAGCACAAGGAGGCCCTGATCTTGGATATGGCCTTTAGACAAGAGCTGAGTAAATAATTGATTTTTCAGTTCAGGGGCTGAATAAAAAAATCTGGAAAAAAATGTTTTGGGTCAAACAGAAACTGATTATTTTTAAATTTGTTTTGAGTCATTTTTGGATTTTTTTCACCCTTTTTATGTGGTTTTTAATTTGTTTTTTTTAAATATTATTTTTTTAAATAATCACATTTCAATATGAAATACCATTGTGTAATGAAAGTCAAAACAAAAGTTTTTTAGGTTTTTTTTAAAAACATCTTTTTCTGTTTTTCAGCAGAAACGATCTGTTCAATTTGAGCCAAATTCATGAATAGTTTTGATGCCCCAAAATATTCATTTTGCAGCTAATGTACTATTTTTATAAATTACAACAACAAAAGTAAATGGACCCTTTCATTTAGATTGCATTTTATTAGGAAGTGACTCATTTCCTTACATTTCAATTTGTATCTGTTTCTTTCACAGCAACCACACTTCATTTAGCACCCTGTAACCATCCATGCTTGGATGCTAAGTGTGTTTTTCTCTCTCCATCTTTAAAAAACCCACCATGATTGGTGAGCAGGTGAGCACAAACTGGGAGAGAATGTGCTATGGCACTGTGGCAGTAGTTTGTCTCAGATCCAGTGTTTTGTTCAGACTCTACCTGGCAATCAATTTGCATAAGACTTTATTATTCAGTTTTGCAATTCCCCAGTGATCTTTAGGGTAAAGTTCTGTTCTACAGTGGTGCCCCGTCTGCAATGAATATGCCTGTGAAAGCCTGATTAATGCCAAATTATACTTAAGGGAAATCTTTACTTTCAGCTATGATATTGTAAATTACTGAATGCTGCAGAGAAAATTACCACACGGTCCATCTAAAAATACCTACGTTTGTCATAGTCTTAGGTAGCTTCAAAGGTTTGTATCAAGGGGATCTGGGAGATTAATTTCCGTTACAGATGCAATTTCCTTATTTAAAAAAAAAATTAAATGGTGCTGTAAAACGTAAGTTCTTAAAAAAAAAAAAAAAAAGAGGTTCATATGAGCTAAGGGCCATGTGCTGCTGAAAAATTTGCAAGACTTTAATATTCTAAAATAAACTGAATGAGGAGAGAGGATGGGTCAGGGATGGTAACTGCATACTAAATCTTTCTTTTCAACATCACTGGTTAAAAGGAAGCCCTCCATCATGGAGTTTCCATTGAAGTCAATGGAAAACAGGCAGAATCAGGCTACAGGTCAGTAATGGTTGAAAGTCAAGATCAGCCGGCTGTTTGGCAGCCTGTCATTATGTGTAATGCCGCTATCCTGCAGTGGCACCTAGAAGCCCCAGCCAAGTTCAGGACCCAGTTATCCCAGGTGCTGTAGACATGCATAGCAAGAGAGAGCATTTGCCCTCAGGAAGTTATAATCCAAGGAGACAAGGCAGACTAAGGGCTTGAAAATGGAGGAGTTACTGATTTTTTTCATGCAAACCGTTCAGATACTATGTAGAAAAGTGACCGTTTAGATTTTACAGACCAGGAAATGAGGCACAGAAAGACCAATGTGAGAGAGGGAGTCTGTGGCAAAGCCATTCTAATACCTTAGCCCCAAGACCATCCCTCCTCTTTGAAATGACTTGAGTTGGTGTTAATTGTCTGGGTCTTTCTGAAGTATTGCCCATACTACAAAAATAGGACTGGATCTAGAGTCTGACCTACCCTTTCACCATTAAGTCTGGCCTACAGTGACAGCCCGTGGTAGCAAATTTTGCAATTGGACTGGCTCTGAGAGGAGTTGAGCTCTGCTTGTAGACCAGCAGAGCCAGGGAGGTCAGTATCCTGTAGGATTTGCTTAGGACCTTGCAGTGTTGGGATCTATGTAAGTACAAACCATGATGACAATCAAAGGACATCAATTTCACCCCAGCTAAGAATCTGGCCTCGGAATGAAATTGACCAAGGCCCACACTGAGCAAAGTGTGAACATAAGAGAAACATTAGAGATAGTGAAAAGTACATTAGATTTCGACATTTCCTTTAGTGTTAGTGTTACTAACACAGACAAACAGAACGAGTAGTAGCCAAGGTCCAAAAAGCTGTTCTAGTAAAACTAGAGCCTCAAAGCTTCTTGTGACCAAAAACCCTTAATCCCAGACATCTTCAGCTGCTTTTTTTATCTCTTTTGGTGGCCCCCTTAATCTATGTGAGATGGAAGGGTTTTGAGCATTTTCCCCACCATTTTACAGACCAGGAGTAAAGGTTTCACCAAACCCTCATTGCAAGACCTGAGTGACATAATGGAAATCATTTCACATGCAACTCCATTGTGTATTCCACATCACAAGTGTTTGGGCCAAAGGTTAATGGTATTTCCTAGAGCCCCCCCCCCTTCGTTTCTCCCCTTCTCATGCTATTTCATTTCAAATGATAGTGAAAGACATGAAAGAAGATACAAACAGTACAATCTAAATGTCTCCTAGGGCATATCCAACTGCCCTACAGTTCGGACTCCTGTTTGAAGGTGACTATGTTAGTGAAAACTAGGGACCTTCAAGTTTGCACCGGCAGTATCCACACGGGGGAGTTACAGTGTAGCATTTTGGTGCGCACTGCAGTTCACCCCCATAGTACAAATTGCCAGGGCAGTGTAAACTTGCCCTTAGAATACATCATAGAGACAAACTCAAACAAGAGACCAGACGAACTGCTCTGAAATTCAGTGGTGTGGGATGGATTTTAACCTGTGATTTCTAGCTTCAAAGTAGCTTCAAAATCTGAGTTCGGTTTGGATAAGCTAGAGATGGGCTCGAACTGATACTTGGATCTCAGGACTCTCAAATTCTGGGAATGTTTTTGCATCTTGTGCCCAGGTACTTAAACTCTTTGGTGCTGCAGCACTGAGATGGCAGTCTTGAGGGGATAGAAACATTTAGCATTTTTACAGTGCTTTATATGCTCAATTCTGTATCGACTTTAACAAATTTATCCTCATGACACTGCTACGGAGTCTGTTGCTATTCACATGCATTCACAGGGCACTCCAAGAAGTTTTATTGGTTCTCCAAAACCTAGGAACAGGTGCTACATATTAATGAGCGCCATCTACTGGGAACTTTATATATTAGCCAACTGTTTTCATATGAAGACATTTCTCATTTAGAAAACCCTTTTGCAATGCCTTTTTTTTTGTCTAAAGGGAACCAACTGATTTCAATTAACCATGTAGTCTTTGAAATAACTAGGCAGCTTATTTGCTCTTCCACTTGGTGTGATTCCATCCTTAGTTCCTTCCTTCTCCTGCCCTTTGCCCTCGGGAGATTTTTTTGTTCTATTATATTTTGTGGCATTCTGGTAATTGAGTCTGCTCATAAGCACTGCCAGCTTCCTATGCAGAGAGCACTCATGTAATGGTAGGTATGGATCATTCTTCCCATTTCTCAGGTGAGAAAACCGAGTCAGAGGGCAGTGTCATGCCTAAGATCAGATATGGAATAACTGACAGAAGCGGAGTTAAAACCCAGGGCTGGAGCTGGGTGTATAATAGATCTTTTCTTTTTTTTGTTCACTGGCAATTCTGGGATGAAAGTTTGGGGTTGAACTGAAAACCAGTTTTGTTTATTTTAATTGTTGAATTGAAAAATAAAAAAAACATAATTTTGGACCGAACATTTAATTTCAGATTTGCGCATTTTTAAATGTGTTAAAAATAAAATGGAAGAAAATTTTGAAATGAAAAATTTTTTTGAATTGAAAAACAAATCAAAACATTTCATTTAAAAAAAATGTCTAAACAAAACATTTAGATTCCTTTGGCTTTTTTTTAACAAAACAATTCAGCAACATTGACATGAATTCAGGACATATCTCAGTGTTGCTGAATCTGCATTTTCAACAACAAAAACATGTCATCAAAAATACTTGCCAAGGTCTACTCAGATCTTCTGACTGCCGCTTGTATTCCTCCAGAGCATGCGGGTGATTTCTAAGAAGATTGCTAGAAATTTCTGCTTCTGGTCAGGCTAGATATAAACAAACTTCTTAGCATCATTCAGTCAGTATCAGAGAATGCAGAAAATCACAAAAATTAAAAAAAATGGGTGGGGGAAAAAGTTTTTCAAAATATTTCAATACCTTCTAAAAGATTCAGCTATAAGAATAAGTATCAGTCCATTCTGGGAGAAGAATGTCGTGGTTCTGTTTTCACTGTGCTTGATACTGAACTAAATGTTTCTTTCTTGGGACGCACACAAATCCACCCCCATACACCGATCAGAGTCTTTAATTGTTCAGTGGTAACTTAAAGGATGGAAAAGTTTTGAGATTTGTGTGTGGGGGGAGAGACAACACATCAATTACTGTATAGTCCTTCAGGTCTAAGGAAAATGCTTTTCTCTGTGTTCATTTCTGCAATATGCGAGCAAAAAAAAAAATCACACAGGTAGATCAAATTTATGAAGTTGCCTGCCGATGTGTCTGTGCGGTTAATAAAAAAGAATTAGCCTGCAGCGTGTTAGCACATATTTCACTTTTGTCACAGTGTAATAACGAACCTTGTATCAAAGTCTGCGATGCCATATGAGTTTTATGTGCCCCATTTCCTAAATGTTTAGAACAGTGGAACCAATTTATAATGTAATGATTTTTCCATGTAGAATTTCTTTCTGATGAATTCCATAATGTGAAGTTTTTACTGTGACCAGGGCCAAAGGCAGCCTCATAAAGGATATGAAAAGGGGGCTGGTTAAAGTGTCTCATAAAAAAAGAGTTTGAGCGATTTGCTAGGCGCTCTTTGCAGACTAGATTGTGTCTCAGATTTCTCATTCTGCAGCAAGTGCTAGCAAGGGAGCCCCCTCTTTACATCACCTGCGTGGGCTACATCCCATTATGTCCACACATCCAGGATTATGAGGGGCTATTTGCCTGGTTACTCTTTCCTGGGAGTAGGTGGGTGAGGAATGGGTGCCAATGGGTGGTGGGGAAAGGCAGAGCCTTGTGTCCACCCAGTCACTTGCTGGCTGATGCTTAGGTGGGAGGGGGTTGTAATTTACTCCTGGGGCAGGCCAGGAGGGATTTCCTACTTCCCAGGGTGTCAGGGAAATGGGGCAGGAATTACGACTCAGAAGGGTGTCTACAAGTCACACTGCCTTCTGGTGCTTTTCCTGGGGAGGCGAAACCCCATCCTTTGTCCTTGGTCCTGCTTCAAGGCACCTCCTACACCCATCTATTCTAATTACCAAAAGTTTTGAAAACAGGTTTGTTTGTCCCTATCTCTGTCCTTCAATGCCAACTTCATTGTGTGATACCAGGAAACCATTGGAATAAAGCTCTCAATCTGAGCCAGTCAGAAATTGCCATCTCTATTGAAGTCAGTGGCAAACAGGTGCTTTTTAGATGGTGCATTCTTTTGCCTGGACCAATATCAGCTTTCGCGGAGGAGGGGGCTGAGGGATATGGTGGAAGGCAGAAGAGGTACAAGGAAAACCTGGCCGTAGAAAGAGCAGATTCATACATCTGTGGCATTATCTTCATTGATCACTGCACTTCAGAGCTACACAGGATCATTGGGTGTTGAATCCTGAGGTCCCAGCACACTGAAGCTTAATTTAATTTATTTTTTTAACATTCTTGCTTGTGTTTTGTTAAACTGGAAGGAATTTGAAAGGCACTGATTCTCTCTCTGCCCAACTCCTCAAACTTAGATGGCTGCATGTCAAAAGCCATTTAAACTGCAATGTGTCCTGCCAGTTGAGTAATCTAAGAAGCTTAGCCTCCGGGGAAAGCTGAGAAACTGTCCATTTCACAGATTTGATGAGCCAGAAGTGGCCCACTTTCATAGTTCCATGGAAAAAACAGAGTGGGAAATAGGAATGTGTCAATTATAGCTCCTTCTGACACTCACCATTTATGATTTATGCAGATTTACATTGCGGTAGGTAGTGATGGGGAGTAATAACTCATCCTCTTTCCTTTTGTGAAGTTTTCTAATTAGATGAAGGGAAAATGATCCTGACGATAGAAGCTGGATTTTATACGTGTGTATATATACTGTCAACTTTATTTTAGCGCAGTGACTACAAACTGGCACTTTAGATGCCATTAAACTCTCTTTTCTGCAGCACCAAGTTGAAAACCAACTAAAGAATTGTTGAAAATCTATGCAAAGTATAAATAAAGACAGAATTATTTTTTAAAATATAAAACAATCTGTTCCATCATATTCAAGGGCAGATGTAGTCGCCACGACTCTAGAAAATCAGCACTTTCTGAATCCATATATCTACTGTCTGGTAATATTATTAGATTTCTGGAATAGGTACTTTTTATTTTGAAAAGTCTTTACTGCAGATTAGCACTGTGTAGTTTGAGGCTAACTATAATTTCTGCTGAGTGGGTAAGTCGCACAAATCAATTTTCCCCTTTTTACAGCCTCACAGTCAATTCAAAATGCCTGTTTCATTTGGCTTTGAGTTGATAAATCATGCATGATAATTAGGGATACGTTCTGCCTGCTAACCAATGACAGACACTACAGCAAACCTGATTAGTGAGTTGCCTTGTCCATCGTCCCTGTTTGGATTTGCTTCCCCCCACGTTTCTGCAGCCAGCAGTTCTTTTTAAGAAACAGGGCTCCTCTGTGGAGGTTTCCCTTGACCCAAGCCAACTGGATCTGTGTTAGGCTGTTCTCGACTAGAAATTGCTTGTTCCCTAGAGCAGTGTTTTTCACAGGGACCGGCTTGCTGCCTTCCTAAAGTGTATCAGGGAGATCTCGGGGACCGGTGCCAGTCCATGGACTGATCATTGAGAAACACTGCCCTGAAGAAAAAACAATGAGAGTCCTGCAGCACCTTAAAGACTAACAAATTTCTGCGGGCATAAGCTTTCGTGGGCTGCAACCCACTTGGTCAGATGCATGAAATGGAAACCACAAATAGGAGGTATATGTATACATCCAAGGGTAAGAAACAGAACAATGGGGAGGGCAAGTGCTAACAAAGTCCATTCAGTTAGGGTAGATGAGGCCTATTCACAACTGTTGATCAGAAGGTGAGAATGTGTGAACAGTGACCATTACTTCTTGTAGTGAGAGAACCATTCCAAGTCCCTATTCAGACCCATTTTGATTGTGTCAAGTTTGCATTTGAGTTCCAGCTCTGCAGTTTCCCACTGAAGTCTGTTTTTGAAGGTTTTTTTGTTGAAGTATGGCAACTTTCAAGTCAGCTACAGAGTGTCTTGGGAGATTGAAGTGCTCTCCTACTGGCTTATGGATGTTACCATTTTTTAGGTCTGCTTTGTGTCCATTTATTCTTTCGTGTAGTGACAGTCCCATTTGGCCAATGTACATGGCAGAGGGGCATTGCTGGCACATGATGGCATATATTACATTAGTAGATGTGCAGGTGAATGAGCTCCTGATGGTGTGGCTGAAGTGGTTTAGGACCTGTGATGGTGTCACTAGAGTCGATGTGTGGGCAGAGTTGGCATCTGACGAAGTGGGTTGCAGCCCACGAACGCTTATGCCTGCAGAAAAGCGTTAGTCTTTAAGGTGCTACAGGACTCTCGTTGTTTTTGCTCTATACAGACTGGAGCTGCCTTGGAGTACACTTGTTGGTCTGTACAGGGGAGCTGATCCTGGTCTCTCTAGCATCGGTTACATCTTACATAGACACATGAAGCGTATTGGAGATGCTGTGAGCTTTATTGGAGACTGCACTAGGCTGAGAATCAGAAGACGGGGGTTTTTACTTCCAGCTCTGCCACTGATCTGTTGCGTGAGCCTCTGTTTCCCCTCCCACCTTTTGTCTATCTTGTCTATGTAGACAATAAACTCTTCAGGACAAGGACTGTCTCTTACTGTATCTTTGTGCCGCTCTGAGCCCAGCGGGGCCTTAATGTGCTAATGTCATAGTTGGTGATCATTTACAAACTGACTCAGGGTTAGAGAGGACTTCCCCAGTTCTGGATAAATAGGGATTCTCTGTCTCATCTGCACTCTGGCTGTGCTGGTCAGATGTGGGTTAAGCCTGGTTGAACTCAGAGTGGCTTTTTGCATTATCTTATGTGCCACTTAGCAATAATTTGGTGCATTGTGCTACCATATTTGGCTTTGGTTTTTAAAAGGGTGTTGACTTGACCGCTGATGTCATGCCATCAGCTAAAATGATTGTGGCTGAGTTCTGTCACTCAGGGTATGTCTACATTAGAGCTGGAAAGTGTCTGATCTGGCTAACATGCTAGAAATAAAGCTTAGCTGTGGAGGCGGGAGGGGCTGGCCTCACCATGTACAATCCCATTTGAGATCATAAGTACATTCTCGGCACTGCTAGCGCCACCCACCCACAGCTACATTTCTATTTTTCACGTGCTAGCTCTCATCCAGCTAGCACTGGTATGTCTCCTCAAACTGGAATTTACACCTGCCAGCTCCAGTGTAGACATACCCTGAGACATCAATGGTGTGATTCTCAGAGATGCTGAACATCCAGACCCACTGCTTCAAAGGTATTTAGATGCCCAACTCCCACTGGAATCCCACACAAGCCCCAGTTCCCACACAAGTCTATTAGTCACCCTGCACATGTTATAAAATGTGCCCATGTCAATTTGCACCTCCATAATTGTGCCCACAATTACTTCCTGGTCCACAATTTGCAGGCATAAAATTAGATCCCACTTTTCAAAACCAGGCCCTTTCTCTTTAAATCATCCCCCTCTCCTGTGTGCTTTCGGTTTGAAGCCCAGGAAATGGAGAACATGACATCGTGTGTGTGTGTGTGTGTGCGTGCGCATGCGTGCAATATTTTTAATATGAAACTGGTTGCCACTTAATTATAAAGGCAAAAGACCTCCATTCAGCATGCTGCACACAATTTATGAGTCTCAGCTCTCCCAGACGCACATTACAGCCATGCTGCAACACCCCGGTGACTAGCATTCCTCTTTAATTTAATTTCCTTATATAAATAGCTTCATTAAGGATCAGTTATATAGGCTGAGAAAATAGTATTTGAACAGGTAAGAGTAAGTCATTGAGTTCTGCCCGCTGCTACTGTTACAATCATGAGCCTGTCTACTGCGGAGGCAGACTCCAGTGGTAACCTCTCCCTCCACACTGAACGCTCAGGGTGTAAATCAGGAGTCACTCCACAAGACTCAGAGGAGTTGCACCAGATTTAATCCAGAGTAAGGTCAGAATCTGCTCCGTCTTTGCTCACCCCCATGGGCTTTGTCCAGTATAATAGCCTAAGAGGAAGGCTGGGCGGGTGCTAACCTGAGCTATGTGAGACCTGGGTTTAGTTCCTGCTCTGCCACAAGCGTCCCGGGTGACCCAGGGAAAGTCACTTAGTTTCTCTCTGTGCATCAGTTCCCCATCTGTGCATAGGTGATGACAATGTCCTACCTCTCAGCGGTGTCATGAGGGTCAATACAAGAAAGGCTATAAGGTCTCAGATATAAATAATCTAGAAAGAATGGTGCCACCAGGGTGTGACTCTGATCTCACTGGTTTAGGATGAGCTTTTTGCGGTTACCTTGTTGTCCCTCTGTTCGTTGTATCTCCCTGTTCTCTCATCATGGGCTAAAAGGAAAAGTTCTCTAGGGTCGGATCTGTCTTTTTTTCATTACGTGCATTCATGCCTAATTTGGCAATTAACTGATCTTTGACTGCTAATGATAAATACACCCAATGGCCTGTCATGGGATGGGTTCTCAGTTATTGCAGAGAACTCTTTCTGGGTGTCTGACTGGTGAGTCTTGCCCACATGCTCAGGGTTTAGCTGAGCACCCTATTTGGAGTCGGGAAGGAATTTTCCCCAGGGCAGATTGGCAGAGGCCCTGGGAGGGTTTCACTTTCCTCTGCAGCATGTGGCGTGGGTCACTTGCTGGTGGATTCTCCGTACCTTGAAATCTTTAAACCATGGTCTGAGGACTTCAATAGCTCAGTCTAGGGGTCTATTACAGGAGTGGGTGGGTGAGGTTCTGTGGCCTGCGTTGTGCAGGAGGTCAGACTAAATGATCATATTTGTCCCTTCTGTTCTTAAAGTCTGAGTCTATGCAGCACCTAAAACATTTAGGTCCTGATCCCTGTTTTACGTTCCAAAATGACTGTGGATGAATTTTATAGCATTTAGACATCAGTAGCCTGGTTCTCAGCTGAACCCGCAGTTCCCACAGATGTCCTTGGTGATTGCCTCTAGCCACTATTGTATTTCCTCAAGTATTGGGTTAAAACATCAATTTTTCTCTCCCAAGGCAGATCAGACCAGCAAGGCAAAATTACCAAAGCAACACCAATAATTACAGACACCAACCCCGGGTGGTCTTCCATTGCCATCCCATTAACATGCTGCTGATTGCATGAGACACAACTGAAATTGATGCCTGTAATTAAAAAAGGACCAACATATTGATCTTGCATTAGGCAGTTATTTCTTTCCCAAGTCCCTTTTGTAAGAGTTACACTCCTGCCAAAATCAGAAACAGAAGCATTGCCAGGGAGATGGATATTGCTGATGGCTTTGACACTTCCAAATGTTCTCCCCAAGATCATTCTGTTCCATGTATATTTCAAGAGCTTAGCTGGATTTACGGAAGATTAGACACATATATGGATCCCACAGTTATAATTTTTTATCCTATTTAATGTAAGGGATATAAACTCTCATGCTGCAGGATATAAGCCAACTGCTAATTGCCCATTAGGAAGGAGCACTCCTTGAGGGCATGCGATTGCATAATTATCCATTACTAGGGATTTATGCATTCCTGGGAAGCATCCAGTACTAGCGGCTCTCAGAAACAGGATATTGAGGTGGATGGCCCATAGTTCTGATCTGGTGTGGTGATTTCTATGCTTTCTAAATCAGTCCAAGAGCACGTCTCACACTTTTACTTGGAGATGGCAATGCATTGCTGTTGGGGCATATTGCTTTGCTTTACAGCCCTGGAAGGGACTGAGTGATGATTAAGGCCTATTCTTTACTTTCTCTCATTCTTTTCCTTTCTCTGGTGACTAGAACGAGACTCATTTTCATCCTTGGGCAAGTCAGGGGCTATCCACTGGCTCAGCTTTGCTGTTCTCTATTGGTGCATTTCAGAAGTGCATGCAAATATTGGCCCTTCCCACAGAAGATATGTAACAAACTGACGGTGTTTTTCTCAGTCCTCTCACCCTATCATCAAAGTGCTGGGATAGAAATAAGTTGGCTCTGCTGACACACTGAGGCAGGTGACTTCTTTCCTCACCTAGATATAATAGAGTGGTTCTCTTGTGGGAAAGAGGACCTAGGCTATGGGCTGAGGTGTCCTGAGAGAGGAACCCTGGGAACAGCCAAGCACACAGAAGTATTGAGTTGATCTTTGTTAACTTCGTGTTTCGTTTGCTGATAAACCCAAACTCCAGGATGACAGTGAGTTTGGACTTGACATGGTACATGAGTTGTTTTTGTGGAGCATGTTAGAGAAATCCTCTCTTCCCAAAGTAGAGATGTATAAGCTCTATTACTCTACCCTCTCTTCAGTGCAGGATTGCCCCATTACATTGTAATACTTCCCAGGGCTTTGTCCAGGTTTAAAGGATCCAAGCGATGGCGTTTTCACCACTTCCTCTGGGAGCCTGTTAGGACGTTTCCTTCTAACATCTAGCTTACATTTCCCTTTTCACTGGTTCCTCTCATTACCTCCTTTTGCACGGCCCAGAACATCAGTTATTCCCTAGCAAGTATGTTTCACCACTAAGTAGCCCACAGCAATCATGACTTCAGTCATGCATGTTTAAATCTCCAGGGCACGGTGTTATTGTTTGTTCTGTTTCGTGCTCCAGGAGGAAGTAAGTGATTGACAATGGGCATAAATGGTTATGGGGTTAAGTCTTTAATGTGTCACCAGTTTTAATTGGTCCCATTCGGGCCTGGAGGGGTATGCCAGATACTTGACAAGAATATTGCCCCATACCCATCTAATCGCTGCTGGAAACCTGCCACCACTGTGGCTGCTTGCATAGCTGTAAGGCATGGAAAAACAGCAAAGGCTATTTTCTCCATAAAAATGTGGCCATGCATCTTCAGTGGTCAAGGAGAATGCTCTGGCTATTGGAATCTGCTATATTAAGTATTCACACCCTTTCCAATGCCTGCTCGTGTCATGTTAGCTTTTTGTCTTACTAACCAGCAGTGCTTTTAAGAGCTCTTTAGACCCTGCACTGAGACCCTGCTTATTTCATTTGGCCCTGGATCCAGTAAAACACTTGAGCAGGTGCTCAATTTTAAGCAAGAGTAGTCCCAGAGACTCCCTTGGGACTGTTCACATGCCTGATATTGCTTTGCTGTCTAATGGTCTACATTTGGTCCCTCAAAATGAAATAAATAGTTGGCAAAAACTCAGTTTCTGATTAATGTATGCATCCCTGAACTGACAGCAGAGAAAGGACTGAGATGCATAATTCAGACAGAGATCCGGTTGTGGATGCTAAAGCCACAGAGGTCAGGGGTGTTTGGACTCTGGATTTTAGTTCTTCTGTAACTGAGAGCGAATGAAGGCATCATTGTGTCACAAAATGCCATGTCGAGCTTTGTGACTCTCTCAGAAGGTTCATTTTGCAGGGGCACATGTGAACGTTCTTGAGCCGATTTATTTTTGTACTCTCTAGCGATTGAGATTTGGATTTTAACAACCCCCCCCAACTCAAATGAAACTCATCCAAAGCCACTAAATTTTTGCCTAATTTTAGGCAGAAACCACTAAAATTCACTTAGTTTTCATCCCAAACCATAACTTGGCTCACGCTCACTTGACAGTCCAACTTTGCCTATAACTCAACTGAAAGTTTTATGAATGTCACTGGACTGGCCTCCGTTTCAAGTTGGAACAAAACCTCTCCCCTGGACTGGGATTTCCTTTTGTAGAGACCATAGTGTGGATGAACTGTTTCAGGCATAGAAAATTGGGTAGTTAAATCCCTTTTTTTGGTTTCAATGTATACAAATCATTGATTCCCTTTGTATTTTCTAAAAGATCACATTTTTAACCCAATTGATGACTATAAATCCTATCCTGAACTAAACAGGAACAGCTGACTCTTGGCAATTGTGAGGCAGCAGATGTGACAGCAAACTGGCCTTTCTGCCCAAACCTTTATATTTAGGAAAACATGGAAAGTGCTGGGACATTATGATAGATGAATTCCTCAGGTCATCCTTTGCTTTCCTGTGCCAGCTGGGTGATGTTCTTTGCTAGCAAGAGGTCCAGAACAACAGTATTTTGCCCATATAAAAACTGATCAATAAAAAAGAGAAGGCCCCATCATGTCAGCATCAGTAGCTCTAGAAGACTTACAGTATTGATATCGTTATGATGTAGCCGCTTGCATCATGGTGCTCATTGCATCACTGCTACTGATAAAGGCATTGCAGCTCAATGGGAGTACAGCCCAGATGGTAGTAAATTGTGTTTCATAAAAGTAAGTAAACCAGATTCCTACGAACCCAAGCAGAATGCCTGAAATTTTTGTTTCTTATGGAAGAGGCTTTGTCGTCTTTTCTTTGTTATTAATTTATTCAAAACAAATGTCTTAGTCACCTTGAATAAAATAGGAAAGCAGATGATTTAGAATCAGCATCTTTTTTTATCCAATCATTAGGATGAGGCAGAAATAGCACAGGAAAATGGGCCTGTGATACCCCATTCACCTGGAAAGATAAATGTCTGTCTTCTCTCTGCATTGCTTTTGACATGTGTAACAGGGTAAGGGGGGGGGGAGGTAGATATACTCCGCCCCCGTGGGTCCTGCGCTCTTCCGGCCCGGCCGGTGGTGCAGCTGGGGGTAGGTGAGCCGGTGGGGTAGGGAGGAGACGGGCCTGCTCTGCCCCTGAGTCCTACTACCTTCCCTTGGGTCAGTCTGTGGCCTGCTCCCTGCTTCTCCAGCTGGGTCCTCTGCCTCAGGTGTTGTGGCAGCAACTGTGGAAACTCCAAGCTTCTGCAGATTGTAGGCTGCAAACTGAAGACTGCCAGCTCCAAACTGCCAACTCCAATCTGCAGGTTTTCGAACTGCAAACTCCAATCTGTAAACTTCAACCTCTACTCTCCAAACTCCACACCTCCTTACTCCAAACTCCTCACTCCACAGCTGCCTGCCTGCCTGAACTGCAGGCTTTTAAGTGTTTGGGGCGGGGCTCCTTGATTGGCCCCAGGTGGCCTAATTAGCTAAACAGCCCCAGGTGGCCTAATTAGCTAAGCAGCCCCAGCTGAATCACCCAGGGAATAGGGCTTTGCTGAGCCTGGGGCTAATATACATGCCTTTTAGTACTCTTGCATAGCCGTCTGGCCTGACCCCGTCACACATGATAGCACCTCTCCTGAAAAAATAACCTGCTTCTTCATAGTCAGTGGTGATTTATTGCCCTCTTTAAGAAAAGCAAATGTTCAAACTCATCAAGGAAAGAAGACATTCAATGCTCTGGGAGTGGCAGTGTTTATACCATGGAGACTAGGCAGAGAAACATTGAAGTGCTGTTCATTGTTCGGGAATGGTACCACTGAATTTTCACCAAAAAGGACTTATTTCCTATATAATGAGACGTAGAAAAATGTAAGGAAGGGGGAAACATTGCTAAGAAATCTGGAGAGATTTATCTAATTAGACAGAGTTTAAACCTAGCCCACGTGTAGGCATCCTTCGGTCTCGGGAGACCATGGGTCTGCACTGTGCAAGGTAAAAAATTTGCTCTGTTGGTTTTATGGCAGCCGCAGCTGTAGCTGAAGAAACTCACTCAGGAGACACAACCTCTGCCACATTTAAAGATGGTGTTTCAATCCTTTGGGCTCTGCCTTCTGTGGGTGCTTTTCTACTCTGCTAAGCTGGACTGCTTCCTCTTGTAGCTTTTGAGACCTTTACTGAGGTTTTGTTTCCAAAGGCTGCAGTCCTGAATGTGATCTTCCCAGATATCCACACCCCCCGTCTATTTCTCTGCGGTCTCAGTTGCACACATCCTTGAAATGCAGTTTTTTACCCCCTTTAGATTCTTTCGGTGGCAGCGTTTATATCATGGAGACTAGGCGGAACAACATTGAAGTGGTGTTCATTGTTCAGGAATGGAACTCCTGAATTCTCACCAACAAGGCGTTAGTTCCTATATAATATGAAATAGAAAAATGTAAGGAAGGGGCCAATGTTGCTAAGAGGTCTGGGGAGATTTATATAATTAGATGGGTAGCTCAAACCCAGGCCATGTGAGCAGAAATTGCTCATAAGCGATGGCTGTACAGAGACTTGCTGTATATAAGATCTTAGCTACAACTAGCGCATTTGCACTTCTTTCATTGGCGCCTGTCTTGTTAGTCTCAGTAAAGAGGTCTAGAGAAAGTGAATGTTATCACCTCCTTGAGGTCATAGAACCCTAAAACTGTAGGGCTAGAAGGGACTACCAGGGTCATCTAGTCTAACCCCCTGCCAAGATGGGCCTTCTATTTGGAACTGAGGTTTATTAGTGGGAAGCCGCGGTCAGGATGCAAGGCGTTGCAGCTGAGCCAGTCTCTGGGCAACCTAATGGGCCCAGCTGGCCTGTAATAGGCTGCATAGCCTGATTTGCTTGGAAAAGCCATCAGACTGGCTCTTAAGCCCAGCGGCAGCAGCAGTTTGGCAGCTGCTCAAGCATTCATCCATGGCTGTGATAGCAATTGTGCCTGCGTGTTTGGGGCCCTGCTCCAGCCTGGCTTCACGCCACATCCTGGTTACAGAACAGCGGCACGTGAGGGAAGTTTGCATTGCAGTTCTAAAATGGCAGGATTCACCCAAGCAGCACGCAGAGGCCCCAACTGCGACCCATCATGCTAAGCAGTGTACGTCCACCTAGCAAAACAGTCTCTGCCTTGACAAGCGTGTAATCTAGCAGAGAAAGGAAAGGCTAGATATGTCCCTGTCATCTCCATTTTGCCAAGGAGCCCTTTAGGCTCAAGAGGCCCAGGTTTTTAAAGGTATTTAAGCATTGTTCATCTCCTAACTGATTTAGAGCTCCAAGTCTCATTTTCAAAAGGGATCTAGGCACTTGAGTCTACATCAACTGTTGCTAATCCAGGGATTTCAACCTGGCACCTCCCACCACCATGGAATCCAGCTTAAATAGCAGAAAAAAAAGAGGGAAAACTGTAAACAATATCCAGAAGATTGTTTTACTTTTTGCTTGATGTCTCGCAAAAAAAAAAAATTTAAATAATTACTATTTCCCTTGAAAACAAAATCATTAGACCTAGGAAAGAGCTTTTTATCCTGAACTGTATTAAAATATATCAGAATGTTGTGGTTATGTTTTCTCAAGTGGCTGTGGCATTTTCTGTGAAACTGGGAAGCGAAGTTTGCCAAATGCTCTCTGTACATTAGGACACTGACATAAATAGTATGCTAGAAAGTGAGTCACTCGTGACCTGATGTTAGCAGGAATGAAATGGCCAATTTCATGTCAGTTTGAGGCTAATAAAAGAGAGCCATCCTTTCACCTTTTTGTTGTCCCTTCGATGCTTGCACACAAAGTCTGGTGCTGTTTCCAAGTCCCAGTGTGATGGAAAATGGGAGATATTTTAACCACTTGAATCAATATTTCCTTCTCTATACTCTAGTCTATGGATCTCTCTTGTATGCGCTGCCCTTCTTCCAAACTTAAAATGGCTGGTATAGATTGACCTTTGTCCCTCTCCACAGTGGCTAACAAAAAAGAGGATATCCCCATTAGATTCCCTCACCTTTCATAGATTGATAGTGTTAGTGTTAGTCTGCACACATGCCTGTCCTTACCCAAACTTCTTGTATGTTTCTTTCTACTTCCCATCTCTTTTGGGCTAGATCCTCAGTTGGTCTTCTTACTCCATTGACTTCAATTCAACTGAACTCAATGAAGGTATCTATTTTACACCATCTGACCATGTGTCCTTCTGTCAGTCCATTGTCTTTTTTAATTGTGAGCTCTTTGGGACAGAGTCTCTCTCTGAGAGCCTACCACAATGTGGTCCCGTCTTCGTGGTGCTATCGTCATAGTGATACTCTTAATTTCACCTTGTGCTACCACGTGTAGAGCCCAGTCCTTTGGATTTTGCTTCAGTGAGACATTTCCCTGACTAAGGGCAGAAATATCAGTACCATTTTGCTTACTAGAAATGTGAGATTGAGGCGTCTTGATAAATGCATTGGCAAATAGGGTGACTGTATGTCTTGTAGCAAGGCGAAGTATTGGTTAAAAAGTGACAGCAGCTGAGATTTCACTAAAATTCTCACTAAAATTCAGTCGGGGTCAGTGTTCCCTTTATAAACTTGTTTTTTTAGGGCGGAAAGGGGATGCAGTTATAGCTCAGCTATAAAAATTCCCCCTGAAACCTCATTCAGACTGAATTTGAATTAGGGCAACAGGAAGTTAGTGTGTTTTTCTGTTTGTGTGTTGCTTCAACTTGTTTCAGGAGAACCAAGTTTAAAATACCAGCATTCACAGAGTCAGACCTTCCGATTTTGGAGTGACTAGAACACAGCCTGGTTTTAAGCAATGAAGGACCCCATTTTGTACTCCTTAGTCAGGCAGAACTCCCACTGACTTCAAGTGAAGAGTTTAAGATCAGTTCCTCTGTTTGGCAGAGAATTAGTCTGAAGAGGCAGAATATTAAGTCCCATTACACATTCAGTGACCACTCTTCATTGTAGCTCCGTTGGTGCGTACTTTCTCACTGTAATGCTAGGGCCAAAGCTTGAAGCATAAACTTGATCCTGCAAACCTGTCTCCTGTTACTAACCTTTGCTTACACACGTAGGAGTAAGGACTGCACATATGTGACTACACTTTTGCAGGTTGGAGGCTCCCTCAGGTTTCACTCAGCACTGACACAGGTAATAAACCCCCTGTGTGGCAAATCAGAGAAGTAAGTTAACGGGAACAAGAAGTTCCCAGCTCTGGTCTATTGACCTCAGTGGGAGTTTTGCATCAATATGGGCCGAGGACATGCTGCGTGAGGGTTTCATCTGCAGATTGCACCTTTCCTGCCCTGTGCTGGGAGAATGATTGCTATTTTTAATTGCTGATGGTGAATTTACCATTGGTGCAGGGTGATAGCTGACAACCCAGGGGACTGAAAAGCTCTATTTATTATCCAGTCCAAAAACTGACAGCACAGACAGAACCAATTCATGTTCCCTAGGCCAATCCAAGTACAGTAGAACCTCAGGGTTATGAATTGGTCAGTCAACCACACACCTCATTTGGAACCAGAAGTACACAATCAGGCAGTCGCAGAGGAGGAAAAAAAAAAGAAAAAGCAAATACAGTATAGTGCTGTGCTAAATGTAAACTACTAAAAAATAAAGAGCACGTTTTTCTTCTGTGTAGTACTGTTTTAAAGCTGTATTAACTTAATGTTCAGTTGTAAACTTATAAAAGAACAACCATAAGGTTTTGTTCAGAGTTACGAACAACCTCCATTCCCGAGGTGTTCGTAACTCTGAGGTATGCTTCGCTCCTGACTTAGAAGCGCCACTTTTTGGGGCTGAGGGTGATTTGGATTCCAGACCCATTCAGTGCTGTGTCAGCCACCTGTGTCCACGCCAAGTAAGTGTCATCTGATAGGTACTAGTTTGACATGCCATAGACTTTAAGGCCAGAGGTGACCATTGTGATCATCTTGTCTGATCTCCTGTGCATTGCAGGCCACAGAACTTCACCCACACACTCCTGTAATAGACCCATAACCTCTGGAGGAGTTACTGAAGTCCTCACATCACAATTTAAAGACGTCAAGTTACAGAGACTCCATCTTTCACTCTAGTTTAAATCAGCAAGTGACCATGCCCCATGCTGCAAAGCAAGGTGAAAAATCCACAATATCTCTGTCAACTTGACCTGTGGGACTCCAGATACTTCCAAATATGGCGATCAGCTAGACCCTAAGCATGTGGGCAAGACCCACCAGCCAGACACCTAGGAAAGATTTCTTTGTAGTAACTCAGAGCCTTCTAGTGTCCCATCCCTGGTCGTTGATGATATTTGCTACGAGCAGTCACAGATGGGCCACATGCCATTGTAGGCAATCTCATCATAACATCCCCTACATCAATTTATCAAGATCAGTCCTGAAACTAGTTAGGTTTATTGCCCCCACGTCTCCCCATGGAAGGCTGTTCTAGAACTACACTTCTCCGATTGTTAGAAACCTTCATCTAATTTCAAGCCTAAACTTGTTAATGGTCAGCATATATCCAGTTGTTTTTGAGCCAGCATTGGCACTTAACTCCAGATACCGCCATTTGTCATTCTCTTGCTAGCCCCCAGCAGACTTGGAAGCACTGAGAAGATGCCGCCATCTTCCTGTTATGGACTGTTTTCATTTCACAGATTTGAAAGGACCTGACCTACAAAATTCAGATGTGCTCTAAAGTATTAAGGTTAGAATTAGTCAGAAAATGGTATTGGGTTTTTTTCCCCTTATTTTTGCTTTTTTGTTTCTATGAAAAAAAAATTGAGAATGAAAGCGTTTTCAGTTGTCAAAAAATTTCTTCATG
>ML675643.1:7668569-7998853 GCA_007922155.1 Mesoclemmys tuberculata
TTGAGAATGAAAGCGTTTTCAGTTGTCAAAAAATTTCTTCATGTTTTCAAGTTTTTCCCTGAAAAACCAGAAACCATCATCCTCCCCAAATTTCAGTTTTCAGCAACCTAAAACTGAAAAAAATTAATCAGAATAAAAAAAATCAGTTTTTGAATGAAAATTTGTTTTTCAATGAAAACCTAGAAAATTTGCCAGAGTTGGACATTTCCCACGAACATTTCTATTCTAATGGAAAAATAATTTTCCACTGGAAAAAAAGTTTTTTGATCTAAACCTTTTGTTCCGGCTGCATTGAGGGTGTTTGTGTCAGGCCCAGCTCTACTCCGGACTGACCAGGGGTGTGATGAGGGAAGACAATTGTATTTTGATTCAAGGAGTATGTTCGTTGGTAAAGCCTTGAAAGACTGCTTGTTTTGGCTTCAGATGTGGAGATTTTCTTACCAACCTCTCTGCTTACAGCCATAGACCTTTTGAGCATTGATTTCCTTTCCCCCTGCAAGTATTTTTTCATTTGCATGCCAATCGCCGGCATTAATGTCTTCCCTGTGGTTTCTTTGAGGCTAAAATTGGCAGCCACATTTCCAGTCTCACCGGCAGTGTTCCTCCATGAGTTTCTTGTACATTATTGCTTATCTTTGGCAACATCAAAGACTGAAGTCACCAGTCTCTCATATATGTGCCTCAGGTCTGTTTAGTGATCTTTTTGTCATCTAGTAAACATCCAGCACAAACCATATCAAACTGCAATATATATATGCATCTTTAAAACCCTTCCTTGTTTTGTCTAAAATTCCCCAGTCCTGGGCCATGTTCCACAGACAATCACTGGGAGATCCCTCAGTAGCTCATATCTTTGGGTATTGTAAGTCAATGTAACTCTTCTGAAGTCAGTGAAATCTATGCTGATTGATGGCAGCTCTATATCTGGCCCAAAGACTTTTTTTGGAACCCAAAGAGAATTACATAAACCACAGACATTCCAATAGTTAAATTAAGCAAGGGAAAATGTAGGTTGGATCCCAGGAAAATCTGCATATCCTCAAGAGTCATGTGGAGTGGAAGGGATAGAGCATTTGAGAAGGCACTATAAGGAACTATATTAATTACTATGTTAACCACATGCTGCATCTTCCAGTGTGAAGAGCACAGTAAACAGCTAGATGGCTTTCAGAAAGAATGCTCGTGTTGAAAGCCGGCCAGTTCATGGGAATTCCAGTTCTAATTCTGGTTCAGCTGGTCTGGTATCCTGTCCTACTCTGCTCTGCTTTAACCGAGCAAACAATTCACAATGAATAACTGATGAGTTTGCCTCTTTTTTTTCAGATCATGAAATATCCAGGCACAAATCATGATTTCCTTAAATTGATTCATTATTCAATGGATCTGAACAGTTCTCTGGTGTTTATTTGCTATTCATTCTATGAGCTGTGATTGGTCAGATAAGTCACATGGCTTTGTTTCCATTCCCCGATCTGATGACTAAAAAAACACTTCTGCAGATTCTTGTGTGGGAACACATAAGATGTTTTCTATTAGTATTCGTGCATGCAACTTTATAATTCACTTTCCTTGAACACTTTCCTTGAGCCCATAAAACTGGATGACCTAAATGGGTTCAGAAAATGAACCCAAAAAGGGTGAGGGCATGACTGCAAGAAATTCATATGAAAATTGAACATGAAGTTCCCTCTTGTCCAGAGGGCCAGCCCAGAGATATTGCACCATGAAAGTAATACTTGTGCGGGTCCTTCCCTAGGGGTGAATTTCACACAGAATGAATATTCATGGAAAATGTGTTGCAGTCTTGGCTGAGGTCTATGCGGTACACTGGCTAAAATCCAGTTTATGCCAGACAGCTGTTGTTTCCACCAGGTTCTCACCCCAGTGCTACCTGGCCCAGGGTTGGAGCACTGTTCTGTCTGTCCGGTGTTCAATGGATAATTGTGTACTCTTCCATGGTTTCTCATGCACCACGACATCTAAATGTAGTAGTGCCATAAGCTAAGTTTCCATCCATTTCTTCGTGTTAGACTTAACGACTGATCCTTCCATGTGCGGCTTTGACTGGTATAGCCTGGGCTTCCAAATAACACTTCAGCTAAAGCAGTTTCCTTTGCATTTTTGCTTCTCTTCCAACTGTTCTTGCCTTCTCTGTGCTTGCCATTGTGTAAAGTGCTAGGTTCACCTCTCTTCTCATGAGTTCTCGTTTCCCTCTGTGCTTAAATGGAAAGCCTTTTCTTATGCTAATCATTTTGGAGCATCTGCTCTTTGAGCCAGGGCTCTGTCATTCTGCTTTTTCTGCATCCCATGCCTTCTTTCCTCGTCTTTGTGATGTCCATTCTAAATTGCAATCCGTCACTCTCCCTCTGATGCCAGCACTTTTAAATGCAATGACCCACGTCCTGCACCAGAGCAAATCCATTGAAGTCAATGGGCTGGCACTAGAATAAATCAGAGGGCAGAATTTGCGCCAGCGGTTTTGGTCTGAAAGTTAAACACAACTGTGTTCCTTATGAATGGGAAACTGGGTTTGCTCAACGCTGTTCATTTTATTATATATATTGATTTATAATGTGTAGGAATTGGACAGTGACCCTTTAAATAGCTTGTGAGCCCTTATGGATTTGGCACTCACCATGTTCTATGTTTTAGAAGCTGCCAGAAACCAGTCAGAGCAGTAGTATGTAAATAGCTAGATCTAGCATGTTTGTGAATAGTTACCTTTATTTACTACCTGACTATTTACTATGTATCTGGGACCCAGCTGTGCCCATGTGGTTTCTTCACTTTCTTTCTGTACAAAGAGTAAAAGACACAACACTTAATGGGTTCTCACAATAAGGCTAGCAGACATCACAAGGCAAACACTTTCCTTTGTGCCTTGGCCTCCAATTGCATGCTTTATCTGAGCAGCATATAAGCTTTCATGCTCACCCTCAGCTCTGCATCAGGTATGTAATCATGTTTGGTAATAACAAACCGTGAGCAGGATTAGACTTTCTGTACTTCAGAAATTAAGGAAGAACATAACGCATGGCACATTAACCTGCCACTAAAAATGCTTGGAACATATGGGACTAGCTCCTAAACCAGCTATCTAGGACATGAGTATTTTTTCCAAAATGCTTTCCTTATGAATTATTTTTTACTGCATATAATAACTACCAAGAAAGTGTGTTTTAGTTATCCACACTGACCTTTTGAACTTCCAGGAGAACTGCATATTTTCTGAGGCCCCTTGTAGGGCCTATTAATAATTATGCTACCCCACTGAGCACCATTGATTAGTTCAGGTCCTGTTTCACACTGTAAAATAAAAAAGAAAAGTCCCTAGAGTTTCTGTAGGCTTTTTCCTTCTTATGTTTAACTCTCCTTGACTGTAGATCGCACCATTGCACTAGCATGGAGTTTGGGTCATGTTGTCTTATCCTTGAAGAGTGGCTCTGAAATGTAAAGGAGAGGCAAATTGGACGGAAGCAAAAAACAGATATTGTAACTGGGTTTAAACTGGACTGGTGAGGGGCAAAGCAAGAGGCACAACTATACATTAGCACCCTTCAACACAACTCACGCCTACACTTTCATTTCTGTTAGCAAACATTTCTGTGAATAAATCTACTCTCCTGGCTGTGCTGCGTTAGTGCTTAGTTTCATTAAAGAGCCTGGAGACACCCCAGTGGCTCGGCCTGAGATATATAATACTGCTAACACAGATTTGTTTCATAACCCACAAACTATTAAAAATATTAGTGTCCCCCTGGGAGTTCCTCTTAAAGATTCCCTTTCTCTTTCTCTCACTTTCAGATCGGAGCTCAGAGAGCCAGCAATAATGCAAGGCAAGCTGGATTTATCCAGTTAAAAAAAAAAGAAATAGATCCCAGGATAGTTCAGTACTTCTGAAAACTTTCACGGGCTGAATGTTGCTTTGTGTTCCCGTTTTTGTCCAATGTAAATACTCGTTGTGGAGAACTACTGAAGGAATGTGTGGGCATTTTGAAAGGTGGGTTTTATCTTTCTATAGTCAGATTATATTTGGTTGGAAGTGACTTTAGTCTAGGACCTTTTTAATTAGACATCCTAGCCCTTTAAGACGGAGCTAGGAATACTCCAGGGATACAGTTCCAGGGTTTGAATTTTACCTCGGCGACAAAGAAAACAGCCATTGAAAGAGAAGTAATAATCCCATGATGGTAGCTTGTAGAATGGGGAAAAAACCCACACTGCTGACCCTGTCTAGGGATCAGATGTGAGCCTTGAAGTGTGATCAGATCAAGACTCCTTTTCCTCTCTCTCTGATTGAGTGACTCCTGGGAAATGTAGTCCAAGAGTCTGTTTGGATTTGTAGGTCTGTAATGCAAGGCATGCCAGAAAGGAAGGCAAGCTGTAATAAGTCTCCTCTCGCTCATAGAAGGAGGGACTATAGAGGGAGTTGGAGGTGTTGGCAGTCTCTCCTTGTCAGGGTGAGATCTACCAGCTGATGTTTTCTTTTAAGTGTCAGAACTCTGTGTGGGAGAATCTGGAACCTGGCAGGATTGTCTGGGAGGAAGGAACTTTGCGGGCGGGAGACTTTGTGTTTGAGCCACTGGAGGAGAAAACAACCCTTGGGCTCTCCAGAAATGGGAAGTCTCCAGGGAGCCATATTGCTTCTTTGTTTTTTAAAACAGATGCCATGGGTTATAGTGACTGCTGGCCTGGTACAGATCCTTATCAGCGGTACCCTCCCTAAGGGGGCTTTCCAGAGTTTGACAGTGACTGTCCTGTGGGCTAAATGCTTTTGTGTTCTGGTCAGTCTGGGCCTGATCTCAGGATTGCCAATTCCCAGCGGTGTCAAGGGTGACTATAGTGCAGATGGGGGACTCCATGTCAATGAGATGCTACTGAAAGAGGAGGAAGCTCTTGATCTGAGCCTTCTCCAACAGCTCTTTGTTTTTCGGTTTCCCTCTTCCTCTGCCTGTATTTGGTTTATCCAGACTGACAGATTGCGCGGGATGATCTTTGTTGAAATATTGTTTTTGTTATGTGCCTTGCACGGTACCATTGGTGAATGAAAGGAATAAATGGGAGACATTGGAACGAACTGTTTTGTATCAAGTGAGAAACAAACCAAATCTTTACCCTGGAGATTCAAATAAGGGTGATGAACATTAATCCTTAGGGCTTGTCTACACTGCAGGCTTTGCAGCGATTGGTTCAGCGGGATTGATTCAGACGTGTTCAATCGATGGGAGACGGGCTCTCCGGTCGATGCCATTAGTCCACCATGAAGACGCCATGGTACGTCAGCGTAAGTATGTCGATGGGCGATACGCAGGCTACATTATGTAGCGTGTGCCTCTCCCATCGATCACCGTCACCAACGTAGACCAACCTTTATTTTTCATTTTTCTCTCACATCTGTACTTCTGGGATCTGCTCAGGGTTGAAGGGGAAGCATTGAAATATAAGAGATGCTGCCCTGATGGTATATCCATTGTATTTTGGTAGCATTTAGAAGCCCCAACTGAGATTAGACCTCCATTGTGCTACGCACAGAACCCACACATAATATAAAGTAATCCCTGACCCGAGTGCTTATTGTCCAAACAGATGATATAGGAAAAGGGTGGGAGAAAAAAAAGATTTATTATCCCCATTTAACAGCAGGGGAACTGAGGCACATATAAATTAAGTGATTTGCTTAAGATCATGAAGGAAGTATGTGGCAGAGCGAGGAGTTGAATCCTGAGCTCCTGGGTCCCAAATCCAGTATCACCAAATCATCCTTTCTAGCTCTGCTGGAAGCAGCAAATCCAGAAATCCCTGTGTGAATCCTGGCCATTTTGCCCAACATTCTCATTGATTGCAGTGAGAATTTTGCATAAGGCTGGCAATATTTGACTCCACAGGAGAAATCCTATTCAGAGCAAGAATCAAGAGGTCTGGACAGTTTAGAGAAATGCCTGAAAAAACACGTGAACTTTGGCATCCAAATCTGAACCAAACTTTTCTGCCTTTTTGAACATCATTCGCTGCAGACTGTGATGACATTCCTCCACATTTCATACAATATCCTTATATAGAAAGTAAATACAGTAGTGCTGTTTGACACAGAAGAAATTAGATTGAGGAGAAATTCCCTTTCCCCGTTTCTCTTGTTTTGTTTCCACCAGACCTGCAGCTAACAATGGGCAATATTTCATTCTCAGACTGTGTGGCTCTCATAGAGGCCACAGGAATTAAAAACATTCTCTGAACACACACCATGTACAACAACCTAGCCCACTTCTTTTGATTTCCTTGTGCATTACTGATGCTGTACAGAATGTGTTGGATGACACTGGCTTTATTTGTCTTCATTATAAGTAAGAAATATATTGAGTGACATCTGCTGGGAGTCTTTGATTTCAGTTGAATGTAACACATCTTTGAGGCACTGACCTCTGAGTAAAGTTATGTCAAAGTCTGGCAGCAATGAACTAGAGGAATATGACATCACAAAGCTACTCTAGTTTTATCAGCAGGTGTGGACAACACATCTTTACCATTCGGTGGAATTCAAACCCCTCCTTCTGTCAAGGCATCCTTTCCCCAGTTACAAGTTCAGTTCTGTTTAGCATTCAGACGAAGTCAACTTTGCACAACTTGGAGCTAGAAAAGAGAAACCAACTTCTGTAGTGATTCCATATGTTAGAAGGTTTAGTCTAAAGCCTGCACTGTAGTGGTATGTTTCCTTCACAGCACTTTGATCATTAAGGTACTCCTGATTTCTTTTCTCCAGGCTGAGACCATGGAACAAAGCAGGGATGGGATTATTAGAAAATGAAACGTATTTCCTAAGAATTACAGTACCTTAGAGATGTTGTTGAAATATAACTGCGTCATTTTTGCATGTCCAGATAAATGTCTTTAACCCCAACTTCAAAGCCAGCTTTCTAATTCCAGTTTAGATGTGGCTCACATTTCAGAAGATTTTGTCTCCAAAATGGGTGATCTCCTGAGATTACCAAAACCTCACCAGAATGCTCACATGACACTTCTGAGACCTCTGCTGGCAGATCCTAGTCAAATCAGCTTGTGCTCCTCAGCCTATCACTATAAACTGGCCTCTACAGTAACAGAAATGTATATGATTTTCATGATCTTAGTCTTTATAAATGCAATATAGGAAACTTTTTTCAATATTTCTGTATTGTACTCTTGAATTAAGTGATGCCATAAGGAGTTGACTCTCCCCCACTCCCCATATGGCCTAACATAAACCTAATCAGCAATATAGCAACAGAACTATTGATACTAACTCTGTAAACACTCCGCCTTTGGCAGGTGGTGTGATGACATGACAGGTGAATTAGTCTGGGTCCTTGTATGATGTGGCATGACATGTTAACTTCTTATGGAGTTGAGCCATCATAAGCAGCTAGGTACATAGGACCTGATTCTGATCCCACTTGCACTGGTGTAAATCAGGAGCAGCTCCAATGAGGAAACATCGTCTGTAATTGATATGAGTAAAGAATTAGGCTCAAGGTTTTAAAAAATGGTCGGAAACATGCCTAATTGTTTTGGAAAATAATGACAACTTGGAGCAAGAGGAATTAAGTTCCAAAGACTACACCATTTCAGGGTAGTATCTACAATGAATTTTAATTATCAAGTGCAGGGAACATTGGAAGCGCAAGATTTTAGTCATTCCATTAGAGCTCGTATAGGCGGACTATTCATAAAACATATAAAAAGTCCTAGTCGCCATAAGTCATCCCTTCCAAGAGCAAGGAAATCCACAGTGAAGGTTTTATCCCCCATGTGCTAAGTACACACGAAACAGCCTATAAGATGCTTTAAATAGGACCAAACCAAAATTGAGAGAGTCAATCATTTTGGAAAAGGGGGAGAGGGGGAAACCCTCTTACCATAAAGGCCTAAAGTTTTCCCTACAAATTCCTCATCCCTGGAGGTTAAATTGTTGACTGGAAAAGTTCCCCAGTGTTCTCTGTGCTAAGTGGAAGGTCTTCATGCTGAGATGGGCTTATTGACTCTAGTGTCATTACTGATGGTCTATTCACTAGAGCAGATAAAAAAAATTTATAATGACTAGTTTTGATGGAAAATAGGAGTTCACAACAAAGTTCTTCACAAAAGTACCTGCTTTCTGAGGAAAATGTTGGGTTTTTTTTTTTTGGTGTGGCAAATCTGAAAGTTTTCAACCCAAAAGGTTTTTTGGTGTTGGGCTGAAAAGCTTGCATTTATTTTCAATGATAATTCAAAACTCTCCAGGGGAAACACCCACCCTCACACACCATTTTCCAACCAGCTCTAATATTCAGTTCCCTGCATTGTCAGAAACCAAAGGACATTTCTGATTATGTATTTTTAGAAAAAGGGTATTGAAACTAACCATATTGCAAGAATAAAATAGACTTAGGTAGAGGTGATGGCATTCTCTGTGAGACAAAATCCTGAAGTTCTTATTCCCAGTAGCAGTTTTGGTTGAATAAGAACTGACTTCCACCATTCTTAATAACCAGGGAGTAGTAATTCATGTCATTAATCCCATTGTACTCAACTCAACTCTTCCATTTACCATTGAACTTATTGGAAATATGTTTCAATGAAAGTCATTCCTAGACAGAGGTGAAACAAAGCCAAAGCATTACTAATTTTCTCTTTCAGCCCTCAGGTGGAGGGTAAGTAGTGTGTGGGTCTTGTGTTGGCTCTCTTCCCCAGTGTGAACTCCACCCCATATGAGTGCCCTGGATCTTAGTACATGATGGCCATCATCTTGGCCAATACAGGTAGGATTGAATCTCCAGAGCTAGAAGTAGATGCTCATACAACTGGAGCTAAAGAATTGTCATTCCCTAGAAGGTGCTATAGCAGGTCCATATCCTCTGTGGATTGGGCACAGAGAGGGACCTGTAACAAACACATGCAGTGGGTTACAAAAGCACTACTCAATGGGTGAAATTCACCCAAATGTAGATCATAAGGTCTATGCACCACATAAACTCACTGGGCTTGTTCATGGGTTTGAATTTCATTCAATACCCATAAGGCTGGCAGAGTCAAATCCCAGGTAACAGCTTCAAGATGTGGTCTAATAACTGGGCCTTTAGCCCATGCCCTCACTCTTTATACTTGAATTTAACACAACATACGTCTGGTTCTTCATAATCTTCCCTTTCACGTGGCGGGAAGTGTTTCGATTTTGCAGAAGACATTAACAATCCGGACGTTATTAGAATGTTTGTTGATATTCTTTCTATATTTCTTTCCTTTAAGACATTAATGCATTTTTAAAGATGTATTAATTACTTTGCTTCTGTTTAAATTTAACAGTGTTTCAAATCCATCAGGCTTGTGGCTTCTTCAGCGCCTTCAATATGTTTTGCTGGTTAAAGGAGTGGGGGGGAAGACTCTGCTTGACCGACTGCTTTAACTCACTTCTCAATTTGCCCTCTTTTGAGCAATTCTTGGTTTAAGGAGACATGGTCAGACCTCCAGCCAAAAAAAAAAAAAAATGTAAAGGGAGCTTGTGAAACCAGGAAAGAAAAATACCTCTCAGACTTTTAGCCCAATCACACGCACTTGGGAAATTGTCTTTTCATCGAACATATCCTACTTCCAAGCAATTAATGTTCATAACCGCAACTGGTATCATTAAGAGAGGCTGAGGTGGGTGAGGTGGTTTGGTTTGTATTAATCCCCCTTCCCCTCTGCACCTTCTCAAAGGCCTGTCTGTAATCTGGTTTTCCATCCAAAGTGTTTTCCATCTGCTGGACTCCGTATGGGCACAGAAGTTTGTGCTAGTGAACCAGGTTACAGGACAGAGGTCACTAAGTGTGAACTAGGAAAAAATTTGCACACATAAGGTTTGCTGCTACGCCTTTTAAAGTGAATGAAAAATCTCCCTTCAGTTTTACTGGTGCAGGACCTTAGCCTAGTAGACAACTTTGGCCACTTCTCTGCTTCCAGTGTCATTTGAGAAAACTGAGCGTGAAATCTGGGCCTCTCTTAAGATAAGGGGAGCATACAGCACAGGCTCCTCTTCCTTAATGGGATAAATTTTAAACAATGTATCCATAAAGCATGTGATGAACACTAGATAAATTTGTATAATCATAATTAAGATAACAATTGATAAATTGATATGAGTGCCCAGGTTCCAGAGCGCTGGCTTCAGTAGGACAGGTAGTGTTGCTTTATACTGTTAGACATGTGTTATGCTCCAGCCCATGGCTACATTTCAGTTGTGGAATAAAGGATTCCTACGTCCATGATCTGCAAAGCCCCTTTGGAGTCTAGAAGATGCCAGGTTCTACACAGACGTAAGATGTTGTTAGTGTTATTAAAATAAGATGCAAGTAGACCTACCCAGTCAAAACTGAAAAATAATTAAAGCTAATCAAAAAAATTAAACGTAATAGTTTTCTGTTGGAAAATGCAGTTGCTAAATTTGAAACATTTCTTAGGAATGCGTCGATTCTGACAAAATTTTCCATCATTTTGATTTGTTTTCATAGTAAATAAATGCCAGTGTTTCATTTTGATAAGGTAAAAACATGGTGGTTCAACTTTATTGATTTTATTCATTTCATTTTGACTGTATGGATTATTATAGTGTTATTCTGTTCCAATACTGAGAAAGATCACCTTATCAAACCAGAAGATTCAACAGTATTGAAACAAAATGTTTTTAGGGTCGCAAATGGAGGTTTTTTTCAGAATTTTTCATCCCCAGGAAATCTCGAAATTTTGGTTTTTTATTCCAGTTTGGAACAATTAATATATATAATTCTATAATTAATATTCTTGCACCCCCAAGTGCAACAGGGGAATATTATGTGCTCGGTGCTGGAAGCACAGTCAGTTCAGTCTGTCTCTGGTTACAAGAAGTCCAATCATTTTGAATCGCTAGGCTGGGTTCTGTTTCCCTGCTTCCCATTTTTCTGTGCTCTGACGGGGCAAAGGTAATGGAGAAGAGCAGCTGGGAATTCCCCTGAGGTAAGGGAAGCTCCATGGCGTGTAAAGTTGCCGTAAGTTCTCTCTATGCCATCTCTTCCTCCACTGGTGATTCTGGGTCGAGCTGGACTACACTGGGATCCTGTGATGCCTGACCAGTAGGGAGAACGCTAGGAAACTGCTCTCGCTGAAGTAACTGTGCATACACTACAGTTCACGTCAGCATAATTTCTGTCATTCAAGAGTGTGAATAAGCCACCTCCTCGAGCGAAGTGAGTTACCCCGACCTAAGCGCCGGTGTGGACAGTGCTATGTCAGCGAGAGAACATCTCCTGTCGACATAGCTACCGCCACTCACGGGGCTGGAGTAATTAAGTCAACGGGAGAGCTTTCTCCTATTGGCTTGGAGCGTCTCTGCTAGCAGTGCTACAGCAGCACAGCTGTAAGCTCTGTAAGGTACCCATTGCCTTAGATCTCACCTTAGCTATGGCCAGAGGGGGTAAAAATCGATGAAGTAGAAAGGTGACTTAGAATGCAGCTTGGTTGAAACCAGAGATCTAGATGCCTCTTTTATCTTCCTTTGTCCAATGATGAGAGAGTAATGCTTTCTCTGGACATAGGAATCTGCTTCTGTGCCCTCTTAATTCAAAATGTAGCTGTTCCAAGAAAAGCAGAAGAGATTCCATGTTCCTCTCTTAAGACATCCCGTCTTTTGGACTGATATATAACTGCAAGAGGCATCGACTTCTGAATCCTGATGCTTGAAGTAGGAAGGACTGGGGAAGAGGTGGAGAATGTGGGATCAAAATGATTTCTCCCCACAGAAAAGGGGGTGTGCTTAAGGGTAAATTGTAAGAGGAATTAGCCTGGCAGCTCTTGACCTGCACATAGTCTCCAAGAAAGGAGTAGACGATTGCAGTTGTCAATCAATTAGGGGTGAAAACAGCCAGCAGAAATGAGTGCCCTTTTAAAGTCAATTTCCTCTATCAAAGCCTACCCTCAGATCTATAAAACAACCCACAATTCCTAGTACATGAAATTTTATAGCTCCTAGATTCTGTGTGTGTGTGTATAGATAGAGAGGAATGTGCAAGAAACAGTTTTGTCAAAGTGAGATCCAATTCCTCTTTCAGTGCAGGGTTATGTTTTTCTCTCCTTGTGGTTATGAAGCATATAATATAACCAGCATATGTGGCTGGTTATATTATATGGTACATGCGGAGCATTAATTAAAACCAGCATCCCGGTAAATGGCGTCTTGGCCGGGGCACTAGAAGCTGCTATATTAATCAAGTGCATTAGTTGCTGAAGAATAGTTTAAATCTAAAGAAGCTGATTCTCCTTTTGCTTACAGTGGCTCAACTCCATTGAATTTAATACTCCTGAATTACACAGGTGGAGGTCAGAGGAAAATCAAGCCCAACATTAAATTTAGAACTAGTTCCTAGTCTTTTGGGCAAGAGGAAGGACGTTTGCTCCTGTGTTTTTACAAGGCACCTGTCCGTGTTTGCAGTCGCTGTCAGCTTCTGAGTCTGTCTGCCAGGAAGGCCATTCATGATGGTGACTTAATAAACAGAGACTATGTATGTGACCCCCACCCCTTGCAGCTGAGGATCTCAAAATATTTTGCCAACTTTAATGTGGTCACCCTCACAACGGTGAGGTAGGTCATTACGATAATTGTGCTCATTGTATAGATATGGAGGAATTAGTTATCTGAATTTCAGAGGTGCTGAGCTCCCCCAGTTTCCCTGGAAGTCATGATGGCCACTCATGCGTGAAGTCACTGGCGCTGCTCCCCATCTTGGAAATCAAGTCATAAGTGAATGACCCAAGGTCATGCATGAGGACAGGGATTGAGATAGCCTGTGCTGAAATGCCAAACTCTTCTGTTTCCCCCCTCAAGTTTGGACGCCAGTTCTGCCAAACCACCATGTTGTCCTCTGTAAGAATTCACATCCCTCAGTCTCAAGCTTTTTACACACAGTTGCATCAGCTCTCAAAAGGAGATCTATCATGACATGGAGGGTCAGCCTGACAACCGGCAACACCTCCCTGGACAATGGAGAACCACGCAACTGGCCAGAGGGCGATAGCAGGTTGCGGGAGACATCTTCCCCTTTCCATCCTGTTGGCTCAAATCTGGTGAAACTTTGATTTTGGAGAAGCCAGGCAGTGCAAGCGTCTCACGTTATGGGAGCTGAGGATGTTAGAGGGAAACCAGAAGCCACCTGTGTAACTAGAGGGAGTCCCTACTTGTGATGTTCTAGATTTATTCACAGTTCATGTAATCTGCTCCTGGGTGGGTCGTTATCAGTGAGAATCAAACCTGGGATTTCTGGATTCTAATGCCTGCACTAAAAGACCCACTTCTGCTCTCCGTTAGCCAAGGATGTAGCAGGCTCTTTGGTCTCTAGGGAGGTAACATGACATTCCTGGGGGTTCTGATCCAAGGTTCTGACTTGCTCCATTCTGCAGAGAGGTGCAGATTGAAACTTCCTCAGAACATGGGGTGAAATGGGAGGGTTCGGATTGTCAAAAAGGATGAGTGCGGCACTGCCCCCTGGCCATGCGCTCTGCCCCAGCCACAGGGAGGTGGGGTGGCATAGGAGCCTCTACTCTGGCTGTACACCATTAGATCGTCTACACTAGGGTGATGCTCCTGTGGCATGCCATGTCAGGCTCAGGGAGCCTTTATCTGTGGCTATAGCCCAGCCCAGAATCCCGAGAGAAAGAAATATGGCAGCTGGTCTGGATGTAGTCTTCTGTCTTGAGCAAATGAAGTCTGGCTGAGCAGCACTGCTCCAGGGAGGTCTCAGACTCCTTGCTTATTGCAGTCCAGCATTTGGCCCCTGGCATTTAGCAATGCTGTGTCTTAACCAACCAACAGTGGATTTTTGGTGCGGCTTCATTTCCTTCTTTACATTCCTGACGTCATTCAGGAAAATTAACCTTGACCTTTTTTGACCCAAACTATGAAAGAAAAACTAGGAGTCCTCTCTCCCTGCTGCTTGGTATCTGCTCCCTCCTTATTGTGAAGGAAAGGATGCCGGGGAGCTTGCCACGTGGTGTGAACTGAGAGCAGTCGGACTTTTATTGACTGTTTATGATGTGACATAGTGATAACAGTACACTATTAGTCACTCAAGTGGGCAGCCCCAGAGCTTTCTGAACAATAAAAAAAAAAAAAAACCCAGAGAGGAAACCTATAAAATCATCAAAGTCTTGAAAGTCACTCTTAATAATTCATCTCTTCATCCCATTCAACCATGGCCCTCCCTCTTATTTACACTCCCAGCTATGCACAGGGAACTGCAGGCCTGATTTTGCGCCTAGCTACACTGGTGTAAATGAGTAATGACCCCTTGAATATCACCGGCGTAAATGAGAATTCAGTCAGGACCGGTACCATTTAGATTCACTTAGAGCCTGATCCAAAGCCCACTGCAGACTTCACTGGGTTCAGGTCAAGCTCTTTGATGGGTATTTCCTTTCCTCTTTTGCTTTTCGTGTTGAGCCCAATTCTGCCTTCACTTGCATGGATGCAGTTCCTGTTGACTTCCTCGGGAGTTGCAGACCTGTAAGTCATGGCAGAACTGGGCCCAAAGCAGAGGATCGTCACTCAGGGTAAATTGACTTACGTCCATATTGACATCAGTAGGGCTATGCAGATCAGCAGCTGGCCATCAGAGTCATTACATTTGTCTATAGAACAGATCCAGGAGCTCAGATCTCAGCACGGTTTAGAGGCAGCATGCAGAGCTGAGGGGTAGCCGTCAGCCTCCTTTTGGCCCCATAATCCTGGTGCAAGCTGAGGACAGGGTTGGTCCCCAGTGTAAACTAATGTAGTCTTTTATGGCTGTTCTCATTTACACCTAGCTGCCTGTGGTCCCAGGGTTCTATTGTGGCATCCAGGGATCACTGGAGATAGGCAGGCTCTGGATTTCCTTTCCCCGAAGCCTTGGGAGTCCTCCAGTTTAGCTGGTATTATAGTCGAACAGTCTAAGCAGAGGATGAGATCCACCTAGCCAGTCCTACAGCAAATTTCATTTTTAGTATCTCATGTATTACACCTCCTGAAACTGGACATTGTATGTCAGGCAGCTGGGTCAATCTGGATGGTGGTTGTGGTTCGGAGCCTGGAATTCCTGGCTGTGCTACTCACTTGTTATTTGGCCTTGGGCAAGTCACTTATTTGATAAATGGGGAAACAATACCAATCTCGCAGCAGGGCCAGATCCTCAACTGGTGTAAACAGCAGTATCTCCTTAATAGCTTCAAGGGAGCTACACTGATTTACACCAAATGAGGATCTGGCCCACAGTAAAACAGTCTCTAAGTATCTGTATTTTCACTCCCAGATTTTGCGACGTTGAACTTAGGTGTCATTCTTTGCCAGTTCCAGGCAAGGATATATTATGACAAAACACCCCTCTAAGAGCTGCAAAGTTGCACAGTTCCATGCATTTATTTTCAACACCTCTGATGGTCTGAGTCCACTCTACCCTTTGAAAATTGACCTCCTCATATTTAAACAAGAGTGCTACACAGGAACTGTGCAGTGTGCACAGTGTGATAGAGGGCCAGCTAGGAATCTGAATTATATAGATGGAATATCTCAGTTTAAGGGATTTCTGATGCTTCCTGATTGCAGCAGGGTCAGAAAATCTTGCACAAATCGTCATTTTTTTGGTATTTTGGTGCATTTGATCTTGTGGTGTCTTGTGATTTTCGTGGTATTTTGGTGCATTTGATATCGGACATTTGATCTAATGATCTGAAGGGGGGTTCCACGGAGGATGGAGCTAGTCTGTTCTCAGTGGTGGTAGATGACAGAATGAGGAGAAATGGTCTCAAGGGGGAGGTGTAGGTTGGATATTAAAAACTTTTTTACTGGGTGGGGCGGGTGAAGCATTGATATTGGTTCCCTAGGGAGGTAAATTGTTAGAGGGTTTTAAGGTGCAGCTTGACAAAGCCCTGGCTGGGATGATTTAGACTCATAGACTCATAGGTCAGAAGGGACCAATATGATCATCTAGTCTGACCTCCCGCACAAGGCAGGCCACAAAACCCTACCCATACACATTTATAACAACCCCGAACCCATGACTGAGTTATTGAAATCCTCAAAAGTGAAATTTGAAGACCTCAAGCTGCAGGGAATCCACCAGCAAGCGACCCATGCCCCATGCTGCAGAGGAAGGCGAAAAACCTCCGTGGCCCCTGCCAATCCGCCCCGGAGGAAAATTCCTTCCCGACCCCAAATATGGCGATCAGCTAAACCCTGAGCATGTGGTCAAGACTCACCAGCCAGCACCCAAAAAAGATTTCTCTGCAGTAACTCAGTTCCCATCCCATCCAGCATTCCCACAGACCATTGAGCAGACTTATCTGCCGATAATCCAAAATCAATTGCTCAAATTAAACTATCCCATCATATCCCATCATAGTTGGGATTGTTCCTGCTTTGAGCAGGGGGTTGGACCAGATGACCTTCTGAGGTCCCTTCCAACCCTCATATTCTATGACAGGGCCAGGAACTGTAGAGAAATTATCCAATTTTTTTTTCAATTCTAAGAGATTTTGATTGTGTTTTGGGTACACATTCAAATTCCTTTATCTGAGTACATTCATGTACTCGTAATTCTCCCTAGAAGTAACTCTGCTTCTACATCATGTGTTTTAGTAGGGTCTTCTGTTCTTTCATTTGGAGCCAGATTGCGCAGCCTTTGGTGACCTTGGTCAATGGACCTGCTTGTATTTATAACTTCCTCCAGTGTGAGTTAAGGGATTCACCATCAAGTTCTTGGTTAATTGGCCAGGATCTTTGCATAGAAGCAGAACCTCTGTGTCATGAGTTCACCTCATCCTATTGCTTAGTGACAACGTAACTGAGTTGTTTCAACATAAAGCAGGAGAGGCTGTTCCTCTCTGTGCCTCAGTTTCCCCACCTGTAAGACCATGACATCTCTAACGGGAGGGCATGAGGCTCGCAAAACACTTTGGGACAGACCGTCAGCTGGTGTGAATCCATACAATCCCACTGGTACAACTCAGTGTGGCTCCACTGACTTCAATGCACTTACGGCCACTTACATCACCTGACGATTTAGACCACTGTAATACTCACCTGATGTCAGACTCCTAAAGCCTCTTTTCTGGAGCGCCAGTCATTTGAATAGCAAACCCTTGTGATGTCACAACAGGGAATATGGTTTCAGGTGAGGAACAAAGTGGGTGGTGGTTAATATTTATAAAACTACTTTGCATTTACTACTTAGCTTTACCTCCTGAAAAACGTTGTATGAGGAACAAACCTGTTTTCAGTGCCTATAACCCTATTAAATAAGGGATGAAACAACATCGCAGCGCCATGGTTGTTTTTAAACGGAAAGCTTTTTCAAAGGTTTTCATAAAGTGTCAGCAATACTTTAAATATAGTCTCATGCACTGATACTGTGTTTCTAAGTGGAATGGACTTAACATTATTATAACATTGGGCCAGCTTCCCCGCCCTTAGTGATCACACAGAGCTCAGTTGAAGCTCTGTTGGAGTCAGTGGAGCTAGGTGGATTTACATGGGCTGAGGAAGTTGCCCACCATTGTCCAAGCTAGGTATGCCCTTTTGGGCCTGATTCAGCTCTCACTGTCATGGTGCCTATGAGGACTAAGTCCATAGTGTTACAGAAATGTAAGCGAGAGAAGAATCAGGCCCTCCTACCTAAAGCTGGTTGGAAACTTTCCAAATGGAAAAACATCAATTCGCTGAAATCAAAATGCAGGAATGTGGGCAAATCTCCCCACAGAACACAAGGCAGGGCTCTGATGAAACCTAGCCTGCAAGGCAGATTTTGAAACATTCCTACAGAGACCTGCCTGGTTTTCTGCCAGTCCGCTTGCCCATCTCCTCAGAAGCTTGCCATATGGGCTGCCCAGGGTCAGGGACTCCATGACTTCCAGGTCTTTCAGGCTCCCTGCTGCAGAACCAAGAGCCTGGAAGTCCTAGGGGCCATGCCTGAGTGACGGGTCCTAGGCAGCATTTCATGTGAAAGTTTTACAAGCAGAATATTTAGATTATTTTGGAACTGTTTTTCCCCTCCCTAGAATTTCCTTTACTTGCGAAACTTTGAATTTCAATTTTGCATTGAATTGAAAATTTGAATTTCTACTTTTCATTTTGAGACACAACTCATATTTTTTTTTTCTTCAAAATTTCAGAATTTCCCATGGGAGGGAAATTCCAACTTTTGCTCAACTCTACTCCTAGTTGAACAAGATTGTGCCCTCATCCCCTACACTTCCTCCAATGCTCTTCAATGAAAGGAATACGTACATATTAAAGGCCTGATTTCCCCACTCCGCAGCGTCTGTGTTATGCCGACTTAATTCCCTTGATTTCACTGGGGTGAAACTGGGATAACAGAGCACAGAATCTCCCTCTCGCCAGGCTGGTTCTCCACTGTCCATCCCTTTCTGTTGCTATTTACATCTGTATAAAGAAGGAATGAAATGCGACCAGAACGCTTGTGATTTGCATGCACACTGTACAGCTGTGCAATGATGACACCAGGGCGAAGAAGTGAAGCATTAGGGTCTGCGCCTACAAAATGTTAGCATGAGTTTTGACAGGACTATCTAGTTTGTATGATGAAAAGCATGTTTAAAGGTCTCTAGCAGGGCGTGACTTTGGAAAAAGGGATGGTTTAGTGACCTGAACATGGGACTAATGACGCTTAGCGTATGCCTACACTTTGAGCTAACGGGGTAATTCTCGATTCAAGGAGACATACCCACGAGCACTACTGAGCTAGTTTTAAGCACACTTAAGTTACTATGCTTTACAAGAGGGGCGAGGGGGGGCGGGGAAGTATAATGGCAGCATGAGCAGTGGGAAGTGCTAGCTGTATGTGCCCAGCATCAAGGTAATATAGGTATGTTTCCTGGAGCTAGGAATTACATCCCCAGATAAAAGTGTACGTATATCCTTAGGCTTTCTATAATCGAAGGTCCACAGCCTGTCACCTTTCTAAAGCAGATAAATTGTGCTTCATGCAGCGTGGTCTCTATGGATGGATGAGGCCTTCAATAGCAAATCTCTGTGTGGTTATGATCCTAGGCTATTTTTCGTAAGACGGGCGGTCTGCCTTCATGTTGGTGAAAATCTGACCTTGGACAGGTTGGCTGACACCCCTCGCCCCCTCGCTGGCTACATTTCAGAAGCACTGCATGTAAAACTGCTAACCGGTTCAGATCAATAGTCCAATACTGCTATCTGCGGTAAGGAAGATAGCGCATGTAGCTGATGTTGCTCTTGATGGAGCAGATGTTGTTTCCACCTATGCAATTTGGGAATTCCTCCTGAGGGCGGGGAGAGGGAGCATTCCAGGGCTAGCCATGTCAAATAGAGCTACTGTCCCATGGCAACTTAGAGTAACGGGGCTGTGTTGGAGGCCAGGTAGCAGAGTGGAGGTAGCTGGATAAGGTGAGCTTGATCCATTGGCATCTTCCACAGGGAGACTACCCTGTCTGCCTGATGGGAGAATTAAGAAACTCTTGAGTTTCCCTTCCTCCCTCTGAATAATCGAGGGATGGGAGAATCTGGCCGTAAAAGAGGGAAGGAAAATAAAATCTCAGTGATCCCCTTGCTTTTTCTGTTCTCTGAAGTCTTCTCTCCCACCCTTTTATTTCCACTCTGTAGACAACAATTCAGACTTAAAACCTTGCCCCCAGCAGGCTTCCTCCCCAGCCATCACCTGGGGGCACTTGGAGGACCTGATCCGAAGCCCGTTGAAGTCAATAGGTATTGGATGGAGCAAAAGTGCCCACATCACTTCTCTGGCTGACCATCTCCCACCTGTACAGACTTATTCTCTGAAGAGGCAAGAAGGGAGTAAAGAGACCAGCTGCTCATTATAGCTGTCTCCTAGAGCATGTATGGACCTACTGTGATAGGAGCAGGGAGCAGCTGCTGCCGTAGTAGATCTCTGTATGGTGTGAAGGCCTCAAGCTGAAGACGTGTATGGCAAAAGGATCCTACGTGTTGAAAGTACAGTAGGAATAAGAATATTTTTGCACATATTTGTTTTAATTCCTTTTAATTCCAGTGACATCACACCCCCCATCTCAGGAAATCAATAGCAACGTTTTCTATGCCATAAATAAATCCACTGGGGGGCTAATAAACTAAACTGTTGCTCATTTGTAATGTGCAACTTCTTGGAGCAGTGTCCACGAGTCATGTGCATTCAGATTCCAGAGCTGGAAAGAAGGAAACAGCTTGTCCCTAACTGCTGGTTAACTTTTAAGTTACCCTGGCAAATCAGGTGCAGTTCAACTTTTAGCAAGCCTGGTGGGGAGCTAGGCCAGCTTAGGCGTCCATCTGAAGAGGACAATAAAAGTAAAATAAATATAATAAAAAATTGGGGAAGTGATGTCTCTAGCTGGCGCAGGAGCACTCATGATATTTCTGCACCTTGCTGTTACGTCTTATTTGCATCAAGGTGGATAGAGGCAAGCGGCGTCGCATCACCAGCTAGCCTGATTTATGAGCGTATTGGGGCTTGGGGCTGCCCGTGGGCATCCAGGGTTGGGAAGCACCTTGCTACCACTACCCTTAGCATGAGGGAGTCTTGTCTGTGCCTGCCAGGGGTCCTCTCCCTGCCACTCCCACCACATACAGCACAGCCTACACAGCGGCCGCTGCCCCTCATGCAGGTTAGCAATAGGGACACTCCAGTTCCCTCTCTGCAGCGTCCAGCTCTTGATCTGCTGGACATTCACAGATACACTACTCCCACAGCAATCCAGCGTCTCCGTTACGGCTCGGGACCCTGCTCTGCCTACCCCACAGAACGTAGATATGTTTACGGTGAAAACAGGAACAGGTTCATTTAACAAAGAATCGAGGCTTGAAATGAAGCAAGTAGGATTAATGGAAACAAAGGGTTATGCATACAATCAAATCAGAGTCTATACGTAACTACCACGATGCCCTCTTGTCTCATTAGGCACTGCTTACCCAAGCCCTCCTCACAGTGTTTTCTCAGCCAGAATGGCCGAGACCCTTCTTGAACAGGCAGCTTGCCTCCCCCTGATGAACGATGCCAAGGTATCGCTCTGCATCCTTAGTTATATTAGACAAGTTCTTTGCTCTTTACCTGTGAACAAGGTCCCTCCCCGCCTTTTCACCTCTTCCTGTTAATTTCTTATTCTTGAAGTTCGCGTAACATTTGACTCAGTATGCAAATCGATTCCATTGTAAGACACACAACGGTTCACTAGGCAGCTAAGTATTTCCCACCTCCTGTCTGGCAGAACCCTGTCCGAAGACACACTACCTTATTCTGCCCTACTGCGTGCTGGCAAGGCTTCAGCTGGAGTATTGTGTCGAGCTCTGGGTACCACATTTCAGGAAAGATGCGAACAAACTGGAGAAAGTCCAGAGGAGAGCAACAAAAAAAGGAAAGGTCTAGAAAACATGACCTATGAGGAAACGTGGGTTTGTTTAGTCTGGTGAAGAGATGACTGAGTGGGGAGATGAGATGTCTTCAAGTACATAAAAGGTTGTTACAAGGAGGCAGGTGAAAAATGGTTCTCATTAACCTCTGAGGATAAGAGAAGAAACAATGGAATTAAACTGCAGAAGGGAGCTTTAGGCTGGACGTTAGGAAAAACTTCTTAACTGTCAGGATAGTTAAGCACTGGAACAAATTTCCCCAGAGGTTTTTAAGAAGAGGTTAGACCTAATGGTTCTCAACTTACTTACCATTGTGGGCTGCATATGCCGTTCTCTCTGTTATCTGGGCTGCATCCACACACTCTATATACCACCTTTAAGGCCCTGAGGATGTCACATGGGCTGTTGCTGTGTGCTGATTGGACCGCAAGTGACCTGCAGGTTGCGGGTTGAGAACCGCTGGGTTAGACAAACACCTGTCAGGAATGGTCCCGTTATTATGCAGTCCTGTTCTGAGTGTAGGGGACTGGACTAGATAACCTATTGAGGTCGCTTCCAGTCCTACACCTCTATGGTTCTACCTCTGGGTGACCTGCCTTTAACTATAAGGCCTTAAGAAGGTAATTTTCAATGTATATACATAACTCCTTATATATTATTTGCACATACATGTCACAAAGATTATGATGATCTGTGTGACATGGGCTTTCAGTAGAAACCTTACAGGGCACGTTTTGGTGAACTAGTGCTGCGATATACTGACATCTGAAACAACGTTTAATTTAATAAATAATATTTTGTTTCCCTGTAAAACTTTCCCGCCATTATAGGGTAAGGGTGTTAATTGGTCCCAGTAGGTTCACACAGGAATGGAGCAACTCGCCATCAATGTGTGACGGGTTTTAGGGCTTGAAAAGTTTGGGCCCATCAGCAGTTTCTCTGGTTCCTCATACATGAGTGATTTAGAATAATTTCTACTAGGCTGGGAAATTTTCTCTGACAGTAAATGCTATCCTTTCTTCTCAAACAGATGCCATCAAGTTGGTTAGGCCATAAATGTGGTTCTCTCAATAAAATAACATAGGTTTTGCAAGGCCTAACCTGAGCAGCAATGTTAGCATGACTTTTGAAGGATCGGGGCTGTAGATTTAAATATTTCATTGGAAGTTGTCAATCCACCCTAACGTAAGAGCCAGCTGTGTGACAGCCTCTCCCACTCCCCCAGGAAAGGGAAACCAGGCACTCTCAATGGTGAAAAATCCATTTAGATTTGAAAAGTCTTTCACTTTTAATAACCTAGCCCAGACCTACGCATGGCATGGAGCCATTTCTATGCAATCAGTTCCAAAAAGGACTACTCAGCTTGATACTACTCATATTTACTCACCTGAGTAAGGCTTGCAGTACTGGACCCCTACAGTGCGAATAGTTACAAAAGGAAGGACATTTTTGCTAAATATATGGGGCCAGATCCTTAGCTGGTGTAAATTGCCATACCTTCATTGAAATCAATGGAGCTGTGCTGCTTTATACAAGATTGAAGATCTGGCTCCACTATGGGCTTTTTTTATTTCTTAGCTGTCCCTTTTGTATAAAAATCATAGCTCTATCTATGTATCTCATGTAAACATTGCTGCAAATCCATGGGATTATTTCAGGCACCTAGCGAAGCTTTTAAACTCTTCCTAATTGATGTGGTGATTAGCTAATGTGATTGTGAGGATGAGGGGAGATTGCTTTCCCCCTCCTGCTCAATATAATAAGTGGCAGCATTTTTTTTTCCAGCCCGGCTGTCTGATCCTTGCTGAGCTCGAAAGTCCCAGAAGCTGTTTTCTGTCAATTTGTTGATGTCTTCTTCCTTTACTAGGCTGTCCCAGAATCTGCTTTTGTTAGTTTTCCTTTCAGTAATACATGTGCACTTCAGCATGAGGTCTGGCAACCTTTACCCTCCAGGCGTGACTAATTCCCATTTACAAGACCACTACAAACTCCATCAGATCAAAAACATCAAGGAGCCAGGAAAACCCCTGCCTGTAAGGCTGGCTAGAGCTGCATGACAGAGTGCTCTCTGTTGGCCGGGCTTTGTTATGATAAGGTCAAGTAAAAATGGCACTTTGAAAGAACTGGAGACAGGAGGGGGAAAGCCTGTTTAGCAAGCTACCAGTTGTGTTTTTAGTACTGTGCTTTTCATCCCCAACCCCACAGTGGCTCTAATAATAGCCAGGGTTAAGGGACAGATATAGATTGAAACTGCAGACTTGGGAGAGGTTTTGTGGCATAAAAGCCGGAGCCGATGGTTTCTAAGACTTGAATGGGGGTTGTATTTGAAAGTAGGACACTCTCAGAAGAAAGTAGCTAGCAAGCGCATGGGAAGCTGTCTGAAGCCGTCTTCAGTTCATGGTATTCAGTAGTGATGGCAATGGAAATGCAGCTTGATTTTTTTCCCCTAAGAGTGGCTTTCCTGTGAAGGACAGGTTAGATTGCGTTCCGCAGCTGGCTGCAGTGAGGGTGAGAAGTTCAGAAGCACTCCGCTTTGGAAGTCAAACTCCCATGGACTTCAATGGGAGCAGAATCTGGCCAATGCTGAGTGCTTCTGAAAATCCCAGCCTGTGCCTGACATAAATGACTGAGAACAGTTATGTGTGGGGTGGAGACTGGGCAGTGAATGCCGAGACATGCACAATCTGACCCGCAAGGCCAGTCACAGAAGGAGAGAGATATTAGCAGGCCTGCAGGCAAGAGAGAGGTGTGAGATCTTGAAGAACCGGAGAGCTACAGGATGTTGATTTCCGATGACAGAATATGCAGAGGGGAAGGACCTTGCACTGATTGTGTGGAAGGCACAGAGAGGAGGCCCACGCCACATGCACAAAGGGAGTGGGAAGAGGAGTAGAGGAAGACCAGGTCCATGAGATGATTTGGAGTAAATTCATGGAGGGCCAAACAAAGGGGTCCAATTGTGAACAAATAATAAAAAACGAGGCCAAAATCCTGTTGGATGCATCCCCTTTGACATCTACAGAGTTTCAGCGGGCCGACTCTGGCTTTGGGGACATACCTTAGATCAATGGTTCCCAACCTGTTCTCTGCCATGGCCACACCTTGATACCTTTAATTATTTTGAGGCACACCACCCTACAGTCTCCAAATGAACTCATGAAGCCAATTCAGAACTTTTCAAATAGTTTTTCAAAAAATTCCGTGGCACCCCTGCGGCACATCGGTTGGGAAACGCTGCGTTCAATCAAATCTGGAACAGAACAGCAAAACAGAGAAGCAGATCGTCAGCTGATGCAGCAGTTCTGCTGACTCCCTCACTTGGAGCCATTTGAAGAATTTCATCGTCATTTCAAACCTTCAAAATCCTGTCCCTGAAACTGAAATGGTACGGAGCTTGGAAAGGCAGGCTCGTAGCACTTCTGTTCTCTCCTGGAAGCAGTGCATTTTCTCTCTGGATAGACCTGATCTATGTCTCACTGAAATCAGTCTAAGTCTTGCCAGACACTTTAATGGGAGCTGGATTGGACCTTAGAAGTTCCTTATTCCATTAGCTCATTTCTGTTGATTTAGAGGCTCTTCCCGTTCACTTTCAGAGAACAACTGATGCTGTGAGACACATGCGAGGTTTCTTTGTTTGTTTTTTTCATTTTCTTACCATTCACTTGCTTTTTGTTTAAAAAAAAGCACTACTATCTGAGGTGGGTGAGGAATGGTTAAAATTAGAGGCGAGTGAAAATTTTACGTTCAGAAAAAAATCAAACATGAAAGATTTTGCATTTTCAGAAATGCCCCAACTGTGTATTAAAAAGGGAAGGGAGCTCATGGTAATGTGCTGGAAGCTATTTAATGTATTTCTCTGGCCACCATTGCTGCTGAATCTGAGCACCTCACAATATTCAGTGTATTACAGCCCTTCCCTACCTCCCAGGAGTATTATCTCCATTGTACAGATGAGGAAACTGAGGCAGACAGACTTCCCAAGGTCATGTGGAGACTCTGGGGCAGAACAAAGAATCAAATCTGTCTTTCCTAAATCTCAGGCTAGTGCTGGACTGTCTGTGCAGGTGTGTTATAGGTAAGTACTGAGATACATTGGCAGAGTTTAGGGATGGGGGGGAGGAGGGGCCTGGAGACCAGGACCGGAATAGCAGGAATGTTGAAAAATTATGGACCAAATTCCCAGTTGGTGTAAATGATCTACATCCTCTAAGGATTTGGCCCATAGATCTCAACCCAGATCTACAACACCCCTGTTACCAATTAGGGATTTATTATGGCCTTCATCATCATAGTATCTGAGCACAGGTTCCAGTCCTGTGCCCCCCAAATGCTGAACAGAGCGATGCTGATTTCCACTAACTCAGGATCTGGTTTTATTGGTAGATCCAAGGAGCAAATTTACATGGCACCAGTTTACAACGTGCTACACACAAGTACAGTCATTCTCATAAACATCAAATTCAATCCTAAATTCAAAGGGGGAAAAAAGAAGAGAAGAAAGCCGTTTGTTCTGCCTAGTAGCGTGTCAGGAAATGTGGAGTGAATCAGCCGTTCAGCCGAGGTTAGGGAAGACAGGAGTGTACCTGACAGTCTATAATCTCCTGTGTTCTACAAAGCTCCTTCTCTCAGGAGTGTTTGTAGTTCAGATCGTATTTCCAAGAGAGTTTCTGCTGACCATTTTGCTTCTCTCCACGAAAACTGAACTCCAGGAAAAATTGTGCCGGGGCTTTATTAGTCTTCATTGGTGCTTTGTTAGTCTACTCAGAACAACGAAATATAGCAAAAAAGTTGTAAAATAAGAGTGAGAGTGTGGTCTGAGCCCGGGATTAGGGATTAACTCTGTAGGGGACTAAACCTGGGTTTCTCTCTCTTTTCCCCTATATATATGTTCTCATGTAAGCTAGTGGGCAGATACTTCAGCCAGGGAGCACAGATAAAACACCAGAGACAGCTTTGTTAACATAAAGAGAAGTCCAATACAGCATCAAAATCATACAGCACGAGGGTGACCACATAACAGGTGTGAAAAACTGGGATGTAGGCAGTGGGGCGTAACAGGGTCCTATATATATTACAGAGGCCCTAGTAACAGGACCTTTAGTCACCCTACACAGAATACTGGGTTCCAGGCAACAGAGGCCTTTCCAGCTTTTTGCAAGCTATGCAGGGAGAGGAGATCCTCTTCCCAAAACAGCCTGTGGTGACCAAGTGCCTCACATTTATGGATGAATTTATCCTCGCACGACCCCTCTGGGGTACGGAGATTGTATTAACTGCTTTTTACAGATGGGGATTTGAGGTTAGAGAGATTAAGGGCTTAATCCAAAACCCACTGAAATTGAGAGAAAGACTTGAGTGACTTTTGGATCTGGCCCCGAGTGACTGCCCCCGTGTCATGCAGAGAGTCTATGGCAGAAGAACAGGGTGCAGTGGTACAGTTTCCAGCTTCGAGCCCCACTTCAGTGTCTTATCCACCAGGGCATCTCCTTCCTAAGGCTGGGAACCTTTTACGGCAGGGCGACAAAGCTGACAAAGCCTAAGGAGTGATTCTTCAGCTGGTGCACACCGGCAAAGCTCCCTATACCCGTCGTGACTCTGGCCCTATAGGGTTTAATAGAGCTTGTTAATTTAACTGTAAAGAGCACAGGTCAGATGCCCAGTTTATGAGAACTGCTGTGGTCCTGTTGAGTTCAATAGAGCAATGCTGATTTACGCCATCGGAGAATCTGGCCCCCACTTTGTTTTACTCTGTCCTGAGCTACCTCCATTGATTCATCTGTTATTAGCAAGAGTCCAGCAGCTGATGCACAAAGAGTGAAATTCATCCCAGTGCAGAGGAGCTGCTCAGGGAGCCCCATGAGCCCTTTACTGGGGCATATGTGGTGTGGGGAGCAGTGGGGCATCTGCACAAGGCTAAGCAGAGGCATAGGATGTATCAACTCCAGTGGAGCTAGGCTGATTGAAACCAGCTTAGGATCTGGCCTCTCAAACTTAGCAGCCACTGTTGAAGTGGGTTTCCGCCCATGAAAGCTTGTGTCCAAATAAATGTGTTGGTCTTTAAGGTGCCACCAAACTTTCATTGTTTTGCTGAAAACAGACTAACATGGCTACCCCTCTGGAACTTGTTCCTGTTGTAGTTGCTTTTCATTTCACTTCAGGTATTTCAGAAGCAATAAATATTTTGGAACAAAGCTGCCAGGATCCATCAAGGGTTAGTTCTGAATGTGACGAATGGGCTTTCATTTAAATGCCAGTGGTTGGGGTGGTGGTAGTTGCGGTGCCTCGGCATATGAATGCTTATAACCTCTATACACAACAACCACATTTGAGGGGATTTAAGGAGGCAAATTTAGCAGGGAAATCCCATGCTGCTGGGATTTCTGCGGTTGCATTTAAGACATCAAGGGATGCTGATTTAGAAAAGCAAAGATGCCCTTGAAGAAGCTTGTTTCAGTGAGGAGGAAACAAAATCCATTGTCAGCACTAAGTTGTCTTAATACTGCTTCTTCTGGCTGTACCCAGTCAGCATTTGTCATAGCCTCATAGAGCCATAGGGTTAGAAGAGAATGCAAGAGTCATCTAGTCTAACCCTCTGCCAAGATGCAGGGGGTTTGAATATGTAGATCTAAAAGCTTTGGCTCTTGTCTCATTTATGCCAGTTTCACACTGGTGTAACACCACTGACTTAAAAGGAGTTACTCCTGATTTACTAGAGGAGAACCAGTCCTAAGTATTTTAAATAAATTGATTCTAGGGCAGCCGCTTGAATGGCTAGAAGTTGCTGTGAGTTTGAGTCACCGCTGCGTTACTCCAGTTTGACACCAGTTTAACTTCAGGTGAGTAACACAGGTGTGAACGTGGGGGTAATGCAGGGGTAAAACAGGCCATGTTTCTTTGACCTGATGGTCTGGACAGGATGTCTTTCTGAAAGATAAACTCTACCAAATTAATTACAAGTTACTGACTACTGCTAAAAGCACTGGGTACAATGCTACAGCATGGATTGAGCAGCTCAGACTAGATGATCACAAACGTTTGTTCTGTCCTTACAGCCTAATTTGCACTAAAGTACCATTCAGCGACAGCAATGGTACCAGGATCAGGCTATTGCAGAAGATCTGGCTCTGAATGTTTAATATGGAACCTATTATTGTCTAATTAGTTTCTGTTTAGAATTTAATTATATTATTAGGCGATTTGGTTATAATTTGGGGGGGGAGGTGAATGGTGTTTGTCGTGAAAATATGGGTTTGGGAGGCTTTCAAAATGTCTGCTGACCTCATAGACTTATAGACTCATGGACTTAAAGACGTAAATTCATATTTAGTAGGAAGGTTTCCGTCTATCTAGATTCTGAGTGGTTTTGTAAGGAACCTATGCCTAAGGCTGTGCTAAATTGAAACTGCCCATAGCCTGGAATGATAATCAAAAGGGATGTATGTTGTTATATACACTCTGCCGTTTTGCTTCATTCTCGCCGAGTTATTGTTCAGCCTAAAGGTTCAGAAGTTCAGGAATGTAAAGGAATAATTTGTACAAGAGAAAGGCGTCTATTTCACAAGCCTCTGATACTTCCGTTGGGAATTATCAGTAGCTGCTAGAGTAACTGGGTCACACAGAGCAATCATGTATTCTGCTCCCATTTAGGAAGCTCCTAATTTTGAACTTCGTAACAGCCCCGGGCTTAAGTTTCTAGCAATGAAATGTGGAGGAAATGTTTGAGGAGTTCCTATTAAAAAGAAAAATGACAAACTTCAAATGATGGTCGACTCTCTTTTATGTCTCTAGAATGAGGTCATTAATCTCGACCGTTTTCTCTTCAATGGCTGCTTGTTCACTTTGCTTGTTGACAACTTCTATTTCAAGAGAGCAAGATTCGTAAATTAACCCTTGTTTTGACTCACGTCTCCTTGTTTATCTTTGGGAGGCCTCCACCAATGTATTAAAACCTCGCATATTGTAACCAATCTGTGCCCACTTTATGGTTGTCATTAGACTGTATAACATGAGGCCACTGCAGCGGGAATAGAACGTGGATCCTCCTACTTCAAAAAGCACAGACCCATGTTAGCTGAGTTAAGGAGTCTCATCCTTGGATGTTAGTTATATAGGATCTATGGAACACAGTTGTGCAGGTCTGATTCCATCCACTAGAGGTCAGTGGTGCACATTCACATGAGGCAATTCTTTACCATATGGAAGGACAGCAGTCGCTCCTCTTTTTCAAATGATAACTTTTAGGGATGGAGCCCATCCCTGGAAAACAAGCGCCTCTGATCCTTTACCATTTTTGGAACTGAACCTTTGCTGACCATTGAAACATTCTAAAATCTCTAAACTTTGGCTTTATAATTGTGCCTTTCCATGCTTCCAGCTTCTGTGAAAGGTCCTATTAGGAAATGCCACCTAGCAGTCCCCCACAAACGTCCCAAAGAAGCTTAGCCACTTAATCCAGCATGTTTCCATTAGGCACTATCAAAAATCCATTGGCTAGCAACACTGGTGTCTACAGTGGGGTCTCTTAGGTTCCTACAGGTATGCACATTTCCAAGAGCCAATAATAAGCATATACTAGTGGCTGCCTGTGTGTGGCCAGTGATATTTGCAATCTCTAGTTTATATCCTTCTGTCAGGGACCTGTTATTCAGTCCTGGGGCATAATTCTTAAATCAACATCAGCTTAGGTTTCATGGAATCCTGAATGAGGCAGGAATGCTCAGGTCTATGTTTGTCTGCCAGAGAGAGAGAGAAAGTGGGAGAGAAACATTCACATGTATAATGCCATACACTACTAAGCATCTGTCATCTCTTAACAGGTAGTGAATGAAATTAGGGGCTTGAATGGAGCACAAAGGCAAAAACTCATTGCCCTGTTTAGATCCCTATCAGCGATGATTAATTTAGCATTGTAAGCAGGAGGATAAGTGCAGCTCCCTGTGATTTCAATTGCTTCCACCAGAGTTTGAATGAATGCATTCCTCTGGGAGCGTTTACTTGCTAACACCGAGGGCCCGATCCTGCTTGCGCTTGCACTGCAGCCAGCGATTCAGATCACGCTGACGCTGGTGTAAATCAGGGATAACCCCACTGAAGTCAGTGCAGTTCCACTACAGTAAGTGAGATCAGAATCAGTCCCAGTGGGGGTTACATGGGGTATTAAATGGAGTCGATTTTGGCCCCAAGGATTTTAAATGCATTATGGCTGCATTCAAAGGAGACTATAGAAATTGGGTGTTAGACTGTAACCTCTTTGAGGCGGGGACTGTCTTTTTGTTTGTACAGTGCCTAGCACAATTAGGTCGTGATCCACGATAGGGGCTTATGGGCATTTTTGCAATACAAATAATAATAATAGTTACAATACTAAGGAATAGGTGTCCAGGCCAATGAGGGCTCGGTGCATAACTCCCTTAGGTTTATTTGAAAATCCCAATCTAAAGGATGAAATCAAACGGCTGAAAGAGTCCTCTGATTTTTTTTTCCAACCTTCATATGCAATTTATATTAGTGCATGAACTAATTTTGAATTGTATCCATTCGTTTCAGGGATTTTATTTGAGAGAAACTGAATTATGAAATGCCATTTTCAGTTGCCTCTTGCATAGCATTTTAATAAAGGAAAGGAAAGATCCCTCCACCCCTAATTTTTCCCCAAAACTTGAGCCACGGCTTGGAGGAGATTTTGGAAAATATTGATTAATTTAATTATTTGTTTTGTTAAGTTCTCAATCATGCTCACTTTTTTACTTCATGTTTCTTAATGACAGAGGAAGGCTCAAAATACCAATGGAAAGAGCTGTTCTTGTGATACATCTGTCCTAATCAAAAGAAACCAGTGTAGTGTATTTAGCCATGTAAGAATTATGACTTTCTTTCCCATGTATTGTGCCTTTTCTCCCCCAAAAATCTTCTGTCAGAAGAGAAGGGCAGACAATTTGTGGTCATTTCAACACAGACATTCACAAATGACACAAATGTGCCCTGTTGCTTTCATAGATACTTTACCTTTGTTCTTTTTTGTTTGCTGATGTTCATTAATCTAAAATAAAAGTTATTTAAATTGAAAAGATAGGATATGGAAAAAATATAAGAGCCAGAACTGTTCTTGTCTGTTTTAGCACAATTTGCAATACAGTTTTTGGAGGTTCAACTCAAGAGGTTCAGTAAACTTTGGATAAGCATCCAAATTTCTAGGTCCTTATCGAAAACCAAATCACTGGACCTTTTGTGGTTCTCCCATTAGCACTAGTTGTTGTACTGGGTACATAAAATGACCCTTTGCCCTGCAGTAAGTAAACTGTCTGTCTACTGACAGATCCAAGAGGAAAATATATTACAGTGGTTTCTTGAGTTACTGCAGCCCCCATTGCTAATGGCATCTATTTCTTAAGATCCCATGCTCTTAACTTAACACTGAGAATCATATCTCCATAGACACAGAAGTACATTTTCCCGTAGGATGTATAGCACATCTTTTAATGGTCCAGACCTATAATATTTACTGATGCAAATATCTATATGAATAATCCTCTTGACTTCCTATTTTTGCATTGGACTTGGCTTAACACTGTCATGTCATGTACAAAGTGCTCCGATGAAAAATAACTTGAAAAAATTCCAAGCTAGTTTTTGTTGGTTTTACATTTTACCCTGCGGGAAATGCTGGAAAGGACAACCATCTTGGTTTATTCTTCTTTTAAAGACAAATATGTCTTTGGCAAAACCACCAACCTATAACGGACAGATTTTTTTTTTTATTTGACATTTTTGCATAGATCTGATACTGAAAAGTTCTAACTTAGTGTACATCAACTTTAAAAAGAAAATTCAGTGTTAACAGGGCCAGTATGTCAATGGGGATACAGTTTATTTTATGTTATTGAACCTTTTTCAATATCTCTCTACCTAGAAAGATCAGAGCTCTGCCAAAGCATTCAGAGCAAAGAGATGTGATTATAGGAAAACAGGCAGACAGGAATGTAAATTAGCTCAATGAAAGCGAACACGGGGTCAGGAAAGATCACGTAAACAGAATAAAGAAGTCAAAGCCTCCAGTTTAACAAGGATGGCGTTAAATTTTGGTCTCTAATGTTGGTGCTGTGGTGCTTAGAATCCAGTAGCATTTAGTTAGCAGAGATGAGCAAATAATTTGTACCAGGTAACTTGAACTACAAATTTTCATACTCTTTTTATATGTACATTCATCATTTGGATTTTTTTCTCCAATGTATTTAGTGTTTGAGATCATTTGATGACTAATTCTAGGCCTGTAGATCGATGTTCGCAGTTACAAATATTTAATATTCACAACTGAAGCTGAATTGCTTTAAATTTAATGATTGTATGTTTTGAATAAAATCTTGGGGCAAATGAAATGACAAACACTCCTACTGCCCTGTAAAATATAAATATAGGGAAACATTCTCTACTGATGCAAATCAGTACTGCTATACTGAACTTAATGGAGCCATGCCAATTTCCATCAACAGACAATATATCTCATAAATAATGGCTAATTACAGTCTAGGTCAGGGTTCTTTACAGGGTCATCATGACTTTCTTTTCTGGACTCTTCTCAACTTGCTAAAGCTAAAGGCCCAGATTGTCTCTTCTCTAGGAGGAATCTATGTCCTCCAAATTCTTCTGTTGATGGTTAGGGTTCCCCACTAAAGACTGTGATTGCCTCTGGAAATCCCCACTTACGGAGCTTAACACCATCTATGAGGAGGTAAGGAGACTGATTTGGTGTTAACTTCTGAGAAAAATGAATCCTGGAAACCTGGAGTGGCTAATGTGCATTTCTCAAGTCTGCCCTCTCCTCCCACCACACCAATTGAGCTGGGTGAAAATTTTTGAATGATTTAAAAAAAATTTTTAAAAAAATGCAGATTTAGATCAATTGAAATATTTTTGTGAATTTCTGTCAAATTCACCTATTTGTTTCAGTCAGGGGGGAAAAAAATACTCCTATTTTTCACATTTCAACATTTTCCAAATGAAACATTTTGATTTTTCAATTTGAAATGAATTTTTGGTTTGAATTTTCCTTCAATTTTATCAGAAATAAAAACCCCTATAAAAGGTTCATTTGACCCAAGAGATTATTTATTTTATTGATATTTAGATTTGGTGCAAAGTTGTATTTACACAGCTTTGCCCTTGCACCTGAGGCGGATTGAGACCCAAGACCCTGCCATGAAAGCCACAGTTCTCCATTATCAAACCCCTGAGTCATCCAGTTCCCCTTCCCCCAGGACAATATGGGCCAGACTTTAGCAGTTGCCAATCAACATTAGCTCTGTTGAAGAGAGTGGAACTTTCTGATTTACACCAAAAGGGAATCTCGCCTTTTATCTGCTGTGTTTTTATGATAACCAGTGTGTGGCCTGACATAAAACCAAGTTGCAAAGGCAGTTTGGCTGCAGAAGTGTCAGTCAAATCCAAAGAGGAAATACCATCTCTGTATCCTGCACGGCACATCTGCACACGCAATCCCCATTACACATTCTGCACCCATTGCACAATGGAATTCTCATGGACGTCAGTGGAAGTTCCATTCAGGAAATAAATGAGAATCTCTAATAGCATTTCTTAGTGCAAAGTAGTCAGGAGAATTTTGCTTGGAGTTTAGACTCAAGACATTAAATCTATGGTCTGTAGTGAGTGGGGAGAGGCAGCTAGATAAGCAGATCATGGACCAGAAGGCAGACACAGAACTCCTTGTCTGCAGCACATGTCTACAGACACTTGTCTTTGTGCAATAACAATCCATGACCTTGCTTTATTCTGGGGCTTTCTCAACTTCTCGAGCATGCTTCCCCAAATACGGGGCAGGCCGTGGCTTTAAGGTTTGCTGGAGTATTTCCTGTAAGACACAGAAATTCACAAAGTGCTTTGGAGAATGGCCGCATGTGCCAATTTTCGGCCCCATATGTGCATATTTACAGACCATCAATATTAATCAGGCAAGGAACCGGAAAAGAGAGGGATTAGCCATTTCAGCACTGGACACTGGGAATACTTTCTCTTCCCTGGGAGAAGGGGGAATGCAAGACACAACTATGAAGCTGAGCTGCTGTTCCAAATTCTTTCAAACCTGCTCCAAATTTCTGAGGGTAGTCTTTGCCATCAGGGTGTAGCGACCACATCGGTACGTGAAAAGTGATCAATTCTCTCTTAACAAATATTCACATGAGGAAGGCCTCAACTTTCAGGAGTGTTCCTACCTCCTTCACAGGCACTTTCCTAGTACTGTTCTTTCCCCATACCACAAAAGTAGAATTGGTTGGAAAAATTCCAACAAACATTTTTTCACTGGAATTTACCGATGAGTTGAAATTAAATGTTTCATGGAGATGGTTCAATTCTGATCGAGTTCCAATGGAATTTCAAAACCCCACCTGCCAAACAAGTTTCTGTTAGAACCTGCCTGGTTTCCTGCCAGCAGGCTCCGATTTGAGTACTCTCAAGCTAATAGGATCAGCAGCAGCAGGGCAGCTCACTGCCTCTTAGTTGGCAACTCCAGGGCTTCCAGGGTTCTGGGGCCGACAGGCAGACTGCCTTTTAGCCAGGGCTCCATTCCCTTTCATGGAGAATTTTGAAATTTGTGCATTTTTTTCTGAAGGGGAAGAAAATTTAGAAATGTCCAAATCCCTTTGAATCTGATTTACCTATCTCCACAGGGCCCAAGCAGAATTTTTTCAGGCCCAGTACAAACTTGTAACACGGGCCCCCTCCCACACACATACCCATGGGAGTTGCAGCCTGGGCCAGGCGCCTCAGGGCCTCCAGGACCTGATAAAGTGTGCCCTTTTCCCCCCAATGGGAGGATACTGTTTCTCCATTCAAATCTCTTCACATTGAAGTATGCAAGAATTTCCCTCCTCCCCCAGTTTATGGATGTATAAATTGAAGCACTGAGAGGTCCAGTGGCTTGCCCAAATTGACACAATAGCTGCAAAGGAACCAGCCCTGAGTTTCAGTCCTCTAACACTGCATCCTCCTGCAGAGCTGTTTCCACAAGCCAGTGTGGCTTGCCACAGCTAAAATGGAGTTGTTTATCCATGGATTAAATCGCCAGTGAAGGCACTCAGTCAATGTGTTGTTTTTTTAATATCTCCATTCACAACAAAAATAAAACATCTTCTTTAAAGGTCCATGTTCTAATTAGTTTCTGCATAGTGAGGGAATCTGAAGTATGAGGTGAAATCAAGTATATCATCTGGTCACTATGAGCCTAACAGCTGAGAAAATAATTTGTCGCACATTAATTTGTATGATTTTCTCCTCTTTTCCTGTCTGTGCCTTGTCTGGAAATAGATCACAATTTTCTTGAATTTATTCACGGAATCATATTATTTGTAAGTATTTTGTAAATATTTTTTGGTCTGCACTTCAGTGGCAAGAGATCTTGATGAGCAGCCAGTCTGAGAAATTTGAGCTGTTGGGCTTCAGTGCGTTGGTTGCAAAGTATTTTGAAGACTGAATAATTTTACAGGGCCTAAGTCAGTCAGGGAAAATACCCACTCACTGAGGGTTGGTCCCTCAGTTTGCAAAATGAATAGGCCTCTTGACAATGAGGGTATGTCTACGCTGCAGGCGGCATTGTTGGCAAAGCAGGATCGATTGAGTGGCAGCGACCTGCTCAATCGATCCAGAAGTCGACTCAATAAATCCACCCCCACAAAAAGATTAACCCTGCATCCATGGGCGGGCATTTCCCATTGGTGCAGTGTAGTGGGGATGCCGCGCTAATCATTATTTAGGTACTCAACAGGTGATACACAAGCTACATAGAGGAGATCGCCTGTTGACTACCACTGAATTATGCCAGCAGTGTAGACCAGGCCTGAGTGTATCAGATCTGTGCGGCTCCTTTCACCTTCTGCACTACCTGCAGAGAAGGATAGGCTAATGGAAACAGTGGATGTTATCAGTTAAGGTTCACAAATCACAAATCCACATTAAAGAGCCATTCATCAGTATTGGGTTGCATGGGCCCTCGGGAGCACTTTGAAGAAAACATGTTCCAGGGGCAGAATCCATTCTCCATAGCTTTCTAGACTTAACAGTTGCTCCACAGTCGATCCCAGAAGGTTTCCCTGAGACAGTCTAATGGTGTAACTTGATATTTCTGCTCTGAACTCTTCTGAAAAAGGCTGTACGTCTGGATGTCTTTTGTATGAATTATGATTGATCACCTTCCTTGTCCTTTCCCAGCCCTCGATAATATAAGTGTTCAGGCAGTTATCCTTAGGATTTCTGTAGTCAGCTACTGTTACTGAGGGCTATAATGTCACTGCCTAATTGATTTCCTGACAGCCTTCTTTACTCTGGTTTATTGCTGCAGAGCGAGATGACTTTGAGGGCAGCAGCAGAGACTCGGATGCTCTGCCTGCCAACATTCTGATCCTGTACTGTCAAACATCGCTCGTTGACTTCTTGGGGAGCAGGATGAGGCCTTCAGACTGGTATACAAAGATGTTTGGGGCCCATCCCGTATCCTCACCTGACTAGTCTATTACATAGAAGAAAGTAGGTCTGCACAGAATCAGAACCTTTATCGGAAAGTTTGTAAAGAAACAAACCTTTTTACACAAACACCCTTTTGAAGCAGTACACTCCATTCCTCTTATGTAGACTGAATCTGTTCCAACTGTCCTCCTGCAATGTGTGTTACCTAATGCTTCACAATCTATCACAACTTGTATTTAGCTCAGACATACTGATTTCCTTCCCCAGTCCTGAAGAGCGCTCTGTAACTCAAAAGCTTGTACCTTCCACCAATGGCAGCTGGTCCAATAAAAGAGCTCATCTACTTTGTCTTGCTGTACCAGCATGTTAGTCAGTGAATGTGGTCAACATTGTGATCTGACCAAACAGTTTGCATGGTAGTTTCACCTAGGACAGGGAGTCATTTTTCCACCAAACCTTGGGGGGGGGATGCAGCTTTGGTGACACGGAAACATTTTTTGCAAATGTATGTGAATTTTGCCCAATTGTTTCAGCCAGAACAAAAGCAAAACCAAACCAAACAAATCAAGAAAAACATTCAAATGTTTAGTTTTGATCATTTTTTTAAATGAAATTATTTCCCTTTTCTTTGGGAAATGCCTTTTCATGTCAGCATTGCCTTTAATTTTATTATAAAGGAAGTTGACAATGTAAAAACTTTTGAAATCTGCCTGCATATCTTGCTTTCAAGTAAATAAAACCTGTTGCTTGCCCTGAAATGAATTCTTTACCCGATTTTCAATTTGCTGAAAATTTCCACACAAAAAAATCCATTTCAGTTTGACCCAAAAGAATTAAAAAAATGCTTTGTGGAATTACCAGTGGACTGAAAAATCCAGTATTTGCCCACCTGTAGTTTCAATGAGCTGGACTGCAACTGTAATCTCAAACTCAAGTACGGGGCAATGGACCACTGCACGTTCCCAGAAGGAGGCAGAAACCAGAGAGTGACTCTAAAGCTCAAGTCGGACCTTGCTTCCCTCCTGCTCCAGGGAAGAAGTAATTTGCATGAGTCCTTTTCTTGGTTCCTCCATGCTAACTCATTGTGGAAGACTCCACCCACTCCCCACTCATTTGTGAGGCTCCACCCACTCCCAGTCCATTTGCATGAGAAAGAAACTAGAACACACCTGGACAGCTGCTTTCTCCATCATTCAGATTTTGGCAATGCCTGTGCCCCATGTCTGGCAATAAATTGGATTCTTCTGCCTTCCCTATGCTAGGCTGCTTAGTGAGCCTCAGATTAAGTGGGTGAGAAGGGCTGAATGTTGACTGGGTTAGAAAGGAGAGTTTTCTTTATGGATGTTAATCCAGCATAACATGTGCATGTGTTTTAATTGGAGCTGGTTGACATTTTTTTATCAGAACATTTTTATTTTAAATCCTCCCTCCTTACCCCCCAAACACACACCTTTTCCCTACTGAGTGGAAAAAGGGAGGAAAGGAATGAAAACCTAGATTTGGTCAGGGGGGTCATTATCTCAGAAAAACAAACATTGTGTAGAATCAATAAATAAATAAAATAAGGAAACGAAGAAGTTTTGTTTGAAATTTTTCATGGAAAGATTTCTTTTCAGCCAGCTCTTGTTTTAATGTCTGGCCAGAGCAGAGAGCACAGGGCGTTCATTAAGTCTAAAAAACCAAATACATTAAAATGTCATTGCCTGTGTTTTAGTGTGGGGCTTTTAACCGCTGTCACCTTTTATTACTGTAGTTCTCCCTTGCCGTCATTCCTGTTTAGGGCTTGATTTTGCAAGGCTTTAGGTTTATGACCTGATTTTGCTGAATGGAAAAAAAATATAGGATGGCCTCAGGGTCCTTTAAGGATGATGACATGGCAATCTTTGATAGCCAATGCTGGCAGAAAGCGGTCAAAAGCACTCAGAAGACTGGAGGTTGTGTTGTTTTTAATATAATGGATCTGTTTCCTTTACATTTGTCTTCAGCTGAAATGGAGAATGAAATTATCCAGTAACGGAACTGAGTGGAAGGCATCGTATCATGCCCCCGATCGTTCAACCCTTACTTACCTCAGTAGTTGTTACTTGGATATGGATAGGCTACTATGGATAACCCTGAGGGTTGACAAACCCTTTCCTGAGATACACAGGGACAACAGTCCAGGGTCTGAGCCCATGTATGTTAGAAATTTGAATCCAGAGAGGCACTGAGGACCCACCACACCCACTAATGCTCCCCATTTTCTTCCCAACTTCAGAAACCTCCAACGGCTTGATTTCCAATGCCTGGGGGCTCAGCAAAACCTTAAAACCAGGCCCCTTTAATGTATCTCAGGTTGGATATCGAAAACTGGAGGCCCCCCAAGTCACTCATCATTTTGGGAGGGATCCATGAAAGCACGTAGGTGCCTAAACCCCAGACTTAGCCCCTGCTTTAGGTGCCTCCATCTCAGTTTTGGCTCCACTACCCCCTGCCCAGCCCTGTAGATATGGAAGCTCCCTTGGCACCTAAGAGTTTCAGAGTCAGAGCTCCCGAGGAGCTTCTCTTTCTGCTTGTGGCTGTGCGCTTTGTGGCTGCCTCCCTCGGGGTGTCCGGATGCCGATCTCTCACCCGAAGGCCCATAGCCATTCACAAGTTAGGGAAAGGACAGGCACCTACCCACATGTGGGGCCTGAGGTGGTCAGTGTGCTCAGAAGGGGCTCATCTCCCAGTCCAGGTGTGGCTGGAGGAGGAGGTGCCCACCTTCTAAATTGAAACCCAGTGGTTAGAGCGCTTCCCAAGTTCCCATTCTCCCCCCTCTGCCGGGGGGGGGGGAGGAGGAGGATATGAAGAGGTCCTCTTGCCTTGTAAGAGGGTGCTCTAACCACCGAGTGAGGGGATATTCGAGGATAGGGCTCCCTCAGCCTTTCCTGTTGAAGTTTCTCCACTGTGAATAAATAATGTAGGAGGGGTTGGAGCAGGAGGCCGGGCCATTTGTCTCCCATTTCCCAGGCGGGTATCTAAACCACTGGACAACAGAGTTGGTCTCTTTCTTTCTTGGTTCCAGTGACTCTTACATTATTTATCCACGCTTATAAGGTGGACTCCCCCACCCCCTCCTCATCCTCTGGCCATTTTAGGTGGAGTAAGGAAGGTGCCTAACTCATTTCCTCAAAAACCCCACAGCTGTCTGACTTCAGGTGGTGAGTACCCACTTGTAGGTCACTAAACAGAGAGAGATGCTTCCCTGTAGCCTGGACTTAAGTGGCCACCCCTAAGAGAAGGGCCAGGCTTAGCCCACACCCCTCTGATCTTCATCTCCCATTGGCTATCTCTCTCCGCTCATTGTACAGGGAGCTAAGGTGCCTAACTTAGCTTTGGAGATTTGTCATTTTTCTAGGCACCGTGATGCTCAGCATTGCAAAGTTTAAGTCCCTTCATGGATCCCCCACTTTCACCTTTTTTCTTAGTGCCCCTTTAAGTGCAGGTCATTTGTGACTATGACATTAGGTGATTCATGCACTCCAAGTTTAGAGTCTGGCAGGTTCCCAGATTTCTTCTGTTACATTTGTGACAAAGTAACAACAAAACCCCACACAACCCCAAGAAGAGCTTTCCTGCAAACACAAACAAGGTTTCAGGTTCTTGGGAAGGTTTTAATGTTCCTCCTTTGAAATGAACAACCAGGCACATGTGATAATGTGTCCATTTAAGATGAAGGAACCTGATCACTGGCTCTGCGCTCTTGGTCACAGGGAGGCTGCCAGGTGGCGCTTTTGGAAATACAATTGGTGAACAAAGTAACAGGCTCACCTGACTAATTGGTTTGTCTTGTATGACTTTCAGTGAAATCTGCTTGGCAAAGATTAGTCAGCTGGGTATTGATAAGCTAACTGGCAGAAGCATGCACTGTATGTGGTTTAAAGATAGATAGCGAAATAACGAAAGAAAATATCAAGCGATATTTCAGTGATATGACTAGAACGCTGAGTCCTAAATCCCAATGTCAGATATTCACTGTAACTCCAATCAGTTCCAATGACCTTTCGGCTAAATTCTCTTCTCAGTTACACGGGTGTAATTGCATTGAAGTTACCAAAGTTGAACCTGTGTGTATAAGGAGGGACGTTGGCCATCTGAATGTAAGATTTTGATAATGACCAACAAAGAGACAAAATATCCATGGGGCAGCAAATAACATGGAGTAAAACTCTGCTTTCATTTGCACCCATGCAACCACGCTGGAGTCAAGGGTCAGTTCTCAGATAGTCCCCAGAAGTGTTGCATCTTCAATTCTAAACAGTATGCCACTTCCTCAAATGGTGTAAATTAGATTGACTTTAACGGAGATGTTCCTATTTATTCCCACTGATGGCCTGGTCATTTGTTCTTTTAATGGCTGATTTGATATTTTTAACTGAAAAACAACATTTAGGTGACTCTGATTAAAATCAAATCCAGTTTCCTGAACATTGCCAGCTAACTAGCTTATGAGGAATGTTTCTTTTTCTCCCTCGTACAAACATGGAACATGCAAGGGAAGATGTAAAGGACCCAATTTACACAACCCAGTTTGACTTTTGAAAGCCGATTTTTGGCTTTAGATTTCTTTTCTCCCCAGGAGCTTCTTAGGTGCTCTGTGTATGGCCTTTGGAATTACAAAGCAGTAAAATAGTGTTGTTGTTATTTATATAGTACCAAAAACAATGGCTTGAAAGTCTTCCAATGGGTTTACTGCTTCTGGGCCAAATTCATCCCTGGCATAAACAAAAACAACTCAGTTGACTTTTGGGATGAGGCGTGCCAGGTGCTCCCTGCTGGAGGTCCCACTGCCTTCAGCATAGCTTACCTGAAGAAGGTGTCCCTTTGAGGAGAAAAGTTCACCAAGTTTAGATCTCCAGGAGGTGCCTACAAAGGCTACCCAGGATCAGCCACAGGTGGAGCCAATAAGAATTGGTCCTCCAGTGGCTAGAAGGGCTGGAGTAAGCAGAAACCAATCAGGGTCTAGCCGGCAAGATAAAAAGGGCTGGTGGCATCTTCTAAGAATCCACTTCTGGGTGAAGCTAGGATTGGGGAAGAAGGGTCTTGCCTTGTCCTAACTCAAGATGGCTGGCTTAACTCTGACCCTACCTTTCTGTTTGAGTCAATGAAAGGATCTTTCGTTTACTTGGTGGTGTATAAGGCCTAGGTGGATCATCCTGAACTGAATATTGATTTGACTGTTGTGGACCTAGGTGAGCCTGTGACAAATCATTGGAGAAACAGCTACTTACAACAGGTGTGAATTTGTTATATTGCATCCTTCTTCTCCCTGTTTATCTAGAACACCTATCACAGTGATATCAAAGCACTGTAGAATTAAAATCTACACATAGTTTGTCCTTAAAAACACTTACTACTAAGCAGAGTGCTGGTTACTATGAGTGGCTCTGCTGAAAGCAGGTAAACGTTTCAGAATCAGGCTTTTATATGTGGAAAATAGCCCCTATACTACAAACAGTTAAGCCCATAGGTAACTTTACTCATCTCTGCAGAACCATTGAACTTGCAACAATTTTAGTGAATAAAATTACTTGCATACACAGGAATGGGTTATTAGGTCCTGATTCAGCAATGTGCTTACAGATAAGCATATGCTTAAGTAGCCCCTGGCATTTAATCACATGCTTAATATTACACACATTGCTTAAGTACTTTGCTGACTAGGGATGGATTTAAGACTTGGGGCATGCAGGTGTACTGGATGCAATTAAATCTCATATGTGAAATCTATGAACTGTGTTTAAATATTTATGAGTTATACCATTTAATAATATCAGGGAAGTTTTATGACCTGTCATGCAAAAATTAGACTGGATGATCACCCTTCTGGCCTTGAAATCTATGAAAATTGATGGGAGATTATTTCTAGTACCTTTTTCCATTTTCATGAAGATGTGAACGCCTCCTCCCATCACTTTATTTATTTACAAAACTTAAATTTGAGCCTTCACTGAAGCGGAGACCATCCCTTTAGAATTCTATTTCTTTGCTGTCATTGACAGAAAAAGAGAAATGTCACTGTGGTGTATGTTTCAGCTAGCAATAAAAGGTTTATGAAGCACAGATCAGAGGTGTCTCTAGCACAAAGTAAGAAGATCATGTTGCCCTCTAAATTATCTACACTAACTATTCATTTCATTCTGTACTAAACATGTTGTGCACTTATAGGTCACAGGCACTTAGACAGTCTTGATGAACAGATTTATTTTTAATGGAGTAAAAGAAAGTTGGATGATATCCATGGGATTTATTTGCGGGTTGCTTATCATAAACGAAGCTCTAAAAGGAGTTAATATTTTTCCTGTTAAAGTGACACTTGAAAGAAAAAAGTCTTTTAAAGCTTCCCCTTCCCTGGGTAACTGACAATACAATAGGTTATTGGAACTGTGAGGGGAAAAAATATTATTGTTTATATTTCAGTAGCCCCTCAGCTACATTATGCTAGATGTTGTATGACATATATCAAAAAGACAGTCTCTACCCCACAGAGTTCACAATCTAAGGGTAAGATCGGAGACACCACGTTGTGCAAGGGACATTGTCTCCATCTTTCATGGCTTTACCATGAATCTTGTGGTATTTGGTGTGCAAATGAAAAAAGGTTGAAAACGACTGATCTGTCTTTGGACACAATGATGCTCCCACCCCAGTGGTCTCCCTGTAGAATGGATGAGACCAGCTACCGCAGTCACCTAAAGCACCTCTCTGGCTCACGAGGGGGAAAGCTGTGTCTTTGGGCCAAAGGGATCAGCGTTCCAGTCCCTTGAATCTGAGTGATTTTGATCTCAGAATAGCTTGCAGTACATGGACTCCTCACACTGCGAAGCGAGAGAAAAGTTGATTTTTGGACCAGGAACTGTGCATTGTGAAGAAGAACAAAGGCCCAGTGATGAATTTTTTTTTCTCACATTGAAGCCAAGTTAAAAATCTTCCACTGGCATTCGTGGGAGCATTGAGAGTGCAAGACATCCAGGCTCCAGTCCTAACTGCTTGCAATGTCCTAGCTTCTCGAAAAACCCGTCCACGTTCTGTGGCTGCATGTTATTGACACTGCTGCTTCGTACCATGTCAACCCCAAGTTTCACACTGAATAACGCTGTAGGACGTGTCGTGGATAGAGTGAGTTGGCAGAGCTCCTCTGTCAGATTTGAACCCTGTTTATTGAACTGGTTAATTAGCAATTTGAAAGGGAAAAATCAAGGTCCTAAGGTCTCCCGGGTCAGTGCCAAGCCATAGCCTGTTAACTACTCCTGCCTTTCAGAAGCAATAAGTGTGACTTTGGGGAAACATATGGAACCAACTAACCAAAAGGATTTTATGAGCAAATTTAATAGGGGGCACAGTTTTGTGAGCAGAAATTCCAGTGGATGAGTTAATAGGTTCACTTTTCCTTGGCTTCCCCTTTTATAGAAGCAAAAAAAAAAAAAGTCACACTCACGCCTCCTTAGTGGCTCCACTGCCTGATATTCAGAGGCATCCAGAGTTTCTTTGGACATTAGAGGCATCCTTTTAGTAGCTCCCGCTGGAACCATTTTTCAGAGCTATTTCCTGCTGCTGACCTCATTAGGTGAGTTTCACAGCTCACTAATTCCTTGCAATAGCACACGTGAGTTAGGGACAGTGAGGGGGACTGCCCGTCTTCTGGAAGCAGATGGAATTGTAGGGATTTGGGCAAATGCTTTATTGCCATTTGTTAAGCTGGAATATCAGCATTTTTTTTCCCCTTCAGGCCACTTATTTTTCCCTAAAAGTGTATATTTCATTTTTTGTTCAAGTCCAGAGAGCGAAAAACTCACCAGCTGTATACTTCAGTATATTCTCACTAGGGCCAGGTGTAGTGGATTCGCCAAAGGACTAAGAGTTCCTGAATTCTGAGCCTAATTTGGACACTGTAACAATAGGTGGCTTGTGGTTATGGATTATTTGTACGGAGGAGCCCCAGTCCTAGAACAAGATGCCGTTATGGCAGGCGCAGAACAACGAGATGATCCCTTTCCCAAAGAGCTTTCAATCTAATTTTGTACTCATAATTTTACCACAAATCGTATGTTTTCTTCTAAATCACCAACTCCAGGAGTCATGTGAATACACTGCCATGTATTTATCTAAAGTGCCTCTATGGCTCCCATTACTGTCGTATGTGAGTGCTTCACAGTTTTAATGTATTTATCCTCACAACACTCTGGTGAGAGAGGGCGCTGTGATTATCCCCATTGTACAGAAGGGGAACTGAGACAGAGAGAGAAACTGAGGGTACGTCAACCCTCCAGCTGGGAGCATGCTGCCCAGTGGGGATAGACAGCCATCTACTAGCTATGCTTGAGCTAGCATGGTAAAAAGCTCAGTCTAACTACCACAATACGTACCCAGGGAGTTTGCGAGGGTTTGTACCCCGGCATCTAGCCCAAGCCACTGCCTGTGCTACCCCCCAGCTATGCTGCTGTCTTCTGCATGCTAGCTTGAGCAGAGCTAGTGCATCTCTCTGCCCGTGCAGGGAGGCACGCTCCCAGCTGCAGGGCAGACATTCCCTCAGTGTGCTGCAGGAGATCACTCAGGAAGTCCATGGTGGAGCAGAGAATTGAACGCGGGGTTGCCCGTGTCCTAGGGGAAGTGCACTAAACGGTGGGATGTTATTCCTTGGGGGAAGCTGTAGGAAGCAGAAGGAAAGGTTGCAAAGAGAGCAGAGGTTCCCAAACTCTTGTTTGCTGCATCCCTCCCCGCTCCATGGGAGTCATATAACAGCACCCCGCTGTGGCTCCTGCCATCTGGGGCAGAAAGTGACTCACCACCGGTGCAGGTGGCTCATGTCTGGGGCAGGATTTGGCTGGCTGTATCCCCAAAGGAACCCGCTGGCTGCAGTGCGGAGTGGACCAGGGCTCCTCGCTCTCCCCCCTCTCCCCGGTCACAAGCCTCTCACTCCGCTGGGCTCCAGGGGGTTTAAAATATGCAGGGCTGTGGCAAGTTGGGTATTTAGGGCAGGGCAGAGCATGCAGGGAGTACCCTAAACCCAAGCACCGGGGACCCTCTGCATGCTCTCTACACTGCTGCCTTCCTGAGCTTGGACAGCCGGCTGGCTTCAGCCCTGCATCCCACCTCTCGCAGCCTGATCATTTCGTGGGGGAAGGTTACCCCACAATTTGAAAGCCAGTAGCATAGAGGAGCCCAGCTCCAGGCATGCAGCAGGGACCTGTGGGGGAGTACAGAGAGGCTGGGCCAAGGGAGGATTTCAATAACTGGAAGCATTTTTTTTGAGAGAGAGAGAAGGGAAAGTTTAGAGGACTCCTTAAATGTGAGCTGAAAAAGGGGTTGGGGAAGGATAGGTTTATGCCCTTTCTTTATGTTAGATAAATAAGGCCTGGAAATCCCCCTCCGGGGGGGAGGGGAGCTTTTGGTTTACTTTAGGAAGATCAGGAACCTGCAGTCTGATTTTTCCCTGGTGTCGCCTGATCTGTTGATTGCATAGTAGTTGGATTAATTATTTAAGATTCCCATTTAGCACTCTGTGGCTTGGCAGGATCTTGTCCCAAGATCAGACCCACGGGTATTAGAATGACTATAAATCTGGGGAGCCCGATGTCCACAAGCGCACCGCTGACGCTTAGGAAACAGCCTTTTGAATTTGCAATCATTTTGTTATCTCAGTTAGCAAAGTCGCAAGCACTCCAACCCCCCAAGGAAGGGGGAGAGAATCTAAAATGAGCATCTGAGCACAGACTCAGATCCTCCTTTGCGGAAAACCCCTGAAGCATTAGTCATCATCCTCATCGCCATCTTCCTGGCATCTCTCAAGGCACATAGGCCAGGATCACGTGCACCTGTAGGGAGCCGGATGAGCTAATCTGCTCACCAGCTAGATAGCCCTCAGAAGAAAGCAAGCTGTATAAAAGACTGAGTGAGGGAGCAAGAAAGGGGTTCTGTATAATTGCAGTTATGTCATGATGTACCTGGAGTATGCTGTAGCAGCAGCAAACCACAATTGGTGGAGGTGCTCGGGTGGACTGCGTATACCAATTAATTCAGCCCCAGGGCTTACCAGCCAGGATTTCCAGGAGCTGAAGGGGGGACCCATTTCCAGCATGCACAAACCCATTTCTTGCAGGTACTTTTAACTCTGTCTGGACCTTCAGTTCTGTGCAAACACTGAAGTGAATTTTTGTCTATCATTCTAGCAAAATGGTTGGGGCCAATCTTAACAAAGCCTTGAGGATCAAATCTAGCATCCAACTGCCCTGTCTTATTTCTAAAAAGACTCCAGGCTGCAGTCACAAGCCTACGTGCAGGCGTTTTAGCATTGTGATACGGAGTCATGTTGCAGCAAGACCAGTTTAAAAACGTAGTGAAGATGACCTAGCTGATGGCTTGAAGTGTTGCCTTTAAAAAAAAACCCAAAAGGTTGTGGACATGGAGCCAAGCTGTCACCAAAGTTCAGTGAGTTCCAAGCACTGTAAGAAAAAGAAAAATGGGCTCCTACCAAAGCATCCATATTTCATAGATTCATGGATTTTAATGCCAGAAGGGATCATTATTAGCTAGTCTGAGTTGCTGCATAGCAAAGGCCAGAGAACCTCACTCAGTACTTGCAGTATCAAGCCTATGACTTCTGTTTGAGCTGTAGCATCTCTTTTAGAAGGACATCCAGCTTTGATTCAAAGCTGTCAAGCTAGAGCTGATTAGAAAACAGAATTTCCTTCCCAGAGGAAACTCCAACTTTTTAAAATTTGTTTGTCCCAAATTGGGACACACACATTTGAAATTTTCCACCAAACTGAAGTCCTGGGGGAAAATTATTCAGAAACGTCAAAATGAACTTATCAAAACGTTTTGTTTTGATAATATCAAAACATTATAGTGTAATGTCTAAATATGAACAAAATACCCCATTCTGAATGTGAAAAAAGACAGCCAAGCAAAGTCAGTTTTTTCTCTAGGTTACATTATTAAATATAGTTTAGAGTTGAAAAAACAATACCGGCCTACACATCCACAAGCTATTTTGTAGTTGGCAGATCATCACAGCAAATAATCCATACTAAAACAGAACCTGTCCCAAAAGCGGAATAGAAAATTGTCTTCTATTTGATGTGAAAAGGAAAATAATTGGGCCAAGCGAAAGAATGTGACAATCATGTACATGTTGTATGTGAGTATCCAGGCACACAAGCGTTTCAGATAGGACCAAATTAAGAGGAGCCGTGATTTCGTCTCACGTCACTGCTTTCAATAACCTCCTTGGAACTCTCAATCTGGAGCTTCAGGACTGTGGCACGATAAAATGTGATTTATTGAAGCTTCAGAGAGTTCTTTAGAACAGGTGGAATTTCAGCTAGCCATATGCTGTTTCCTAAGGTTGAGTATGAAGTAAATCCCCTACAGAAAAGGCTTTTATTGAAAATCTCAGATTTTCTGTACTCAGCCGTTGTACATGTGCATGCACTTCACCACCTAACTGGAGAAGGTGGGAATGCCTTCTTAGATCTGTTTTCTTTAAATGGATGTGCTTGATCAAAACCATAATCTCATTAAAACCTCAGGCCCCTCCTTCTGACTGCTGGTGAAAACGAAGTTCAAACTGTAGCAGTGTGAAATTCACAGATGCCGCCCCTATTATATCCATGCAGATGCTTTTATAGAATATCAGTCCCCTTTGAAAGCCTTGCACTCCAGTGCAGCCTTTTTATATTAATTTTAATTGAAAGGTGTTTTTTGCATTTCATCTTTTGAAGCTGGAAGTAGATGGATTAAACATTCAAATAGATTTGTGCGTGCATGTGTCGGTTAGATTTCGTAACCCTTGTTTTTCATTCATATCTGAATCATTCTGGGGAGAGTTTTTTTTTTTTTCCCCAGAGGAAAATATTTCCTTGGTGTCAGGGTAACAGGCTGCCTTACTCACTGTGCTCTCGGCCTTGCATTTGGGCTTCCATAGAGCCCCGTGGAAAGCAACAGGACTGCACATAGGCCTAAGTGGCCAGCCTGCGTGGCTCCAATTGTGGGATCAGAACCCAGGATCCTCTTGATCTACAGACTGAGGACAAACGAGCTAGGCAGCAGTTCTTCAAAAAAAGGACCTGGGGGTTACAGTGGACAAGAAGCTGGATATGAAGCAACAGTGTACCCTTGTTGCCAAGAAGGCTAATGGCATATTGGGCTGCATTAGTAGGAGCATTGCCAGTAGATTGAGAGAAGTGATTATTCCCCTCTATTCAACACTGGTGAGGCCACATCTGGGGTATTGTGTCCAGTTTTGGGCCCCCACTATAGGAAGGATGTGGACAAATTGGAGAGAGCCCAGTGGAGGGTAATAAAAATGATTAGGGAGCTGTAGCACATGACTTATGAGGAGAGGCTGAGGGAACTAGGCTTGTTTAGCTAGCAGAAGAGAAGAATGAGGGGGGATTTGATAGTAGCTATCAACTATCTGAAGGGGGGGTTCCAGGGAGGATGGGGCTAGGCCGGTCTCAGTGGTGGCCGATGACAGAACAAGGAGCGATGGTTTTAGATTGCAGTCAGGGAGGTCTAGGTTTTTAAATTGGGATCTGAAGGAAAACATGGATGGAGCAGGCCAGGAATTGCATTCCCACCATAGCTGTATCCCATCTTCAAACAGATAAGTTTCAGGTTGATTGCAAGCTCTTTGAGACACAGACTGCATATGTGTGTTTTCATACTGTGACCAGCAGAAATGGGCACTCATCCCTCTTGTGAATATTGCACTGGCATCATTGTGAGTTCTGGGAGTAAGATACGCAAGAGTGCTGCAGGGTGAGAGGAGAAATTTTGCCTGAAGAGTTTATATCAGTGCCAAAACCAGTACATAGCAAGGTCTGATTTTCCCCATTCCCTTAAATACACATTCACGCTGCTATTAATGGTGACCAGGAGTCCTCCACTAACACCCTTGCTTAAGTATTTGAATGGTCTCCTTCTGATCTAGTTGGAAGCAAGTAACACAGATATGAAAGGGAAGAGCTGCTAGGCCAAGTGAAATTTTTCAAACTTTGGTTTTGTATTAAGTTCATTTTGGCGTATGAAGGCTTCATTTCATAGGAACTAGTTTCTCCATCCTTAATTGATGCAATTGTTTCTTGGTAGGCAGAAGTCTGTTAATCACAACCACAAAGGCAAAGAACTATGTGGTGTGAGCTCTTTCTAGAATTTATTTAGAGCCAGATTGTAAACCCATACTCTCATTGGTTTATAGCTTTTGTTTGGCTGACGTCTATCCTGATTAATTGCATGGTCTCAATTACTGTATCTTTAATGTACGTGAGCTCAGGAAGTGCTATTATCCCCATTTTACAGATGGGAAACTGAGGCACAGAAATTAACAGTAGGACTACATTACATTTTAAGGCCTGTAGCAGCAAGTGTCAACACTTGGATCTACAGACACAGGGTACCACAGCAGTGTCGGCGCTCCCAGTTTGAAGCCGCGGGATCAACTCAGTGAGCAGTGGTGACCCACTCAACCGATCCTGGAATTGCTGTCCGGTCAACACCATAAATCCACCCCTGTGAGAAGCGTAAGGCTGCGTCGACTGAAAAGCGTCTCACGTTAGCACGGCCCAGTGGAGACGCTGTGGTGAGTCAAAGTTAGTAAGTTGACAGCAGTGTAGACCAGGCCCTAGGCTCACATTATGGGGCTAAAGACTACTGTGTAGACGTACAGGTTCGGGCTGGAGGTCTCACTACTGCTGTGGGTTTTAAAGCAGTGTAGACACATCACAAGTGACTTCATTCGAGGTCAGACAGGAAGTCAGTGGGACAGTGCAGAACAGAAATAATGTCTTCTAGTTCTTGGGCTAGTGTGGTAAACTCTGGATTAATGATGTAGATACGTGCTCTTGTTTGGAGTAGGAAGCCCACAGTCTGGTTGCATTTGACCCACGTAATGTTTTCTGAGTTTATGCACTTAAAGGCCTCTTTAAAAAACTGGAGCCAGGTACTGCGCTGGAGAAATTGCTTCCAAAGTGCATGCATATACGACTCATAAATCACATGAATAAAAATGTTCTTTCCGAAAGACCAAGTCATAATTTCCCATCACTTCCCAGAACAAATACTGTCTGCTATATTTAGAAGGTGGGACCTTTCTATGGGCAGTCAGCTCGAAGTAGGTTTATTTTGAAGTCAGGTGTTTGGTAATCTTAAGCACCTCTGGGAGACTTAACTGAGAGAGAGATTTAGGCTGGAGGTCACCACGGTCACTGTTGTTGAGATGGAGCAAAAGAGGAGAAATGACACTTTGTGTGACATCAGCTAATTGGTACGAAAAAATAAATCTAGGCTTTAAAATGGCTTTCACCTGACCCTAAAGGAAATGGCTCATAGACTCCAAAGAGGGTGCTAAGAATTGGAACTAAGCTCCAGCACACTTGCCAAGTTTTGAACTATGGGGTTGAAAGCGTGAAGTTTATGGCTCTTGAAAAATAGACTTCTAGGGAAGTCCTGCCATTGGTAGGTTTGTATATATGCATGCCTGCCTGACTTCACTACTCCACTTTCCATCCTAAAATAAAACCCCTCGGGGAGCTCTCTGGGTGCTGTTCTCAACACAGGGAAAGCTAGGGAAAGTGTCTCAGATCTAAACCTGTCTTGTCGATGAGCTCCCAACCCTTCTTTTTTGTCTGAAAGTTCCTGCTTCATCTTAGCTCAAAGGTAGCTCGGTTCATGAACTTTGTGGAAGATCAGTGTGGCTCTTAAGCTGAATGAGTAGGCAAAGATAACCTCTAGAATACTTATTTCACTTACAAAAAATGAAATAATACAATTTTTTTAATCCAATAATTCAGAAGGAGTGGAGGTTTAAAGCCCAAAGTCAAAGGTTCATATGTTGGGCACCTAAATACACATTTAGGCTCCTAGGTAACTGCCCTGATTATTTCAAAGGTTCTAAGTACCTTTAAAACAAAAAAATCAATGGAACAGATGGGTCTTCAGCACCATTGAAAAGCCAGGACACTTTGGCCCTAATTCAGCAAAACCACATGTGTTAAATTGAGCATGTACTTAAGTGTTTTACTGAATTAAGACCTCAATAGTTGAGAGGGTGCTTGGGCTATTGCCTAAAGGACAGGAATAGACACTCTAAAGTTCTGGGTTCATGACTGCTACTGACTCACTCTGTGACTTTAAGAAAGTCACTTAACTTTTTGGTTCCAGTTTTCCCATCTGCAAAATTGAAAAATAACACAAGACCCTACAGAGCCATGGTGCAGTTAGTTTGTTGTCTGCAAATCACTTGCAGATCCATGGTGCCATGGCAGTGCCAAGTATTTTATTGCATTATGTTTATCTGCATCCTACTAGCTGGACTTCAATGTCTGTAGACAATTCTACTGTTAAAGGGTTGAGCACTGCTTCTGATTGTGAGTTTTGGTTAAACGAATTACTTTGTAGTTTCAAACATCAATAACTAAATTTTAAAAAATGCAAATTTTAGTCTGCACTAAAGATACATTTTTTATTAAAGTTCCTTTCTATCATCTTATAAAATACAATATGGTGTTTCCAAAACAAACAAATAAAATCACTAAGTATATAAAAATAATTTGTCTTGGCAGAATTAAATTTTTAGTTTCTATAATCTTTGACAGATAATATCAATTTTTATTTTTAAGCTTTTTTTCCATTTAAATTTTTGGCAAAATCATGGATTTTAAGCATTTTTCTAAAATGCTTATCAATGTAAATTTTCACAGTTGTGGTAAATGACAGGTAGGTCAGGGAAATTAGACAATAATTTCATGACTGTAACTGTTGAAATTCAAAATATTAAAGATTTATAATTAAAAAACAAATTGTCAACATCACATATCAAAATATACAAAGCAAGTGTGTTTAAATCAAACTGTAAAGTTTTAAAGAAAAACATTTTTCTTTAATTTTCCATTATTATTGATGGAATTTTTTTCGTTGTTTTCTGTATGCACGGTGAAATCAACATTTACCGACATTACTGATTTAAAAACCTAGTCCTTCTAAGCCTACTTATGTCTTAGGATATTGTTAACACAGAATAGTCAACACATCAGAAAAATGTAAGAACTTTGGAGTTTTTTACTTATTTATATTTGCTTTACAACTGTAAATCCATCTAGTAAACCCACTGGGCCTGGATCCTGTCATCAGTTCTGCTGCAGAACCAGGGCCTCATATCAAATTGTAGCTTCCCTCAGAGCTTTCAACCTCTCTGCAGTCTCTTCTACAAAAAGTTCAATCCTTCCCCCACCAGCAGTCTAAATTTCAGCATCTTTCATGGCCCATAAAATCCAAGCTGAGATATTTGTAATTTGAAAAAGCTGAGAAAAGCATGGTTTAAAGGATTTTTAACCTTTGAAAGGATCTGAACTTTTTCCCAAGGGCTATAGCCAAAGGAGGAAATGGCTCATCCTAGGATTTCCTGTGGATTCTAAACATTTGACTAATAAAAATGAAAGCTTTAGAAAAATGTTAATGGGGAGTGAAAGCAGAGAGTTTCCCAACATGTTTTCACTGAAAACTTTCCTACTGGCTGATGGTTTTTAATGACACTGCTCAGGTGTGGACTACAGTATTTCTCACGTAGGGATGGATAACATAGCCCTATAACTTTTTTGCCCAGGTGGTGGTGTTTTTTTGGCTTGGAAGGATTAGATTTTACTGGGAAAAGTTGGTAAATTTCTATTTCACCGTACACACAACCTGCCAAAAATATTTCCATTGGTGATGATAGAAGTTTACAGATGTGCAAAGTAAGCGAAATGCTCCTTGAGAACTTATTCCAGTTTAAGGATGTCTGCTTTGTATATTTTGACATTTGATGACAATTTAGTTTTTACCAGTTATACAAAGTTTTAGCTTTTTGAATCTCAGCATCTACTATCATGAAGAACTTTCCTGATCTCCCTTCCCATTGTCTGATCCACCAGTAATTTCCGCAACTGTTAAAATTTCAGTTGGTGCAAATTAAAAAAAAATGCTTAACCCCATAATTTTGCCAACAATTTAAATGGAACAAAAAGCTTATAAATATTTATATCTGTCAAAATTATTTATTTAAAACTCATTCTACAAAGGCTATGTATAAGAAGTTCCTTTTTAATTATTTAAAAGGATGCTACCAGATCCAAACTCACACACAACTTAAGTTTTGTAGAACGTTTTACAAAATCTAAGACCAAAAGAATGTTTCCATTAATTAAAGCACATGCCAACTGGCAACTGTTTTTTTTAAACAAATAAAGGACATGATCTTGTAAACATTTATACACGTTTGGTTTTAAGCATGTGAGAACCCCTGTCGTGTTCACTGGGATGGACTCCCATGTCTAAGCATGTGAGTAAAGCTGGGAAGGACTGGGGTCAATAAACCCAATCATGCAATCCTTAGTCCTGTGCATAGTCCTATGCAATTAGTCCTTAATTCCTTTAAAATCAGTGGAATCGTTTGAAGGAGTGGGTAAGGATTTGCAGGATCAAGTCCAAAAGTCATTCTGAAGTTTCTCCAACCCAAACCTTGCAGTGTTGGGCTAGTACAGGAGAACCAGAAAATGAAACTGACTAGAAATTGATTACATGCTTGAGAGCTGTGTGCTGGGCCTATTGGCCAGCTAGGCCACGCTGAGAGCTTCCTAACAAGGCTCTAGCCTGCCATTCTTTGAGCCCTAATCCTTTTAGGATCCCTTGAGAAGGGCTAACTACGGGAGAACAGGGGTTTAAAAAACCAGATCCTAAGTGACCAGAGGAGCTAGCAACCACAGGAATTTGGTGAAGGAGCATGAGAACCAGGTACGCTTAAGAAACAGTCTCTAAACCTAGGCCAAAAACTCTGCCTTTCCCCAAAAGAACACACACAGACACACAACCCCTGCAAGAGTAAAAAATAATGCAGGCAGAAGTCCAACAGCAGAGTAGGGGCTATTCAGCTTATTTCATTGAATGCAGCATGTATGCTTGCCTGCGTGTGTGTGCATTTGATACAAACAACTCATGGCCCTCAGAGATGGCATATGGGTTCTTGAGACCAGAGTGGCTGAACTGGAGGAGCAAAGAAAGAAAGAGGTACATAGATTGGTGGGGCGGGGGTGGAACTGTATATGAATGCTCGAAGTCTAAATGTTAAGAAGTCTAAATGTTGAGTGCCTGATTTAAATGAAGATAATAGGCAACACAGAAACTTGGTGGAATGATGAGAATCCAAGGGACATGGTAATACCAAAGCTAGTTGAATGGAAATTAAAAGGAACCGTCATAAGAGGGAAATGCCTGCAAGCCACGGAGAAACATTTGTTAAATCACCATAAAGAGGTTCAAACTAAATTGATGTCATCATTTACATTTGTGCAGAGTGTAAATTTAGGTGTAAGGCACTGACCTTATCTGATAGTGCTTTAAACCCAGTTTGCACAGGCGTGAATGGCTACACGAGGAACAAGGCAGTTCCGAGTCAAGCCCTGTAGACCAAATTCCAGTTCAATTTGACATTGGTGAAACTACCTCCATTTATTTCATTTACTGTGGCTGCGAACTAGGTGGCCTGCTTTTGGACTCAGAATTATGCCTTCATCAGCCATGATCTGAACCTTGTTGAAGTATGTGGTTTAAATCATCAAAGCACAATCTGAGAATGTGATGCTGTTCTATGACTTGATAAACTGTGTCCTGGTAATGAAAGAAAAACAGGAAGAGGATTCCAGCAAACTGCCCTAAGTGATGGTTTATACCAGTAAGAGTAGTCTTAATGGTATGAATGAGAGATGACGACACTGCAGTAGGGCTGAAGTGTCTGTCTTTTACCAAAATAACCTCGAGGATTATAAAACCAAATTATTCCTAGGAAATTCTCCTATGAAATCGCCCAAGACTGGGGTCTTGATCCATGACCGGGATGCATAAGAACTATGATAATACAAATAAACAAAAGTTCTATTTGTCCTGTCTACTCAAATGTTGTTGTTGTTCCAACCATTCATAGACCTTTGCTAGAATGGGCTCCCCTTTAAGGGTCTTTGAAAGCTGAGTTTATGCTCAGTGGGTTCTGTAATCAGTAATAATCACCGTAGAGTCTATCACTAATGAGCATAGGTACATGATCACTCATTTTAAACTGGACGGCCCTTTCTGAGACACAGAAACAGAGAGGTATACAATTACATTTTTGAAGGAAGTGTTTTATTTCGTGGCAGCTCAGATACTTGTGCATTTAAAGATCAAAAGGAATGAATGCTCCTGGTTGCTTAGGTTTCCCTGCTAATGTGTTCCTGGTGTATTTCCAGATCTGGGATGGGAAAGCTCTGTGAGCCCTCTGGGACAGTGTAACAATATGACACAACCATTTATTTTGCCAGAGGGGGAAGCTGAAAGGTGGTGGGGAGGGGGAGGGAGGGATTGTATATTCTGCCAATGTAACCAGTGCGAGGTCCCCAAGGAGCTGATGGTTCCTGCAGGTTACTTATTAAATGACAGCAGAGATCCCCTTTAGTACACCAGAGTTTTACTACTGAAGATGTTCGGAAGTTTCTGAACTGCATCTACCTAGAAAGTTTCCTATTTTAACTTGAGCTTTGGATTTTAAATAGCTGGTGGGGACGTTATGGCTCCGCCCTGGTCAGTCCCGTTCCTTTGACAGAGATGATGACGCTTCCCTTATTTTCAGGCCGTCACTTTTTTGCAGTATAGTTAACTGCAGATGCAGTCTAAAACTCTTCAGCCCACCTCCTCATCTTGATTTTCTCGAGCTCCGCAACCCCACTGAAATCATGCATGTATGCGGGCCTGTATTTTACTATTTTGATGAGGGTGGCATAGTCTAAGCTCTCCTTCCACTGGGGGACAGATAAATGTAGCCCCTTCCCATGCCACTCCCTTGGTTGGCCAGAAGGGGTCAACAGAGAGCAGCAGCAGACACCAGCCTCATCTGGGGCTGATAAGGGCTCCCCTACAGTGCTCCCACGCTCTGCTGATCATTCATGCTCTGTGACTTCAATCAACAAATATATATGTATATTGTGTGTGTGTTTGTACAGGTGCTGTTTGCATTGAACCAAACCTTGCTACAACATGAAAGTCTACGAGCAGGCAGCTTGCAGGCCCCATACACTACTGAAGATCTCATCAAGCATTATAACTGTGGAGACCTGAACGCTGTCATATTCAACCATGATACTTCTCAGGTAAGGCCATTTCACAGCTGCCACTGAAGGTTAGGGAGGGACAAACTGGGTAAGAGAGACCAGTCATGCCGATGATGGCCTATCATACAATACCCATCCTTAACATTTTAAGAATAGGTACCATCTTACCAGAACCCTCGATCCAAACTGTACTGTGGGGTGTTTGCAATCAAAACCCAGATTAGTATCTAATTTCTGAAATGCTCTCTCTCTCGCTAATGGGACAGATCAAATGTCCCCTGAACTTAAAAATCTGTATCTAGTTTTCAATTTTGCATCCTTTCCCCATCTCATATCTAAGGGTTGAAGTGCAGCCAGCTGTGTTCAAGAGAGAGCTTTGCATCTTATCAGGATAGTAATGTGCCCATCTTCATTACACCCCTGTAAGACAGAGGATTCCATTGTACAGATCGGGAAACTGAGGCAAACAGCAATACTTGCCCAAGGCCACATAGGGAAACTGTGGTGGAGCAAGGAACAGAATCCTGATTTTGAGCCCCCCTCCAGCATCTTGACCACAACTTCCATCTTTCATCACCTCACCAATCTCCTCATTCTTCCTGTTCCGTTTGCTCCATTTTTGTTCTCCACATGTCTCTCATTTGTCCAGGGGGAGAACAAGTTTTACCTTTGAGTAGCTTTATGCATCCTTGGCGGGGGCGGGGATGACAACAGAAAAGCTTTGCTAGGAATGTGCCCAAACAAAAGCTAATTGCAAGTGCTTGTGAGGCCTCCGAACATAATTCCTCTCATTAGAAGACTTTGTAATATTTGAGTTTATATTTAAAGATGGAGTGAGCCTTATGTAAATAGGCTGCAAGGCTAAATAACTTCTCAAACATGTCACAATCCAATAATATCATGTGTCTGATGCAGCCCTCCAGTCTATGTTGATCTTAGTTATCCGGTGCGAATAAAGACTTCCAGTGTAGCTGGAACCTCCTTTACAGACTGGCTTACGGCTCATGGCATACTCTGAGTGAGTGTGGTGGTTTCATATGGATATGTTAATTTCTTCTCCCTGTTATCTGTGTGGACACAGGGTCTATGTTTCCTAGGACTTCATCTACTGCTGTTTTGGTACAGGGAAACTTAGCCAAAAGCGCACCAGACGGGGACTCGAGGGCCTTTTATTCCTGGTTCTGCAACTGGCTGGGTGAATTTGGGCAAGTCACTCTGTGCCTCTGTTTCCCCATCTGCAAAATGGAGATAATGGCACAGACCTCCTTTGTAAAGTGCTTTGAGATCTGTGGCTGAAAGCACCATATAACAGCTCTGTATTATTTTTGTAGCATCCAACAGTGCATGACCCCCATCTTGGCTGGGTCTTACTCGCACTGGGGGAGAGTTGAAGAGTCTGTCTTTCTTACACCTTGGCAATACTTTTATAGCTTATCATGCCAGTTGAGTCCCATTGTGATGCAATTCAATCACCTCCATGGCAACCCACATGTGATGTCAAAATCCACAGAGATCACACTGTGCCTTCAGATGAGGACCCTGGATTGATAAGATGAACTAAGAAACAGATCTTTTTGTCAGTTGAGGTAGAGGCATCAGAGACCCTTTCCTCATTTCAAGGCCTGATTCGGACACCTTTACTCATCTTGAGAAGCGCCGTACTGTGTGAGGTGTCCCTGTTTCTCAGTGGAACTCCTGGCACTGTTAGGTGCTACTCGGCGTGCATAAATGTGGCAGAAATAGGTCATTCGTGCAACAGTTCTAAGACTGTGAACTACCAGTAGCCCCCTAGTGGACAGCCATGCATTGGGCGATCATAAAAGAAGTGGTCCAGATGGGAAAATGTCTCCAGTCACATGGTATGTAGAATGACGGAGTTGGTACATTTTGTGTACCATCAAGAAGACAACCATGATAACTAATTATTCTTGTTAATTTGTATTATCATGGTGCCTAGAAACCCCAGTCAAGGACCAGGATCCCCCTGTGTGAGGTGCTGTACAAACACAGAACAAAGAGAGTCCCTGCCCCAAAGAGCTTACAATCTGAACAAGGGACTAGAGAGGATACAGGTAGATGGGAGAGTTCAAAGGAACAATGAGGCAATTTCGGTCAGCATGAGAGGCTGATGTCCCAGCACACCAGCTGTCTAGCCATTATCAAGTGTTTCTGGAGGCATCATGGTGAAGGGGTAAAATGAAGTGGCTTTGTGGATGTTAATGGGGAGCTCCTCCAAAGCATGAGGGGCAATGTGGGGGAAAAGCATGAAGGTGCTTGTTAGACCTTCCATCACCCACTTGGTAGATTTTTCAATCAGTGGGAGTTGGCCCTTTGATACAGATGATGGGTAGGGTGGATGTAGGGCACAGATGGCCTTGAAAGAGAAGACAAGTAGATTATGTTTGACATGTTAGAGGTCCTAGTGGAGGGATGCAAAAAGAGGATCTTGAAGTTCTAAGAGGTAGAAATATTTCATAGAGGGGGACCTTGGAGGTTCAGTGATAAGTTAGTCAATATCAAAAAGCCAGTGGCAGAATCAGGCATCAAATCTAGACGTCCAGATGTCCTGTTTTATCTTTTAACCATTATAAAATAATACAATCTCTCCAGCAATATATCCATGTTCTAAAACACAGTTTGCAGCTGTTCCCACTGATTACAGTGACACAAAGGAACTCTGTGTCAATAAATCACAAATGTCTGTAACAGACCTGCATTTTTGACTAGCAAGAAAGACAATGTTTTTAAAAGCTCTTCTCCTTGCAAATTCAAGGATCAAATACTGAGTTAAAAACATGCTATTCTGCATAAGGGGAAAAGAAAAAGGGTTCCAACCAATCAAGTAACATCTCTAGCCAGGGTCCCACAGAGCAGACTGTTATATTAGACCACTTACAAGCCATGGAAAATTAAAATACCATAGACTACTCCAGGCGACATAGCACAATGTTGTCTGTGGCAAAACTCTTGTTGACTTAACTGGGGACAGAATTGGACCCAATGCTTCTCGCGCGCGCGCGCGCGCGCGTGGGGGTTTTTTTTTAAGGCAGCTTTTTATTTCAAGTGTTTCATAAGTGACACAAAGATGCATTTTGAGCTATTCTGGGTAGCTCCAAAGCTTATATTCTAGTTCGGTGCTTTTTTTCAAGTATGCATAGAGATACCATGTGATTTGGCTACTGAATTAGATTAGCCTTTATGAAGTATGTGTAAAAGAGATCCTCTTACTGGAGCCACACAGGATTCTTTGCTTGAATTTAAGCTGTGTGGCTTTTGATGGCCTGAGAAGTTTGCAACCTTCCCCAGGATGCTATGTACAGAAGATGACGGGCCTACGTGTAGGAAAAGTCCATAAATTCCAAAAGCACAAATATCATTACTTACATTTCTGGATAAATGCAATATTTGCTAATCCTTGTGATAGAACTGTCAGAGCATTTTTGGGAGATAGATATTACAGAAGAATGGTACTGACAGCTGGGGCAGCATTTCAGAGCTCTGGGGTAGTCCATGCAGTTAGTTCTAAACTACGTGCACTGTGCAATGTCACATGGAAACAAAACGGTATTGGGGAGAATGGGATGTTTTGTAAAGCACTAAGTATAAATTAATACCCAAGGACAGTGATTCAGCTAGCTAATTTTTGCCGGTCATGCTGCCATGCCAAATAATAATTTATCCAAGGTTTAGTTACAGCCTGAAAGACACATCTAGGTTTCTTTAGCGAGAGATCTATCGTACAGAGGAAGGATAGTCCCATTGTTGGGACAGTGGAAACATGGGATTGGTTTCCTGATCCAACTCACACTTCCTTGAACAAGTCCTTCAGTGTTTCAGTTCCCCATCTATAAAATGTAATAGTCTTTTGCTACCTCACAGGGGTGTTGTGAGGATAAATCCATGACAGTGCATGTTGGCAATGCACGCCATAAGTACCTGATATAGATATGGGCTGGATTATCAACTGGTGTAAATTGGCAAACCTGTCAATGGAGCTATGCCAGTGTACACCAGAGAGGACTTACATGGCCATAGGGTACATCTGTTAAGGGGTCTGTGGGGAGGTAGTTTTCCCTCTTGCCTGATCAGCTGATGGCACTGCTGTCTTCAGTTGCTCAGACTCATGCTGCTGTAGCTTTCGATAGGGAATGGCTTGGAGGAAGAGAGCGGCGCTGATGACCATATTCCATTCTCCAAAGCCCTACTCACAGGAGTGGTAGAAGCTGTTTGCTAGAAACCAGAAGGTGTTCCAATACTACGGCAATGACTGTGGATAAGGCGATGATAGACAGACAACCTTTCTCCTTGGAAACCTGGATTCAAACACGAAGTACTGTGCAGGGTCTGGAATAAAATAAGGGATCCACATCACAAAAGCAGCCTGTAGCTTGTCAGCACCGGCAGAATCTGCTGCCATGAGGAAAGGAAGAGCAGAGGGCACTCCATGTTAGTACTGAGGCGGTTTGGGGCCTGCTGTGCTAAAACGTTAGATTGTGCTACAATGGGGGACCGAGTTGCTTTGACAGAGCTGGTGAGAGAACACGTATAGAGTATTCTTCATGGCAATGCACATCCCAGTAAATTCAGATGAGACCCCTGCATTCCCAAGCACTAAATAAATCCACCCCAAAAATACAAAAAAAAAATTATTTTTTTGAAAGGAGGGAACCTGTGGTTTGGTTACACCGCTCTCCTTATGTGCAAGCACCATTTTTTCCAAGTTCATAAATCCCTATTGAAACTTAATAAAACATAACGAGACCGAGTTTATTCAGTTAGATTATGACACAGAAGTGGAGAAGGAAACGTGTCTCCTGCTTTCACACCCTTCTGCCAACACTTGATCCTTCTGTGACCCTTCCAGTTGAAAGATTTATGCTGGACTTTCTGGGCAAAGTGTCAAATTGATACTGAAATAAAAATACTATAAAAGTAGAAATGAGGTAGGAATGGTCTGCTTTTATGGTAGGCATTTCTTTTTTTAAGAAAAATGTTTGCTTTATGGAAGAGTACTGTAGTATTTAAGTGGGACAGCCCTATCAGGTTGGATCAATGATCTATCTAGTCTAATCTTCTGTTTCACAATGTGCCCAACAATGAACACTTAAGAGGAAGGTGCATGAAATCTTCTAGTGTAAAATTATGAGATCAGGATTTCTTCCCAACCAAAGGCAGTTAGTGTTGCTTTAAGGCCTGAAGCCTCTGTGGTTTTATCCCTTACGTTGTTTTCCTCTCCATCTTATGTAAGTGTGGATATTCTCGCTGTTCATATAAATGCAATAACACTTTTAAAATATATTGAGCTGTTTGGCTTTAGTGGCATCTTGTGATAGGGAATTCCATCAGTGAATTATGTCTGCATTTAATTATGTATTAATGGCCAGTGTGTTAACTTATTATGTATGAATTTGTGTATCAAAGAATTCCTTTTATCCATCTGAAATGTATTGCCTCTCTGGTTATGTGGATTTCTCTTTGCTCTTGTATTGAGAGAGGCTAAACAGGAGTGCCCACTTCTCTTTCTGCCTGCCTTTCCATCTCACCCCCATCATTATCCACTTCCTATACACCCCTAAATCTAGTTCAGCATCACATAGACCCTCCTCACGAGTCTCCTCTGCTATCCTCCTCCATTCTCCATCTCCTATGTCCTCTCCTGCGTCGCGTAGTGCTGATCTGCCACGCTCGTAAGGACACGCTTCTCTACTGTCTTTTGGAGCCAATTTTGGCTGAGCTAGATCCCACTGAATCTTTTGTGTAACGTGCCTGTGCTGTTTTGTTATGATGGCAATGCAATCATCATAACTGATTCTCATATAGCACCTTTCCGACAGGTGAGCCTTTACAAACTGCAAGCCTTATTGGGCCGAGTCCAACACTCATTGAACTCAATGGTGCATCTTTCTATTAACTTGAATGTGCTTTGAATCTGTCCTGCAGCCACCAGGTGGCTGTATAAAGTGGGAGATGTCTCCACTGTGTGCAGCAGCCGGGCGCAATTGCAGGTTCTGCGTGCTCCTGAATCACAATAACAATAAACATCTAAGTCTTCTGGAATGCTTTCCTCAGCAGATCTCAAAGTGCTTTACGAAACAGGTCAATGTCATTATCCCCATTTCACAGATGGGGGAAGTGAGGCACAGAATGGGGCGATGACTTGCCCAACAGCACACTGCAGGCCAGTGGCAGGAATAGAAATCTTGAGTCCAGAGCTATATCCACTAGGTCACACAGCCCTCCCATGAGATTTACCTCCAATCTGGCCCAGCAAATTGTGTGTCTGGCACTAAGTGGCTGTAGTGCTGTGGCAGCCTGCAGTGCGCACAGAGCTTCTGATAACATGACACTTAAGATGTATACGTTTACATCGTATCAAAGGAGCCTGCCCTCCCCAGCCCCCAAAGAGAAAAGTTGCCGTGTGTCATAGTCCAACACGCTTGCTGTCTATAAATCACTTGACGGTCTCGCGTATCCCTTGGAAAATGTTATCAGAGGATCCTGCACTTAAACCTGTCCTTTAAGATGTAAGGGTCCTGATAATTCTAATCACATCATTAATTGGCCTCCCTTCTAGTGCTGGATAAATACAAGTGAATATCTGGCTCGCTTCCCAAAGCTAGTCAATGAAAACTATCTGCGGAATGCCACGGCTGCTAATAAATACAAAGCGTGCAGCCCAGACCATTAGATGGGGTGTTGAATGATGAGCAGGCTCCTGATTTGTCCGAGGAGTGGAGTTTTATCAAGGGTAAAGAGAAAATAAATCTGCACACCAAATGCGTGGTTATTGAAATGTGACCGTTTGGAAACCTCTTATCACCTTCAGCCATAAGCAACAGAGACGAGCTGGCGCAACGTCTTGTCTTTCCAGTGGACAGGATTGATTTTTCCACTGAAGCTTTGCACAGAGCACTCCTTGGCTTCACGTGAGGTGACCCAAAAGAGCTCAGGTTCTGGTTCTAGACAGAGAATCAGTCTTGCAGCCCTTGCATAGGCATTCGTTCCTACTGAAGCCAATAGCTCTCCCACAATTGTGCCATTATGTCTGGTGACCCCAGTGCTGAACGAAAGCATGTTGTTATTGTCCAGGGTAGCTCGTATTCCTGGGTGTGAACTGAAGAGTCCAGCTGTCTCCTTCTGTCTGCACTCTGGGGCAGGGCACTTCTGGGCAAATCTCAGGCTCTTGCAGAGCCGACTCCAGAAGCACTCATGCTCTGGTGGGATCATAAGTTCTGCTCCACTTTGTGCCTTAATCAAAACTTTGGATCTTCAAATCTTCCAACCTGGTAGGCTTTTGGAAGAAGAACCCAGATTCAGAGCCAAAATTTGCAAAAGGCCTCTAATTTTTACAGTGGGTCAAACTGAAAATGCCAGGTCTGAACAATCTCAGGGCTTGTCTTCACTTATCTCGGAGATTTGGCAGCAGTCGAAGGGAGTTATGCAAACTACTCAAAAAACTTGCGTAACTCCCACCGACTCCTGTGCTTCTGTTCTGTGCACCGTCTTCACTGCACTGCGCCGATGGGAACCGTGTTCCTGTTGATGCAGCGCTACGCCACTTGAGAAGGTGGTTTTAATACATCGATTTCTGGATTGGCCGAGCGGGTCTTCACTGACCGCTCAGTTGATCCAGATAAGTCGATCTGACGGTGGCGAATTTGCTGCCGTCAGTAAATATGTAGCCTCAATCGTCAGCTCAGGGCCATACATATGTTTTTTGCACATTTGGATCCATATTTTGCCACTTGTGGTCCACCTCTTTTTAATAGTGCTGGTCAAAAAAAATGACAATTTTTCTTGGGGAAAAAACCTGAGAACATCAAATTTTTCATCCCACAGCTTTTGAAACATAATATTATTTTTATTTGAAAACTTTCATAAAAAAAATTTCAGAAATGATCAGCTCAGAATTTATTTATCCGTCCAGTATTTATTTTTTGTGTCATTCCCCCACCCTCCTTTCTTTTTCATTTTCCCCTGGAGAAAAAGGAATGGCGGGAGGAAAAAATTAAAACTGAGAAGCTGAAAATCCAGGTTTTCACCAAAAGAGGGAAACTTTCATCTGCAAAAGGGTGGGTTTTGACCCCCAAAAATATTGGTTTAATAAATGTTGACCAGTTCTACTTAGTAATATGGCAGCAAATAATAAAGAGATCTTCCAAAGAGAGAGAGAGAGGAATTACCTGTTCTATAGAGGGTTTGCCTGTTTAGCTGTACTGACATAACCACTGGCATTCTTTTGCTGGTATAGTTTAACCACCTCCCCAAATGACATAAGCTATATCAGCAAAATGAGTCTTCTGCTGGATCTGCATGGAGAGGGAAGGGTGTTTGCAAGTGTAGCTCTCTTGGGTGGGGGCACGTATTTTGGGGAAGGCGAATATTGTTTTTTTTTCCCCAAAAAACTCCTAGCCAACGTAGCTATGCCAGCAAAGCTATGCAGAGTAGACCAAGACTCGGTGTAAAAAGCCTTTGGCATCCGAGAGTATCCGCCAGCCCTGTGTAAATTGCTCTGAAGCATTTGAACAGTTCCTTGTTATTAAGGAACCGTTTTTATGAAGTTGGCCTTGGAAGTCCTTATTTAATCCTGCTTGTTCAAGTGAAATGGGAAAGATTTGTTTGGCTTTTAAAAAAATATACATTGTGGCTTGAGTATAGGAGATGCTGTTTCTCTTTTGTGGTGTTTCCAGAGGACATTTTTGCCACCTCATTATGCAAAAAAAAAAAAAAAAAAAAAGGCATTTGACTTCCCTGGCTTGGCAGGGTTAGGATCCAAGAATGACCTGGTTTCCACATGCTCCTGGAACACCACGGGCCAGATCCAGTGCAGATCAACATAGCTCTGCTGCATTCAGTAAAGCTACGCTGACTTATATCAACTGAGAACCTAGTTCCTAGATTTTAATCACCTGGGGGACAATTGTTTATAAACTCGGATCAAATTCTGTGTTGATTTTTACTCTGGAGTAATACCACTGATCCCAATACCACTGTTGTTACTCGTGATTTCCACCTGGAGAATTGGAGCAGAATCAGGCCTGTTTTGTTTATTTGGGTCCATTTTGAACATTTCTCTTTGGGAAAAGGGAGCTTTTGTGACTTTTTCCTTCCTCCATTCCCCATCCTGAAATTCTAGGGCAAAATCCTGCCGTAAAAGACTACTTGCCAGTCTGATGCATCTTGCAAGAGGTATCCTCCACTGTGTGGCAGATGTTTGCATGGCTGACTCTGGTTGAATTGGTGCAAGTCCTGGGTTTCATTAGAACAATTCAGGATACCAAAACACTCAAAACTATATCAAGTTGCAGAGGCTCCTGCTAGTGAGCAAAAAAGGCCAGTTATCTCCTGGCAAGAGCAAATGTCATCCTCTTGCAGGGTCAGTTCAGATCTCATGCTCTGGTGGGATCGGAAATTATACTCCTCTTGTACCTGAATCGAAATTTCAGGTCCTCAAATCCTCCAGCTTTGTCGGAGTTTGGAACAAGAAGCCAGATGAGCGGAGATTTGCGAAAGGGACGCACCTTTCTTAATGGATCCAGTAAAGATCCCAGAACTGAGTAATCTCCTTTTGGCTAAGTGGCGTGCATGTCTGTGTTTGTTTTCAGCTCTACCATTGCACTAATCTATACATCCTCCTAACTGGCATTTTGATCTTTGCTTTTGTGGAATTTGACAGGCATCTTAAAAATGCTCCTTTGGATTACACTTCTTTGCTTAAAATCATGTTGCAAATTTTACATAAACATCCAGTCTGGCCACAGACATTGTAAGCACATAAGAATGGCCAATCAGGATCAGACCAATGGTCCATGCAGCCAGTACCCTGTCTCTGACAGTGGTCCGTGCCAAACGCTTCAGAAGGAATGAACAGAACAGGGCAATTTCAAATGATCCATCCCCTGTCTTCCAGTCCTAGTCCCTGGCAGCTGGAGCCCTAGGGATTCCAGAGCATGGGGTTGTGTCCCTGACCATCTTGGCCATTGATGATCTTGGCCATTGATGATCCTGGCCGTGAATTTACCTAATTCTCTTTTGAACCCAGTTACGCTTTTGGCCTTCGCCACATCCCCTGGAAATGAGTACCATGGGTTGACTGAGCGCTGTGTGAAGAGCCACTTTCTTTTTGTTTTTAAGCTGGCGGCCTGTAAAAACAGATGTGAGAGAACACCCAGCCATTTTCCTTCGAGAACAGACAACACCTACTCACGAAGAACCATCCCAGGCTGAACCCTCGCCTTTATCCTCTACCGACCAGCTGTACTCCCAGTTTGTAGCGGAGGGCGAAATGAAAAATATCTTTGGAAAACAGAATGAAATGTTTTAATATACCCCACACACGCGCACACACAAAATCCTGGCCACAGGTTCCTTGCTTTATTGCCACACACTTTCCTTTGATCAGGTTCCTTACTTGGGCGTCTTGGCAGCTCAAAGACGATGGTTTTTAGTGTCGGAATAGCAGAAACTTTTTGTCAAAGGGAACAAAGGGTTTTGAAGAAAAATAGAAAAATGTGAACTTTTCCATATGTTTGCAGCTTGCGAGGTTTGCTTCAACAGTCACCGTTTTAGGGGCTTTTGAGGGGATATTACTAAGCATTAGCATCTAAACTGAAACCTAACCCTTTATTTGCATACACTGGGGGCTTCTCATCCTTATTCAATTAATACACGGGTCTCCGTAATCCGGCCCTAAGTATACACTGCATACTTGGATGAAGCTTGCAGAAAGGGGTGACGCTCGTTGTTCTGACTGTGTTTTGTTAAGACTTCTTTAATCAAAACACTCATTCAGATAGGGAGGCCGGCTGCATATTTTGGCATCGCTACGAAGGGAGGGGGGGGGGGCTGACGTTGATTTCTTTTCCTTTAAGTGCTTGGAAAGTGTCTATTTAACTGGTGTGGAAAAATAAATAGAAAACATACACAGAGGTCATGACTTCTCCAGGATTCATTGAAAGTCTTTTTAACAGGGATAAACATCTCCCTCCTCAAGGTGTTTGTGAGATACATGGCCAATGTTTGCAGCCTTTTTCTTTTTCTTTAAGCTTAAATTCTTGGCGGTGAGGAGAAGGAGGGTGATTTAGGTACCCAGCATGAGCAGAAATTGCAGTAAGTTTTTTTGCAGCCCCAGTAAAATCAGAACTCCAAACAACTGCTCCACTCTTGGTGCCAATGGGAGGACCGTTGACATCACTGGTGCATGGTGGAGGTCTCAGGCTCTACCCAGACAGAGCTCACCCAGGATTAGGCCACGCTTCAGATCTGGGCTCAGGCCAAGAGCTGCCCTCCTTATTCCTGGTCCCTCTGGCAGAGGGATGAATTGGTCTGTGAGATTTGTCACGTTCCAGTCCTGGAGAAGGAGTAACTGAGCCTTGAGTTCCCTCCACAGCTCTTCCTGCCATCCTCATTCTTAGGTATGATAGAAATGTATAAATCTAGATGTTTCAGTGCCACTAGGGGGCCAAGTGAGATGAGAGTAATGTGGGCTAGTGGCCGAAAGACAGGCCTGGGAGTCAGGCACTCCTGAGGTTTGAGCTTGCCACCGACACGGATTCCTGTAGTCCCAAAGTTCCCATTTTGCTCTCACTACTTTTCCCACTTTCTATTGTCTTGGTCTCTCTCTCCATCCATCCACCTCCGTATCCTCCCTCCCATGCAGTTCCTGGTGCTGCTGTTGAACCTTGCAACACCAGGATTATAGGAGTGGGACCTTCTCCTCCTCCTCCCACCTTGTTTTTTTCTGGTTACTGCCATCTTCAGGGAATGGGACACAGACCTACTGCTGCTGCTGTCGCTGCCACTACAGCCATCCCGGCCTCCTGCTGCTTTTCAGCTGAAGGGGTTGGGGAGGAAGAGCTGACTCTGCTGAAGAAGCAGAGAAGACTGAAAATTTGCCCCTTGCTAGTGGCATTTGTTCCCCAGGCCCATGGAAGTATAATTTAGCCTGCATGGCAGAAAGGATTTGACATACCTGGTGTCAGTGGCAGCACAGACAGGAGAAGTGGCTCGTCCAAAGGTCCGAACAGCACGGCTTGGAATAGAATCCAGGTTTATGATGCCCAGTGCAGTTGCCGATTGATGAGGCCATTTTGTCAGCTGAGGAGGAGGCAGGCGGCCCTGTACCTTGAGGTACGGCAGTGTCGCTTCCTGCCTTCGAAAGGCAGATGCTTAGTAAGCATCAGCAAAGGGCAGGATGGAAAAGCCGTCGCAGGGCCGGAAACACTGACTTAGGCAAAACTGGAATACCGCTTCCTGCCATGCTCTCTGAAGCAGGGCTGGTGTCCGCCTGGTAGCTTGGCTGCAGAGTTGGTGGGCACTATGGGGAGATGGGGGGTAGGAGAGGTTTTACTGGCAATTCTCCAGCTGAAAATTGAAGCTCTCTGACTGCAGAGAATGAAGGATCTGCCCTGAGATATTGTTCTGTGCTGGGTGGGAATTAAATCGAATTAGCAGCGTGGTGAGTGTGGTTAGCGTTTTGAGATTTCTGGTCAATGCAAGTACCAGCCCAGATTTGTGTGTCATTTTAAGGCTCCTCTAAACCTCTCCAGCAAGCTGTATGTCAGAAGACCCACCTGGTAGGATGGAGATAGCTTAACTCTTCTGGCAATACTCTGGTCCACCTCCAGCATGTCCTGGATATGCCCCTCACACCCTCCCACTCCCCCCAGCTTCCTCAGGCCTTCCCCCCAGTTCTCCACAGCCTTGCATCTTGCATAATCGCTTACAGCTGTGCAAAGTAGATGTGAAAAGCCACCCAGTGTAAATAGAAGCATAGGATGGGACCTAATCCGGTATCCTGTCTCTCAACGGTGTCCCGTGCCAGAGGCCTGAAAGGTAAGAACCCCACACTAGGCAGATGTGGAACAATCGACCCCATACTGCTTAAGGGAGAGCAGATTTTGCCCTGAGTGGGATGAAGGGGTAACTAAGTTCTTCTCTCATTTTACACAGAAAATCCTTTCATACACCCATCAGGCTTTTGGCATTTAATTTTTCCTGCTAAAAGTCACTAATAAAGGGAGGATTTCTTTGGCTGGTGGAAGGGTGTTAATCTGCCTCAGTGCCCTGGACAGCACACCACTGTGCATAGCTCCTTTACGGTTTCCTCTTTCTCCATTTTGCATATTGACCCTGGAGTTGATCCGTTTGGAAGCTGCCAACTTTGGGCCATACCCAATTAATTAGCCGCCTCTTTTCTTGGCTATTGAGGGCCCTTTTGGAAGGAAACTCATGGCTCCCGGAGCAGAAATGGTTGAGTCAGCAGCAGTCGTCATTTCAGCAACCACAAATCCGTGTCGGCTCTATCCTTCTCTTGGCGACGCTTATGCTCACAGTCCATTCGGTGCGTGCTATTGGAATTCTTCACATTACAGGCTAAAGTAACCATGGATTGTTTGGCCAGATGTGAGAGAGGTCCATAAATCAGAGGCGAACAGGTGTCTTCCAAGTCTAAGTAGTATATTTTGTAGCGCTACAGTAAAAATGCAATGCCCTGACGACCTTTGTTAACAGCAGAGTCCCTTTCCTGTACAGGCTGTGATAATCATGACTTAAAGGTCTGCCTCTTGCTGAAAAACACCAGTATAAATTGAGAGCAGCTCAGCTGTGCTCAGCCTTACACATTAGAAAGGTTGGCAGATTGGAGAACTCTGCTTAGGGTCTTTAGAATCCTCTCTGAGCAATGTTGTCAATTCTTGGGATTTTAATCGCAAGTCTCCCGATGCTCAGTGTTTTGGCTTAAGGCCCTGGATTTCAGTGTATCAGGCTTCTAGCCTTCGTGGTTGTAGAGGAGAGCTAGCAAATGTGAAGTCTAAAGGCTCAAAAGCCAGAAGGCCAATAAAAAGTCATTATCGTTGAAAAATCTCATGCTCTTTAAGCCAATCAATGTGATGTTGGAGTGCTTGACTCACGATTTTTATCTCTGTGGTTTAGCAATACTGCCTAGGGATGCATGGCTCCTCTGGCATGTCCTGTTGATTGAGGAAGGAGGGTCTTGTGGTTAAGACGCCGGACTGGGCTTCTGGAGATGTATGAGCAATTCCCCTGTTCTGCCACAGACTTTCTCTGGCTTGGGGCAGGTCACCTAATCTTGCTCTGTGCCGCAGTTCCATGCAGGTAAAGTGGGATTACTGTTGAGCCATATTGTACGTGAATTCAGTTAGCTTTCAACCAGGGTATAAAGAGGGTTGGAGGAACGAACTAGAGACTGGAACGGCAATTCTTCAGGGGAGCCCTAAGAAACACCTGGCCTGCAGGAAAAACTTAGTCAGAGATTTGTGTTTGACTGTTTGTACCAATAATGCCTGATCTATATGGTGATTAGTAGGTCCTTCAGCAGTATGATACTTCTGGAGACAGTGGGATGCTTCGTTTTCTCTGTGTTGACATTGGGGTAACTGAGAAGAATTTTTCCGGTCCCTGTCTCATTTTTGTATCTCAGGCTCCTCCTCCCAAATGACAAATGGAATGAAACTTGAAAGACGATAACACTGACTTTCTCCTCATCCACTCCCTGCCAGTCTCCCCGAAACAAGATCAGAGAGGTTCTGGAGTGAGCATCCGACATTGCAGTACGAGAGCCGGAGGCACGATTCCCATGCAAGCCTCTGGGACGAAGTCATCTGTGACTTTAAAGAGGCCTGATTCTGATTTCATTCAGACCGGTGCAAGGCTACTGACCTTAAAGGAGTTTCTCCACCTAGAGTAACTAGAGCAGAGGCCAGATAGCATGGAAGTGGCCTAGGAAATAGATGTAAGTGGAGCTTACCCTAATAATGAAAGCTACTCCATTCTGCTATCTGCTGGGCCCTATTTTGATTTCACACTGCTGTCAATCAGGGCTGACTCCTTTGCGGTCAGTCGTGTTATACTTGGGAAGATGAGAGCAGTGGCAGTCCTTTCTCCTGTGGCAGGAAAAAACAACTAACTGGAGACTGTACAAGGAATACAAGTATAGGGTGGTTCAGCTTTGTTTTATTTACCAGTGAATTTGGCTTGAAGTGTCTGCACTTGCACGTATCTGAGAACTGTTTTCAGGCAGATTTGGTAAATCTCTGATTCTTTGTGTTGATCCGAAAACTCCTCTTAAAAATTAAAAAAAAACCAGAACACCCTTGTCTAAAAATGTACTTCAGTGTTTATAACATCTCAATTCCATTATTGCAGGAGCTAGACCATTATCCCTCTCTCTTTTTTGCTTCCTGCTAATGACACTGAATGACATTGTACTAACACGTTTTCTCTCTCTGAAAACAGAGTTGATTGCACAGTACAGACGGGGAGACCGAGCTGGCATGATTTGCTAAGCTGTGGCATTTTGCAGCTTTATGTGCAAGCTTTTATACGAACAGCTGCGGCGCTAGAACTCAGCACCACGTCCAGATAACATTTATGGTCACTCAGGCCTGCAATCTGGGAATCTTTTTTTCACCAGGCTATGTTCGATCATCCCCACTGTACAGATGGGTAACCGAAGCAGAGGCAGGCAAAGTGACTTGTCCAAAATCAACAGGAAGTTTGTGGTGGAGCAGAGACTTGAGCGCAGATCTTCTTAGTCTCAGGCCAGTGTTCTAACCATTGGGAAATTCTTCCTAAAGCTCTTACTGACTCCAGTGTTGTAGAATCATGGCCATAGGACCCCAGTACTGCAAACTCTTTATGTACATCCATAACTTCACTTGCCTATCTGCTGAGTGGGAGTGCTCACATGGGTAGAGCTATATATGTAGTAAGGGAATAAAGTAGGGTGTGAAGTTAAAGTGAATTAACTATTCCTGATAAATTCCATGTGTAGCTGCTCTGACTCTGGAAGAAAAGGGTTTATACCCCATTAGCTAAATCCAAAATCGATTCATGTATTTTATACAAAATGGAACAGCTTTAACAGAAGAGAGTGAGATCTGCCCCAGAGTACATTATAGGCTGGCGGTTAAGGCACTCACTTGGGAGGAGAGAGACCTGAGTTCAAATTCCTGCTCCAGAGCCTACGTCATTATTTATACACAGGGACCAGTTTCAGCAGGAAAGGTTGAGAGAAATCTGCCTCAAAATACTGTAATGAGATAGGTGAGATGATGTTATGGGGCGAGTTAAAACCCATTGAGACTGATAAGTGTGGACTCACAGTTCAGTTAACAAAACTGCATGTCTATGTCCCCAGCTCAGAAAAAAAAGAGTATATGAACCTGCCCCGGAGCATTTGCTGAGTACTGTTGCGGGGGGCACAACAGACCCAAAAAAAAATCCTGAGAGAGAGAGCCAGAAGGAGCAGCTGAAAGCACAGTGGCTGACCCTGGAAGAAACTTGGGGCCAGGGTTTTGGGTCAGAGGTGCAGCCTGAAAAGAACATTCTTGGTGCTATGAACAAAAGAAGCTATTTCCTGCTATTTGATTTCTTCTGCATTTATAGATTCATAGACTGCAAAGCCATAAGGGACCGTTGAGGTCAAACTAGGTGATCTCTGGTATAATACAGGCCATAAACTTCCCAAAATAATTCCTAAAGCATTTACTTTAGAAAAACATCCAATCTTGATTTTAAAATTGCCAGTGACAGAGAATCCTTTATGACCTTTGGTAAATTGTTCCAATGGTTAATTACTCTCATGTTAAAAATTACACCTTATTCAGAGAGAGACAGATTTGTACATTCTTTGTAAATAAACAGAACTGCGTAAAAGAAATACCTATCGCTGATTTCTCCACCTAACTGGAACTAGACCCTGAATTTTTGGCTAGCACCTCTGGTCAAAAGAGGCAACACTTACCCTCTAACCCAGCATTTTGGACTTTCTCCTGCAGGGTGGGAGACATGTTGAAATCCCAGCTTCACATCGGGTGTGGGGGATGGAAGTGAACTTGGGTCTTCCACATCTCTGGTGCTCAACACTTTGCTAACGTGTGTAAGGGAGGTGTCGCCTCCTGCTGTCAGTTTCAGTCAAAAATAAAAAAGCAGGGGAAGGTATATTCACGTGGGGACAGCAGCACCATTCACAAAACAATCTGGTGAATTCATGTGAAATTTGTGAATCATGTTGGGTCAACCAAAACCGCATTTTCTGGTGAATAAACTGTCTGTCCCAGTTTGCTAGCCTCTAACTAGGCGCTTATCACCATCGTAGCTGAGTGCCTTACAAATATTAACAAGCTCAGGTTTACAACCTATCCGGGAGGCTGGAAATACTACTGCCCCCATTTTGAATGGGGAAATTAAACAATACTGAAAGCCTTGGGATACATAGTGATGCCTGACCCCTGGAGGTGTATTGCTTTATCAAAGTCACCAGGGAAGTACGTAACAGAGCTAGGAATTGAACTCGCTGTCTTAAATTCTAGCAAATTCCTTAGCCATAAAGCCATTCTTCACCCCCGTGATTTGTGGCTTGACATAGTTAGATTGTAAACTCCTTTGGGAGCAGGGACCATCACTAATTTTGCAACTGTCATGGCCCTGAGCACACAATTCGCACTTAACTGGTATAATATAGAAACAAGAGGGACAGCGATGGCTGGATTTTGTGTGTGTGTGTGTATATATATATATATATATATATATTTAAGATCCTCCTAGTTAAACTCCTCCAGGAAACTTCCAGTAGAATAAAAGAAAGGCGGTGGAATAAAGTAATGGAAAAATAAGCCTTTGTAAAAACAAAACCTTTGAACCTAACATTCATAACCCCATTACCTTTTTATAACTTCTCCCCTTGCACGCTGACTTTGTGTTCAGTTGGCCAGAAAACCAGTTTGTTCACAGGTTCCAAAATGATTGTTGTGGTACCATCCTGCTCTTGCGCTGTGTCCTATTCTGCTGCTCACCCTGGATCAATAGGACTGCCAGGAGGCCGACTGCTTTGCGGAGGCGTCACTCAATTCCCACTTCTCTCCTGCAAAGCAAGCTCTCTCCAGCATGATACTTGGCAGCGGGTTTCTTCAGTATCTAAGCTCTGCTTATGGAGATCAACCAAACAGCTTGAATCCAGGACTTTCGGCACCAGTCACTACTGCTTAAAGCTACAGAAGCAATTTGCTTAGCTAGTAGCATTAGTAGGCTGTTCCCTTTTTGCAGATCAGCCTGTACAGGGGTTGGCAGCACGTTACACATGTCTGCATCACCAGGTGGAGATACATATACCTTATCTTGAATCCTAACAAAAAGTCTTCATGAAAGAGGGTAAGGAAAGAGAATGAAAACATTGGGCCTTCCAGGGACCATTGAACAGGGGAGGGGGCATCCAATCCCCTTGCTGAATTCTTGAGGTGCTTTTACAAGAGCAATTTGATGGGGGGGGCACAGAATGAAATCCCAGCAACGGTTAACAGCTTGCTAATTGCATGCAACTGCTTTCTGAGTTCCTGATCCCCCGTCTGGTGGTTAAGGAGGCAGAAGGCTCCATAAATCAGTGGGAGCAGCTGCCTCCTTAGAGCTAGGCATGGTGTATGTCACAGGCCGTGGAAAGGAACTGAGCTATTGGAAGAAGTGGAGATGATTAATGGAGCAGACGCTGAGGCGTGGAGTGGGTGTGCACTACTGTATAGTGCTATGTGTGCTTCAATCATTTATCTCCTCTCCTGGCCTCCCCCCTTTCTTCCCCAAGCCACGGGCAGTCATGTTAAGTGCGGTCATTAAAAATAGAATAATTTACAATGTGCTTAAAGACTTGGCATTGTGTCGCCAGTGATGACTCTTAAATGTGTCTCTTCCTCTTGTTCTTTGGGAGAAGAACGGGAAAGGATTAGGAAACCCAATGCCTGACTTTAAATTACTGCTCAGCAAACCCTTACCTGCTTAGGAGGAGAAAATCTGGGTCCCTTTGGCATTTGCTGTTTGTTATGCAGGGCGGGTCCCTTGAGTGAAAGGATGGTTTAATGACAAGCCAGGAGCAAAAAAAAGAATTTAACAGGGCAATTTGTATCTTGATTCTACGATGCTGGATAGTAGCTAGGTCTGTACAGGTGGGTTGGGAAGAAGATGTACCTAATTTTGTCTCTGCTTGAGCCAGAACTTCATATAATCCCAGTCCTTGTGTTTCCTGGAGAGGTGGGGAAGGTTAGCTCCAGCATCAGGGCTAGGCTTACTAATAGGGTGGCATGAGGGGGCTCCACTGTCTGCGACAGCTGGCCCTGTGTGGGTATTTGGCATATGGCACTGATGAATCTGATTTTGCAGCACCTGCTCTGGACGCACCCTAGCTAATTCCAGATCAGGATCTATGTGCTGATATACAGCCTTCGCTGCTTTTGCGCAATGGGTGGAGAAGAGAGATTTTTCCACATGTAGGTGCTATGCCTTCAGACAGCCTCAGATGTGCAGAGATCTAATTTTATCATCCAATTCCACTCCTAAACATTCCCATGCTGCTGGGTGAGCTCCATTGTCCTGATACCTGTTAAACATGGAGTCTCGGTGTACAAGGAAACACAAAGGCTTGTAGTATTTATGTCAAACCAGTGGATTTGTGGCTTTGCTTTAAGCGGATATTGCATACAGCCAAGGGCAGAATGGTCCTTATTTGCTCAAATCTAGTCCAGGGGTTAGCTTTTGCCGTTTGCTGGGGATCTGAAGCTGCTGTGCCTTTTCATTCTTGTAGCCAGTAGCTTTTTTTTTTTTTTTTTGCCTCGCCAACATCCTCCAATAGTTATGCAAAATGAACCAGAAATTAGTCCAGTTTTGAAATCCAGTCAAGTTGTGTTCATTTATTGTCCCTCTCTTCGTTTTTCGGTTTCGCATTCTCTTCTGCACCTCCCAGTTCAGTCCCAGATCTGCAAAAGTGCCAGTATGAAAAGAAGGCATGTTTTGGTGGAATTTCCCTGCACTCTGGCAAGGTTTGCACACCTTGTTTGTAGTGCTCTGAGGTTTGGGTAGCTTAGCTAAGCTTGGTTTATGCTTCCATTTTTTTTGGATGCTTGGCTGAACCCTCTCAAACTTTTTCACATTCTCCCATCCCAATCCCACCGCCATCAGAACAGGTTTCTCTCGGTCTTTACCTGAACTGCAGTATTTCTTTCTGTTGCAGCTCCCTAACTTCATCAACACGACACTCCCTCCACATGAGCAAGTGACGGCTCAGGAGATAGACAGCTACTTCAGACAGGAGCTCATTTACAAGAGGAATGAACGGATGGGGAAAAGAGTGATGGCCCTTTTAAGGGAGAACACAGACAAGAGCTTCTTCTTTGCCTTTGGAGCAGGTATGGAACAAAATACCCTTGTTTGTTTACTTATATGGACAATGCAATTGAAATCAATGGAGTTCAATAGAGGGCATATCACTGTAAAACTTGGCCGTCATTATGGAAATCTTCCTTTTGGGAATCATCTTTGAAGCAGAAGGTATTTGCTTCCTGACCTATTTCAGGACCTGGTAATGATGTGGATTGAAACATAAACTCTTTACACTTACACAATTTATTTTAAATGCCAACATATGTTCACTTATTTTCCCTCTTCATTGTAAACCCATTCATTTCTTACAGACTGAGTTAGGACGTTCTTGGCCCTTACTAGTAGATTTGATACATGCCAGGATACTTCGCAGTCTTTCAGAGCGTCACAGAAAGTCTTTAGTGTTCCTTAGCATACTCTGGTTTTCTCCCAAAAGTGATTCTAGCAGAAAAGATGCTGGCAATAGATGGCTTCAGTATACACCACTGCACCACCACCCCCCTTTATTTTTGGAGCACAGTAGAAACTTTTCTAATGTGAAAGCCTTTATCTTCCTAACTTTTAAGGTCCCCATCCAGCAAAGCCCTTAAGCACATGTTTAAAGCTAAGCAAGTGCTTAAGTACATTAATTTCAAGGCAGTTAGTGATTGCTACGTTGAAAATGTAGCACTGATTCCTGCTCTTTGTTTTCTGCTTCTTAGTCAGTTTGTAATCTGTGACAGAACTGTGCCTCTGACCTCGTGACTCTTTCAAAGGATTTTTGCAAAGGCCGCTTTTGCCATCCTTACTTAGGCAAAGCTTCCACGAACATCAATGGAAATTTTGCTTGAGAAGGACTGCGGGATTTAGTTCAGACCTTCCATCATTTCTTGTTATGGAATGGACTTATTCTGATTTTTTTTTTTTCAGTGCATCTAGGCCAAATTTTCTCTGACACATTTACTCTCACGTTCCTGGATGTTTCTGTGTCTTTAGAAATCAGGAGTTTTGCCTCGCTCTTCTTGCAGTAGGAAAATGCTTTTTGGAGGGGGAGAGAAGAGAGAAATGGAAAGGGATGTGTCAGACGTTTAATACAGTGAAAGTCATGTATGTAAAACTGTACAAACAGCAATATTCCACACATCTCTTCGTAACAGTGATGGCTGAACTGTGGAAGGTTCACGGCTTTGGGTTAGCATCTGAAATTGACAATCTGAAGATTATCAAGCTACATTAATTGGGAAACTGAGCAAAAACTTTGCAAGAAGACAGGTTTCACCATGAAATTTTCACCACTGCCTGTTTTTGACTAGGTTAGAACTGGCCTTTGTCGCTAGGCTTCTGCCTACAGTTTCGGTTGCAGCCAGAAAGAACAGATACATGCGAAGGTTTGGGGAAAATTTGTTTGATTTTTTTTTTTTTAATTTTAATTCAAGCAGCAGCCTCCATCCTTGCAGCTCCTTTAGAGGAAACACATTAGCTCCTCACTGAAACAGCATTTATTATGCCACCAAACATAAGTCGTTCCATCGCAAAAGAGGAGCTACCTAACCTTTGCACTTATTGCTTGTGGCAACTTTAATCAGCACTTGATTATTATTTGCAGAGCTGAGTGAAAATTGGAATTTTCCTTCCTGCAGGGAAGTCCAGTATTTTAATTTTTATTTTGTCTCAAATCATGATGAAAAAGCAAAATATTTTATTTATTTTATTTATTTATTTATTTATTGCAGAACAAGAAGTTCTGAAAAACATTTGTTTTGGAAATGCTTATTTTGGTGTGTTCAGCAAAATAGAAACATTTATTTCGTTAGTTCACTATTAAACTACATCTGTCTACCATGCCAAAGTGCCTCTTTGGAGTTGTAATTCTGGTACCACGTGTCCTTATTCTCTCTCTGGACTGGGATCTCTGTCTGGATCATAGTTCCCATGATGCACCTTGGTCAGAATGGAGACCACAGTGTATCATGGGAGGTGTAGGCCAGCTAAGGAGACTGTCCATAGGAGAGAATGGGGGCATGAAGCACCTGAACTACAACGACAATGCGACTCACCTAGGGTACGTGCAAGTTGGTGTTTCAGTTTTTCCCAGGGGAAAAATGCAATAATACTAATTTAGAAAATTGGTAATATCGATTTTTCCTGTAGAAAATATCCCAACCAACTCTCGTTGTATGTCACCCATTGAGCCAATATGTTTCTCTGATAGAAATGGCCTGACTCGTGCACCTCTGTATAGAATGTGTGGTGTCTGTGTTCTGCTCTGCCCTGGGTGTACAAGCGGATCACAAATGTAAAGAAGTCCTCGTGTCTCCCTAAACTGAAAACCTGCTATTTGTTGAATGGAACCTAAGACTTGTCAAAGAGAAGATAAAAGACATTACTGTTGTTTCTTGTTACAAAGGTGTTGCAGGCCTGATGACGAAGAGGCCTCAAATATGATAGAAGTGTCATGGAAGCATTCAGTGATTAATAGCAAAGATATGCCACAATTGTCTCTAGATCATCCTTAGGTCAATAATACTTGGAAATGCCACCATTTTACTTTTGAGATTGCTAAAGCTGTGATGACTAACATTTTAAATAGAGATGGCCCTAGAGGGAGAGTCTTAGATCAGAATCTGGAACTAGATTAGGTAATTACATTATTCATGATTAATTATGTTATGCAATTAGATTATATTAACTAGACCTGATCAGATCGGCCGTGAGGGCACAATACAGACAAGAGTCTGCACTGGGGCTCAGATTCATGTTCAGACTGAGTGGTGGTGACATCTCGAGAACTGTGCTCTTGAATATTTGGCCCCAAATGGGGGGAATCTCATGAGATCAGCTCTTCTCAACAGACTTCTGCCAATTTGTTCTGGAATTCTTCCCGGGAGGTTTCATCCACATCTGCACCTAAATGGGCAAGTAGTCCCCTTTCAGTTTTGGATACCATCTGGAAATAAAACTCCACAGGCAAGTTCAGATCCAGGGGTTGGGATCTAAACCATCACACCTCCTTCTGAAATACCAGAAGGGCTGTATTTGAGGTTGTGTTTTTGGCTGAGTGTGAGTTTTTATGATAAAATATACCCTAACCGCATCCTTCACACATTGGGCCACTGGTGATCCATTGCGGTTCTCAGCCTACAGGACTTTCTGAATATCACACTCACGAAATGAAATCAACTAGCCATGAAGAAAGAGTGAAGGTAGGTGTGGAGGGAAGCTGAATGGATGACCAGGAAATTCAAGGGTCTTGTAGCAGTAATTGTTGGCATAAACTATTGTGGCACCAGATTATTTCCCAAGCGCTATTTACTTGCCAGAAAAATGCATTGTCAGCTCTTATTTTGTAGAGTAGTTGGGATGCCATTTGGCCAGGTCAGAAATTCTGGTCAACTCAAAATGGGTCTCTGGGTGGTTATGGGGCATTCCATCCAGGCTTCTACTCATATACCATTGAATCATAGAAAGCAGAGTTTAAGAGACCTACTTTATTCAGCCGTTTTGCCCATCCCTCCGCTGCAGCTCTTCATCCCTTCATGTTCTGGCCAGTCTAGTTTTCAGTGGTTCAAGCAATGGAGCATCTGCCACTTTCCTCAGAGAGACTATTTCACAATCTCATTGACTTCATTGTGAAGTTTTTTTCCAGCTTGCATTCAGCCTACATTTTCCCTTTGATCATTTTCACCCCATTGCACTTAAAGATCTCAATGCCAAACTGAATATTAACGACTCTCTGATGTTCCTGAGATTTCTGTTTTTAAATATAGCTTAGAGTCTTCCACTATTCCCTGGTCTATTCAATCTTTATGCTGTAAGTGGTGGGAGGATTATTGGTTCATCCATGCTAGAATATTGCTGTGGTTTTGACGCACGTGAGTTCATTTTCCTTTATGATTCAAATACAATTATGTTTGCACTATAGCCAACTCCCAAAAAATCATGAGCTTGGCTTAAAAATCATGGTTTGTTTTTTTAAATACATCTTGGATTCTTTTTATTTGTTGTCTGGATCCTGAACTTTAGGGTGCAGTCTGGTTATGTTTTCAAGCATTTCTCTATAACCATGAGGGTTAGAAAAGTACCTTAAAAAAAAAAAACACTGAATGTCTCACATTTTCCCATGACTCATGGAGCTCATGCTTTATGAAACACACCATATATCATGAGCAGCATGGTAAAATCGTGAAAAGTGGCATTTGATTTGTTTTAGCAATGAAGTACAAAGTTGTCTGATGCCATTTTGCATAGGGATCCAGTGAGTTTTGCTAAATGTAGTTACTGAGGTTCCAGCATCCTGTCAGTTACACGCTCAATCCTGAACCTAATTTAGGACCTTGATTTAGTGGAAGGATAGTTTCTCTTGCAGAGCAGTAGATTTGCAGCACAGGATGCAGATGTCCTCGTAAAATACAATCTTTTTGAGTTCATCGTACCCCTTTCAATGATTATGGCAGCAGGAGTTTTATAGACTCCTCTGAGAAAAGATATCCTTGTTTAGAACAAAAATGCGACGGGGTCATGGTGACCGTAAGCATTAAGGAGTTGACAGGCTGAGGACCATGTTGACTGGAGCTATCAAAGAAGGAGACGTTCTGCTGGCGAACCACTAATGCAGAATCCCAGCACTACTGATCTGGCGGTTTGTACTGGGAAATCCCAACTGCTGGCAGCAAAGGGTTTAATTAGTGAACGTTGTGGGTTTGGACTGGCTGAAATTCCTGCTGGGATAAAACCTCATGCAATGTAGGGCCCAATCTTCTTAATATGGAATTTCCCTTATCACTGAAAAATAAAGACCACAAACTATGGCATAAAGTTACTACGGGCCAGATTGTGACTCGTATTTGCTTGGCTGTGCAGGTGCGGGAAGGCCCAAAGAAGCCTTTCTCGCCCTAAATCTTTCATCCCATGGGCGTGAGCTAGGCCCAGCTGTCTCTTTAGTTCAGGGGTTTCTCACTACTCTTCAGTGATGTCTACGCTGGAGCCGAGAGGTGTAATTTCCAGTGCTAAAAATAGCTGTGTAGCCCTGGTGGTGTGGGTGGGGGGCACGAGCTAACCATCCCGAGTACATACCTAGGATGGGATTGAACTCAGGGCAGTTAGCTCAGCTGGCCCAACCATGCAGCTGTGCCTACACTGCTATTTTTAGTGCTCGGTTTCAATCAAAGCTAGCGCAGGGCCGTCTACTGGAGTTGGAAAGTACACCTCCAGCTGACAGACCTTTAGCGTTGCTTGCGGGGAAAACGCTCCCAAATGAGGCTGGGTTGGCCATTGTCTTCATTAGCCCGTGAAACGGCAGGCACAGCTGGCCGACCCCAGAGAGATGTGCACATTACCCCTCTAAGGGATGATGTAGCGAGATTGCTCCCCAACCACTTGGTTAGCTCACATGAGAAGTGATGTGCCACTCATGCACATCTCCCCCGGGGTCAGTGGCTGTTCATGACTGTCAATACAGGACAGTGGTTAACTACCTTGACCTGGTCCTATATGCATATATTAACTACCTTTTTATACCACAGTGTTGTGCTGTTGCAACCTCACTTTGGCTAAGATACAATTTCATTCATACTAAACCCATCCACTGCTTCTAACCTTCCCCAAAATATAATGCACTGAATTTTTCCATGTTGCTCCACAGGCTAAAAGTAAAATTCTAATCAGGGCAGTTCTAACGAAGAGCCAATGAGGAAAAAATATTGTAAATTCAGACACCCTGAGAAAGACTCAAGTTGGGGAATGAAAGTGCACAGTAGAGAAGGCAGGAAAACCTTGGGTGAATAGAACTTGACAAGCACAGATGACTGATTAGGAGGTCCGCTGTGGTTTCTTCCCAACTTTGCCACTGACATGAGGCATGACCTTGCGCGAGCTATTTAGATCCATGTTTTCAAAAGCGGCCTCAACTTGTCCAACTAGAGCCGGAATGAAACGTTTCAATTCCGTTTCCCAAATGAAACACTTTCATTCTGTCCAAATATTGCGTGTTGATAAGAAATGTTGAAATGAAATGTTTTGACATTTCGGAATTGACATTTTCGATATGTTGCCAAAATAGTTTGGGGTTTTTGACAATTTTCCCTGGGAAAAATAAAATTTCCAACCTACTCTGTACGCAGTTCTCGTGTTTGCAATGCGCTGGAACAGGTCAGGACTTTCATTCTCCATCCTAATAAAACACACCTGTTGCAACTCAACATTTATTCAACTCTGCCCTTCTTCTTTCTATTCCTTTGCCCTCCCCAGGAAAAAATATAGCAGTGGGGATTTGGAAAAAATGGAACCGAGCTTTGAAACTTGCTAAGTTCTGCAAAAGCCAAACCTGTCCTGCCAGGGTTTAATCTACCCAGTGAGTCTTCTTGTATCTACATTCACTGAAGTGTGCTCCAGCATACGATACAGTATTCACTGTTCTAGGTCACAGTTTTTATTACCTCCCTTTGTGGTGAAATCAGTGGGATTAAAGGAAACATTTTGAAGCAGAGTTGGTCTTTGCGTGAAAGTCTCATCCCCAGGAGACTGAGATGGCTGATATAATACAACAGCAAAGCACCTAAAAGGTAAAATACATGGGGAATTTTTCAAGGCCCTTTTACAGTCAAGAAACAGAGAAGCAGCCAAGAGCACATGAGCTGTTAAAAAGAGTTAATATTTTGGCATCTAAGAATATACACATAAAATCAATGTTTAAGAAAAAATCACTTCTGGTTTATTTCATTTTTATGGACAAGTAATTTTCATGTAACACTTATGATAACAGATGGATAAATTTATGTCTGCAGTTAATTTGATTGATATTTTCCTTAGGATGTTTTGCTTTCTCAAGTTCATTTCTGCCTTTTTTTTTTTTTTTTTAATGTTGCGCTGTCGGTTTTTGGAGTTGATAGCTGTATCACCTCTGAAGTTCAGATGCAGTTCCAGTCCACAGTGTTTAATAATAGCCATATCATTAGAGTAAAAGACAGGGTTTTGCTGCCTAAAAGAAGGATCTCCTACTGAAGTCAGTGGCTGACCTCAGGTCAAATGGTAGCACCCACAACCAGGCAGCTGTGGAAGTGGTTTGATTTTCAGAAGGGCTGAGCAATCACCACGTCTATTGATGTTTGTGGGTGAAGCAAGTGCTCAACGCTTCTGAAAATCAGGCACTTCGAATTCGTTGTCTAACTATGGGTTTAGATGGTTAACCTTAGGCACCCAAGTTTGAAACTTTGGCCTACATTTCTGTTTTATAAGACAAAAGAGCCCAGCTTTACTCTAGATAGCTGTGTGATCAAATGATTGCAGGGAATTCTAGCACACGGTAAGAATATTGTTAAGTTACTTTGCCCTTTTTATAGGTCCACAGCTTTGAAATCCTGCTGTCATCATCTTCCCACTCTACTGAAATTGTTCCAACATAAATTGGACTGTGGTATCATTAATAACAACGATCACCATAACTTAACAATTACATTAATATAATTTATCAATTGTCATCTTCAAAGTCCTTTGCAAACAGTAGCTGATTAATCCTTATAACAGCCCTATAAAGTAGATATACATTATCATCCGTGTTTTACAGATGGGGAAATTGAGATCTAGAGTGTAAAAGCTTGTCTAGGAGAAGAAATCCATATCAGAGCTGGATTAGAATATAAAATGTCCTTATTTCTAGTCCAATACTTTTCCTGCACATCACACATGTTCCCTTTCATCATAATAATAATATTAGGTCTTTAATTCTTTTAATCAGAAGATCTCATTATCTCCATTGTACAGAGAGGTGATTTACCTAAATTCATCCCACAGTCCAGAGGCAAAGCAAGGAAAAGAATGCAGTCCCATAAGTCCCTTTCAGTGCTCTACCCACTAGTTCACACTGCCTACCTCAATCCAGAGTCTTACAGTGCCTTACAAACCTCCTACAGAAAAGCACTTCCCCCATTGCTAAAGAAACCGCCATCTCTGAGGTCAAACATGGCAGCTGCTTTACAGCAAACTGTGACCATAATCAATAGTTTGGGAAAGGAAAGAAAGGATGATGTCTCCAAATGAAAAAAAGAGGGAGAATTTTAGGAAGTCATGAGCACCTGCCACACGCATGGAATCTGGCAATGGGGTTAAAATAGGTTTATTATGGGACTGATTTTTCAAAAGGGACACACGTCAGAATATACATGCAGTATTAAGGATTTACATCCATTGTGCATGCAAATGACCAGTTAGGTGATTGGCAGTCACAACTGATATAAGTTTGCATGCAAATTAAGCATTAAGTTGCACCCACATTTGTGTGCATCAGGAATTAGACTTGCTGGAAATCTGGCCCTTTCTTTCCAGAGCCCTATAGTTTTTTCCGGTTTTCTTTATCCTTCTTTTATCCCCTGTAGAATATTTTTTAAAAAAGAAAAAAAAAATAGAAACCCACTAAATACCAGGGAATAAAGAGACTCTCTCCCCAGAGTCAGGGTTCCTGCTCCAACCCTGATTAGTGGTGCTTCTGACATCACCATCTCAGCTCATTGCAGAGTTGTCTAAATGGAGCAAGAAATTGGCCACCATGGATCTGAGGTTGGCAAACCTACAAAAGAGAAGAAAAGGGTGAATTAACAGTTTGCAGATGCTAGGATCCCCTGTGGGTGTGTTTATTCGGGCATGCAGCTGCTTGTAGTAAAGTTTGGCTGTTTGTTTTTTTTATTTTAAAAGGCAAAATGTCACTTGTCTTTAAAAAGCGAATGCTAATTTTGACTGGAATCTGGTAACCTGCATTTAAAAGTCTCTATTAAAAATGCAGAGTCAGATTCACTGTTCAGATACTCTGGTGTAAATCAGGAGTAACTCACTAAGTGTAAATCCAGGCTGTAGACTTTTAAAAATACAAGGAACTTTTATTATACGCTGATCTTGTATCGCAAGGATATCTGGAAGCCTTTGGGGGGGAAAAATTCCCCCTTGAAGTTGCATCTGCACAGAGAGTGAGCCTGAACCAGAAAGGACAAATAGTAGAAGAAACTCCAGTACCTCATTTGTTAAAAGAAAACTGCAATGATTAATTACATCTAATGATGTTTCCTGCAGTGCTTCTTCACCACAATATGCTGCCTACCCTGGGTTAGGCGGAGCAAAGCTGGCAGAAGAATTGGTCTGCTGGTTTTATGCCAGTTGAGAATTCTTTTCCATCCAGAGATTTCTTTGCTGGCCAATTATGGCCAGATGCTGGCCTCTTTGTACTCCCTGAGCAGCCTTGTAAATCAGACTCGGGTCTATCTTCCTTGTATTTAGACGTATTGACCTGAAGAACTTCTGCATTGCATTGCAATATTGCTTTAAGAAATCCTTTGCAAGCCACACTGCACATATTTTGCATGCTGTAGTTTAATACTCTGTGTGATGAATGAAAGAGTCTGTCTGTTTAGGGTAGAATCTTGGTTTTAAAAGGTCAGGTTAATATCAGCTCCCTCAGATCCCTGACAAAATCATATTGTGTCATATTATTACATCTGTACCAAGTTCTACTGTACAACTCTAGTCCTGACTGCTGTCTGTTCTGAAGGAAGAAAAATCTACATGACCACATCCGGTCATACAATATACAAACTCCAGCTGTGTCCTTGCCACTTTTCTGGGGCTGGCAGGACATTTGAAAGGAGTTAAGAATAGAGGAGTGCGATTCAGGAAAATATCCGTATTCAGGAGAGCATGAAAGCATGAGGGAATCAAGCACAGGCTGGAGTGTTGTGCTGAACAGAAGTGGACTGAAATGCTTTCCCAATGTGGGGCATACATACATCCACAGACCCAGGCATAACTCTGCTACTAACGGTAATATTTTGGCCTTGTACGATGCTTTTCGTCAGAGGATCTCAAAGCACTTCACAAGCATTAAATGAAGACTCGCAGTCCTTTGAAGTAGGTATTACTATTACACCCATTTACAAACAGATGGGTACATGGAGGCAGAGAGATGTTAAGGGATAGATTATGGACCCTTTCATTGCTCCTTGGAATCAATGGGACACCTTTGTGCGAAAGAGCACTCACTAGTGTTAGGAAGGAAGGGGTCCGTATAGGGGTCCTTATTGACTAGACCAAAATTAAGGTACTGCCGGGGAGGGGGATTTTGCCCTCCACGATGGCCCTTACAAGCTTTTTGAAGTGTCATAAATGGCCAGGAGGTGCCCCACAACTGAGGCTCCAGGGTAGGGGGCAGGCTGGTGGGCATTTTGGGAGGTGCTGCTGCCCGGAGACAGCTGGTGACAGGCTGCTCTAAGTGAGGCAGCCTCCCAATGTGTCTGTTATGCTGGGCACCTTGCCAAGCTCCCCCTGCAGCTCAGAGTAGAATCATCGAATATTAGAGTTGGAAGGGCCCTCAGGAGGTATCTAGTCCAGCCCTCTGCTCACAGCAGGGCTATCCTCAGCTAAATCATCCCGGAGAGGGTTTTGTCAAGCTGCAGTTTAAAAGCCTCTGAAGATGGAGATGCCACCACCTCTCTAGGGAACCCATTCCAGTGCTTCACCACCCTCCTAGTGAAAAACTTTTTCCTAATGTCCAACCTAGACCTCCTCCACTGCAACTTGAGACCGTTGCTCCTTGTTCTGTCATCTGCCACCTCTGAAAACAGCCTACCTCCATCCTCCCTGGAACCCCCTTTCAGGTAGTTAAAGGCTGCTATCAAATCCCCCCTTCTTCTTCTCTTTTGCAGACTAAACAGGCCTAGTTCTTTCAGCCTGTCCTCATAAGTCGGGTGCTCCAGCCCCTTAATCATTTTTGTTGCCCTCTGCTGGACTCTCTCCAATTTGTCCACATCCTTTTTGTAGTGGGGGACCCAAAACTGGACACAATACTCCAAATGCTGCCTCACCAATGCCGAATAGAGGGGAATAATCACTTCCCACGATCTGCTGGCAATGCTCTTACTAATGCAGCCCAATATGCCATTAGCCTTCTTGGCAACCAGGGCACACTGCTGATTCAACTGTAACGCCCAGATCCTTTGCTGCAGAACTGCTGCCTAACTTGTCGGTCCCCAGTCTGTAGCTGTGCATGGGATTCTTCTGTCCTAAGTGCAGGACTCTGCACTTGTCCTTGTTGAACCTCATCAGATTTCTTTTGGCCCAATCCTCCGATTTGTTTAGGTCTTTCTGTATCCTATCCCTCCCTTCCAGTGTATCTACCAATCCCCCTAGTTTAGTGTCATCTGCAAACTTGCTGAGGGAGCAATCTACCCCCTCTTCCAGATCATTAATGAAGATGCTGAACAAAACCAGCCCCAGGACCGACCCGTGGGGCACTCCACTTGTGACCGGCTGCCAGCTAGGCATGAAGCCATTGATCACTACTCGTTGAGCCCTTTACTCTAGCCAGTTCTCTATCCATTTTATAGTCCATTCATCCAACCCATACTTTTTTAACTTGCTGATAAGAATACTGTGGGAGACATATCAAAAGCTTTGCTAAAGTCAAGGTATATCACTTCCACCGCTTTCCCCACATCCACAGAACCAGTCACCTCTTCATAGAAAGCAATCAGGTTGGTCAGGCATGACTTGCCCTGGTGAATCCATGTTGACTGTTCCTGATCACCTGCCTCTCTTTTAAGTGCCTTAAAATGGATTCCTTGAGGACCTGCTCCATGATTTTTCCAGGGATTGAGATGAGGCTGACCGGCCTATAGCTCCCTGGATCCTCTTTCTTCCCTTTCTTGAAGATTGGCACTATATTTGCCTTTTTCCAGTCATCTGGGACCTTGCCCTGTTGCCACGAGCTTTCAAAGATAATAGCCAATGGCTCTGAAATCACATCAGCTAACTCCCTCAGCACCCTCGGGTGCATTGCATCTGGCCCCATGGACTTGTGTATGTCCAATCTTTCTAAATATTCCGGGACCTGTTCCTTCAGCACTGCGGGATGTTCACCTCCTCCCTATTCTGTGCCGCCCAGTGCTGTAGTCTGGGAGCTGACCTTGTCTGTGAAGACAGAGGCAAAAAAGGCATCGAGTACCTCAGCTTTCTCCACATCCTCTGTCACTAGGTTGCCTCCCCCATTCTGTAAGGGGCCCACACTTTCCTTAATCTTCTTCTTGTTGCTAACATACCTGTAGAAACCCTTCTTGTTCCCCTTCACATCGCCTTCACATCCCTTGCTATCTGCAACTCCAATTGCGCTTTGGCCTTTCTGATTTCATTCCTGCATGTTCAAGCAGTATTTTTATAATCCTCCCTAGTCATCTGACCAAGCTTCCACTTCTTGAAAGCTTCTCTTTTGTGTTTAAGCTCACCAATGTCTTCTTTATTTAGCCAAGCTGGTTGCCTACCACACTTGCTATTCTTTCTGCCCATCGGGATGGTTTATTTCTGTGCCCTCAATAAGGTTTCTTTAAAATACAACCAGCCCTCTTGGATTCCTTTTCCCCTTATATTAGCCTCCCAGGAGATCCTGCCCATCAACTCCCTGAGGGAGTCAAAGTCTGCTTTTCTGAAGTCCATGGTCCGTATCCTGCTGTTCTCCTTTCTTCCTTTTGTCATGATCCTGAACTCGACCATCTCATGGTCACTGCTGCCTAGAATCAGGAGCTTGTAATGGAGGCTTAAAGCCTTTCACTCGCTGCCCTCCCCCCATGCTGTGAGGCTTGTAATGCACCTCTAAGAGATGCAGAGCAGACACCTTGCATGAGGAGGAGGGGCAAAACTCAATTCATTTACTTCAGCAGCAGATGTCATTCGGGAGGACTAGATCTGGCCAAATAACGGATTGGTCTATTTGTTGGCCCTTCAGAAAAATCAAAGAATATTATTTTGAGCCAAAAATTATTAAAACAGAAAGACAAAATAACCAGCCAATCAAAAGGTAATAAATAAATAAGTCATTCTGGGTGGAGGCAACATGTTTCATTTGGTGTTCAAGCATTTTTAATTTAAAAAAAATAATTAGAACTAAATGAAAGCAAATTTAGAAAACAGATGTTATTTTAAATAGAAAAAAAATCAAATGTTTGAATTTTTTTCTGAGCTTTTTATGTTTTTTTTCCCCCAAGAGAAAGAATTTGGCAAAATTGACATGAATCTATGAAATGGTTAGATGGTCACTGAATCTTCCTTTCTCATCAAAAAAAATGTTTCAGTTGAAAAATGTCACTCAGTTTGACTGTGGAGTCTGGACCTCTGAAAATTGGGCCACTTTTACTAAGGAACCTATGGGATTAAAATGGCCAGTTCTCATGCATTTTAATAGGGATTTTGCATCCACAGCCTTGAAAAACTTTGAAAATCTCAGCCTAAATATGAATTTATAGATCTAACTTTGGCCCCTTGGGTTTGAAAATGTTGGCCATTAATTCCAAGTCATAACCAGGCATATGTAAGAGTTTAACAATGGAAACTCCTGAGGCTTGGGTCAGTTACGCCTCTGCCCAGAGATCTCTGCAGTTGCACAAAGAATAGTGTGCACTTTTCAGCAGGAGGTAATGACGCAGAATTGCAAAGCGTTCAGGGCCACATGCTCAGCTGTCATAAAACAGTCTAAGCACACTGACTTAACAGAGTCCCTAGAGTCACAGCGATCAGGAACAACTAGAGTATTTTCAACATCCATGAATTTTGTCAGCCTTAAATTACACTGCAGGTATCAGACTAATTTTTCTTATGCTAACTGATCGTACACTTTAAAGTACAAAAATAAATCCCGTAAGGCTGGAATTCTTGAAACAAATTAACAAGGCAATTGCTAAACCAGTGCATCGGAGTCAATGAGTGAATGAGCTTGTGCGTGCATGCTATTACAAACTGGCAAAAAGAGACATTTTCTGGGCTTTAAGGAAATTCTTGGTATTTGATGTCTGTGTCTCACTGTTTGAAAAGCATCCCATTGTGAGGGTGTGGAACAATATGAATGAAATCTTCTGTAAACATGGCTGGAAGAGTGCAAATTGTGTCTGAGCAATTGTGTTTTAGAACAATTTCTTCCTAATTATCTCTAATATAGAAACAAAGATTGATAATTCTCAAAGAGATGAAATAGAAAAATGTCCCATGAGATAGATAATGTTAAGGCTCTGATTTCAGCAGGAAGCATTTCTGACTTGAAACTCCTATTATCCTCTTAACTTTACCTCTTTCTGCCTACCTGTAACAGAACATATGGTCTCCTTGACGAAAATCTCACAAGATGTATACCTGCTCCCACGGGTTCTCTTTGCGATATTAATCTTCAAGGCACATAGTGTGTTCATTATAGTGGGTTTAATAATGCATGTGAGCAGTTGGTCTGACACATTTTTCCAGTAACTTTTCATGATTAAAGATGTTTTCCCTTTATTTGACTAGTTGAGATGCTAACGTATCTCGGAATCACAGAAGGGGTGAGATCAGATTAGGGGAGGATGTGTCTCAGGACTCCCGTTATTTTACAAAGATCTGTAGCTGTCTAGTGCTTTTTGAGTAAGGTGACTGTGGTTAAGAACTTCCTTTGGTAGAAGCCAGAGTGCCCACAGCTATGTGAAAATTGGAGAGAGTGTGTGAAGACAGCTAGAGGGGTTGGAAGGTCTGAGACCCTGGTTTGGGGGACTACAGTGGCTGCACTGTGGAGACACAGACCTTAAAGAAAAGCTCAAACAAGAGGGCTGAGCCTGGAAATTCACCCAAGAGACGCAGATCTAAAAACAGTGACTAGACTCATCCTAGATCCAATTGGCTTAAAAACATGTTGGATCCAGTGGTTGGTCCACTTACAACAGACTGGTGACCATTCAGAGGCTCACTGGGCCAGATTATAATACAGGGCCATATAACATTTTTCATCATTAGATCTCAGAGTACTTTAAAAAGGAGGTCAGTACCATTAGTCCCCTTTTACAGATGGGGAAACTGAGGCACAAGGAGGTGATGTGACTTGCACAAAGTCGCACAAGTGTGTGATCCACTGGGCCACACTGCAACAATAGATAATTTCCCCCCTTCAACAGGAAAGTTATTTGTGACTATTATTTTCATTCATCTTCAATATTTATATTTAATACTCTAAACAACTTAGCTTGGCTTCCTGAGATGTTAAAACAAGGGCCAAAGAAGTTGTAGGCCATATAAACAGTCATTGGCACTTTTCACAAGAGTAGGGGTGAGCACCAGTGTCCAGAACACTTTCTTCAAAATGGAATTCCAGCTTTTATTATCAACTGGATATAGCATTCTTCATTTCCAGACCTAAATTGTTGTGGACTGTTGCTGTATGCTTGTAGGGTTCCATCTGGCTCAGAATCAAGCCCTAATTTTGCTGTCTGAAGCATAGAGATGAGCTAAAGACCATCTTGATCATTCGGAAGGGATGCAATAGTTGTTGGGGGTGGATGATTTGTGAATGTGGGTAGCAGTAGGAGAACCTCAAGAAGCAAACTTGGATGGATTCTCAGGGCAAGATTTATTGGTTTAGAAATTGAGGCTGGAAATCTCATTAATACTGGCATTCCTGTGAGAGTATCAGTATTTCCTGGCTATGATTGCACCAGAAAGATCATGAGAGTGGTTTTGTTGAGAAGTGGTTATAGATATGGGACCAAATCTTTTCCCCATTGAAATCAGTGGTAATTTTGCTACTGACTTCAATTCTGATTTATGGGTAAGACTCCCAGATATGGATCATTTTCTCTGACATTGCAGGAAAGTAAGAACACCCTCCTTCTCTTTACAAGTCTGTTGGCTATGCCCCCCAAAATTATTTTCTATGAGATTAGAAGAGAGGTGTCAAGCATTAAAAAAAATGCAAAAGAAAATGTGTATGTAATATACTACTCCTCTCCCCCATGTTTAAATGTCAGAGATGTAAAGCAAAGGTAGAATTACTTAAAGAGGCAGAAAGGAAATAATTAGAACACCAGTCAGCTGTAGCAGGAAGAAATGTCAGAAACTTTAGCTACTAATCTCCTCTAGACATTAAAAGAGGTGAATTTCTGCCAGTGTTCACTGGTGATGCTGAGACCTGTGCAAATCTGCTAAGGCATGTTCTGTGAAATATTCATGGTGAGAACTAAAGATCAAAATCCACAGCCCAAACTTGGGAAAAGGTCAGGTCCATCTCAGCTCTGCCTCCTCTTTATGTGATGGACCTAACCCAAAACCTGGGTCTAAACTAGAGGTGGGTGGAGATGCTTTATTCCATGTCGTGACTGATTTCAAAATTCCAAAATCTGGTTTTGTTCTGAGTTGGAAGAAAACATTCAAAATCCTCTATGGAAAGGAAAGCCCTGAGATATTGAGCTCAGGGACAGTCTGTTGGGCTATGAGCCCTGTGACCCCATGCTACCAAGGAGCCGTGAACTGGAAGCTGGAGAGGTAGCCCTACCACGGCTTCCAGACTCTCTCCCTCCCCATCGGCCCACCAGATGTGCTGCTGGCTGGGTGAGCTGGTGGGAAAGCAGACAGATTTCCATCAGAACCCTGCTCGCTTTCCATCAAACCTTGTTCGAAATCAAACTGTCTCCATGAAATGTTTTGATTTTGACAAGTTAACAATCTCCAACTGAAAAACATTCCACGAGAGAATTTCTGACCAACTGTCATCTGAACATCCTTGCAATTTGAATTTGAATCCATCCCTAGAGGAAAACTGAAATAACCATGATTTTTTGTGAGTCCAATCACTGTACTGGAAAATGTGCAACTTGTGTCTAAATAAGTAGATATGTGATCTTCAGTAACGGTGGCATGCCCTTGCGCTTCCCTACAATTACTGTAGAAAGTACCTTTAGTATGGCAATTAGTGAGGTTGGTGAACTGAAAATCTTATTTACATAACAAAGGTAAGTGGAGAAAAATAAGTAATACTGTGTGCAGTAAGAAATTCTGCACTAAAGCCCATGCTTCACACAGAATTTCCCATTCATTTTGCATTTTTCACTTGAGGTTCTTGAGATACAGAGGAATTGCTTTGAGGTTATTCTAAGTACACTAAGTATTCTGGTCTAGTTCCAACTGAAAATTTGGTTTTGTTTAAGAGCAACAGAAATCTACCAAAGAAATGGACCTAATTATTGGCATAGATCAATAGTGTTATTTTAAATACATTTCTTAACTGTTTAGTGGGAAAGGCAGAGTTTTAGGGGGAGCAGAATTATGGCCGATTGTGGCTTTGGAGACAAAGGGAGATACTGGCGTCTAACGTTCAGAAGGCTTTGAGCACCTGCAGCACCTATTGAAGACAATGGGCTGTGGGCACAAAACACCTTTCAAAATCAGGGCTCTGGTTTGTACCTTTAAGGTTCTGTATGGACTAACGCTAAGTCATCCAGATCTTCCTGTATAATATCCCAATCCTACTCTGTATTGGCAATACCTTCCAACTTTGTGTCATATGCAAACTTTATTAGCACATTTCCACCTTTTGTGCCAAGGTTAGTAATAAAAAGGTTAAATAAAATTGGTCCCAAGACCGATCCCTGAGGAACTCCACTAGTAACCTCCCTCCAGCCTGACAGTTCACCTTTCAGTATGACCCGTTGTAGTCTCCCCTTTAACCAATTCCTGATCCATCTTTCCATTTGCAGATTAATCCCCATCTTTTCCAATTTGTACTCAGATTGTACCCATTCTGTTCATTCCTCCTGAAGCACCTGACACTGGGCACTGTCAGAAGACAGGATACTGACTAGATGAACAAATGCAAACAAGACCCACTTCTTTATGAAGGCCTTGCCACCTTCCTAGCACTGAAGAGCAAATTGTCACTTTTCATGGATAGAGACAATCAGGAAGAAGGGAGGAAAATCAAGAAGGAAATGAAGAGAAGGAAAACAGCTCTGTCACAACAGCTAATCAATGAGAGACTGAATGGACAATACATGAGAGATGGGGCTGGTCTATACTTACCTCCGAGATTCAGCGGCAGTCGACGGGAGATATGCAAGCGACGTAAAAAACTTGTGTAACTCATGTCGACTCTGCTGCTTCAGTTCTGCACGCCATCCATACTGCGCTGCGCCACGCCACTTCCGGAGGTGGCTTTTGTAGGTCGATTTCTAGATTGACTGAGCGGGTCTTTACTGACCGCTCAGTTGATCCAGAGAAATCGATCTGATAGACCTAGCCATGGTTGCCTAATGCACAACTAGAAAGGGCTCAGAGAATGCAATGATGAGGGTGGTGTATGAACCTGTACAGAATAGAATACAATAGAAGATAAGTAGCAGATAATGGAGGTTGAAATTCAATGGGAATCAGGCACCAAATTCTTTGGCTTGGATTTTGAAAGGCACCTGAGTCCTTTTTGGAATTTATTTTTTTCCCCTAAAATTTCCTGAAACAGTGTATCTGACATCTAGAGACCATGATAACTAGTCAGAGAGAGAAGGGGATTGGGAATCAAGAATCTAGGGTGTTAGTTTCATCCTTGCCACGTTGTGACCTTGGGCATGTTGTTTAGTAGAGCAAGAGCTACCCAAACCAAACCATGGTGCCCCCCACGAAAGCCTCCACAGTGATGCTGCCTTCATATCAATAGGTTGAGAGAAAGATATTAGTTAAAAGCAAGACCAAAGACAGTGCCTTTCATCATGCTTTGGAGGACACCCACCCTGGCCATTGGAAGTGACCAAGTTCCAAAGATAGGACCTTGCACCAAGAAAGCCTCCTGCCACCAGTCCTGGAAACCTCAATCTGCACGCTGGACAAAATCTTCCAACTGGTCCTAACTGTTGTGCCATGTTCTGTCTCAGGCCATTAAAGATTTTACGGACTACGTTTCACCTAGGAGCTCCTAGGCAGCCTGGGATTTTTTTATTTATTTTACGGAGGAAAAGCTGTGAGGATAGAAACAAAAAAAGCGACAGCACCGGGATTTAAATTCTTTCCACCTTCATGATGGCACAGAACAGATGGACACGGACTTGCCAAAGTGTAAAGCTTTTCCATCTCTCCTCACCTGTCATCTGCCGGGTGGGAGAGCCACCTTTGGCTTATGGGTAGTCATTCAGCCCGAAGCCTGGCCATCTGAGCTGTATACATCAAATAGACTCCTTTCTCACTGAAGTGAGAGTGGTGTCTTGTTTCTTTTCACGCTTTGGTTGGTCTGGGAGCAGAGAAGATGAGATCGAAAACAAAAATTTATGGGCCCAGGGAGTGCCTGATTCTCTCCACTTGCATTGGTGTAAATCAGGAATAACTCCATCAGATCGAGCAGTGTGAGTGAGAAGAGAATCAGGCCCACGGTCTCTGTCCAGATTTTGGAGGTGACTTGTTTTATGGTACATGAGACCCTGGGGAAAAAGATAGGGCTAAAAATAGTAACGGAGAGAAGGGCTCCAAATGAAACCAGTACACAAGATCCCACTTCAGAGACCCTCCTAAGCCAGGAGCATTTCTGCGGTGCACCCCCTAATGCCTGCATCCTACACAGCATCTTTCTGAACTTACATTTTCAGAGGCATTGAGCCTGCACGATAAAAGACTGAGTGTTGCCCTGCATTTTATTCCGACACCACACAGCTCACATGTCAATTGGAGCCCTTCCTTATAACATTTTTGTTTTCCTTTAAACCTGCCAATCATGCTGTTTGCCTTTGCCCAAAGTTTGCTGTCTTTGCAGTTGGTCGCAGCATGAGCTACCAAAAAGCTCATTGTGCTTGACAGGAGATGCTGTTAACCTAACCCTAGCATATGAGCTGGCACCTCACCAGAGCACAAAGGGGCTTTTCACAAGCCCACCGGAGCTCGAATATTTCATTTCATGTGTTACAATTAATCTGTATTTATTACCACTTATCTTAAATGGCTACAATATCAAGAGTTTTAAAAGTGCTTTTAATGTCAAACTGGGTCAATTAAAAGTCTACTTAAAATATTTGTAAAACTCCTAGCCTGAAAATTGCCCCCTCACTCTGCTGCTAACCAATATGTTTTAAACAAATACACTCAGTTTAAGGAGACTGACATTTAGTAAATTTCCCCTTCTATATCTTTACAGATTCCCGGATCAATTTCCATTAGTTTTGCACTTTTATGCTTACTGGATTCTAAAAGTACGTAATAATACTTCAGATGGTTTTAAACATTTGACAAAAGATTCTTTCAATACATTAAAAAACAGAAGGCCATTTCATAGATTCATAGTTTTTAAGGTCAGAAGGGACCATTGGATCATTTAGAATGACCTGCTGTGTATCACAGGCTGTAGAATTTTATACAGTTACTGTATTGAGTCAAAGGACTTCGTTAGCTAAAGCACATCTTCCACAAAGGCATCCAGTCTTAATCTGAAGATTTCATCTGGAGCTCATTTTGCAGGAAAGTCTAGCTAAATTCTGCAAAAACGTGATGGTGAATGTTTGTAGGAATTCTGTTCAATACAGCCATATTTGCATGCTATAATCATTAGACCTTAATAAATAATTAATTTTTGAATTCAGGGCCAACCAAAAATCTGGGGGAAAAAATTGATTCAGTTGAAAATTTTGTTGGACCCAAAACAATTTTCCCCCATTTTATTTTGGGTTACTTTTGAGTGTTACCCATTTTTGCCTTTTTTTTTTTTTTTAAATAACTAATTTTCTAAACAAAGTGCCATTTTGTAATAAAATCTCCAAGCATTTGTTTTTCAGAATGCTCTTAATGAAGCATTTGGAAATGAAAAGTTGAAACAAATGTTTGGAAATAGCAAGAATGAACCTTTTTTTTTTTAAAGCTGGAACTATTTGCTGAATTTGACTCAAATTCACAGATAGTATTGGGGCCTGTAACAGATCGGGGTTGACCCTGGCTGTCAGCTTCTAAGGGAGGCCACACTGCCTCACTACACCTCTGCTCAAGTCCACAGATGGCTCAGAGACCTCTATGCTGGTAAAACACCAAGTTTATTTATTTATTTCGTTTACTTATATGGATTCCCACCACCCCTTGTCCATCATACAGCCTCACTTCTTCAGTCTTAGGGAGCCTTCAGCTTCTGATGCACGCAGGGAAGGAGCAATCTTTTTCTCCTTCTCTCTGTCTCTCTGCTTCCCCCATCCTACTTGCTTCCTCTGCCTTTTTGTATCCTCAGCCTAATGGCTTAACCAGCCTTGCAGCTCTTCACCCACCCACCAGTGAGGCACAGCTCTTCTCAGCCACATCTTTTCTGCAGTGTTTAATTGGCGCTGCTGTCACCAGAGTTCTGGCTCAGCTGCTGTATTTTTCAGTGAATGTATTATTTCCAGAAAATATGTTTTCCAGCTCTAGTTATCTATGTAATAAATAAAGATAAGATTATCTCACAGAAGTCATGGATTCCTCTGTGACATTTTCCACTGCCAGAGCTGTCAGCCCATAGGGGCACTAGAGCTCCAAGCCGCCGCAGGCGATTGGTGCTGGAACCCGCCTTTCTGCCGTGGGGGTTGGTCTTTCATCCTTCCCCCCTGGGCTTCAGTCCTTTCCCCATCAGCCCCATTTTGTCACTTATTTTTATTAAAAGTCAAGGACAGGTCATGGGGCTCACATGAGTTTTTGTTTGTTGCCTGTGACCTGTCCCTGACTTTTACCAAAAAATAACAATGACAAAATATTAACCTTAATAATAAGACTTCAGGATTGTCACTCTGTGCGTCACTCTGAAGTCTGGAATGTCTACTGAGGCAGTATGAAGTGATGGAAACAGCTCCAAACATGGCTGGGAGCTTGCTTTGCTCAGAATACCACCAGGTTTAGCCATCATTTACTCACTGTCTGTTACTGTCCAGTATTTAAATTCTCAGGCATTTTGACTTTACGAATTATACCTTTGCAACAGCATGGGCTTTCAGCCACAGGTAGGCATGTATCTATTCCATGTCAAGAGTCCTGGAACATTATGATATTACAGGTGACTTAACCAATCTCTACCCTTATTCTACAGTTAATTTGCATGCAACAATTTCATTGGTTATACGAGGGAGAATGTACAGACTGTTGATTACTTGGCCAAGTTGCCACACCCATGCCAAACCAAGGGCTTTCAGATACTAATTGATTTGTACCACACTAATGCTTAAAAATCCCTAACCAATATTGGGGCCCAATTGTGTTAGGTACTGTAAAAATACATTGTTTCAGTTCATGTCTAAGAGAGTTTATACTCCAGGGTGTGCAGTCTCAAAAAGCAGGGTCTAGCCGCATGGAGCTCTGTGCAGAGCTGACTTTTAGGCACTGAGTTTTGCACGCATTTACACACATGCTTCCTTTACACTTGCCTGCATCCTCGTGGACAGCAATACAGCTGCTCATGTGCTTAAAGTTAAGTATGTGTGTTAAGGTCTTTAAACACCTAATACTCTTTGATTTCAATGAGAGTTAGGCACCCAAATGCCTAGGAGAGGCTGGGCATCCGTGTTTGGAAGATCAGTGCCCGAGTCCCCAATTCTTCACTGGGCTCCGTGTTAACAGATCTTTCAGTTTAGGTTTGTGTGCTAAGTTGAGAGAAGATATGGGAAGACAGTGTGATATACAATAGCTGAGGCAGGAGAGGGAAGAATAGGGCAACAAAACTAAGATTACATGGTTCTGAAGTTTAGTTATGGCCAAACTAAAAGGTTCCAAGTAGTGGGGATTATTTGTTTTATTTTTGAATTTTAAATAAATCCAGTTATCCCAGGCTGAATCCCCTTCCTTGGTTGGGTGGTTTCCTGTAAGTGATGCATGGAAATGGATATTGTATAAAAGATTTGGAGAAGGAGGGAGGAGGTGACAGATTAATTCTGGGAGGATGGTCCATGCATAAGAATCATATGGGGCAACATTTCTTATTTCCTCTTTGTGAATATTTCTATGCACACTTTGAGGAATGGCTATGTATAGTCTCATGTGAACACTGATTTTGGTGTACGAGCAAGAGTTTTCACTCATCAGTTATTGTACTTTGTTTCTTTTTCTCTTATTTATAAAAAATGTTTTGGTTTTCCAATCAGGAACCTGAAACAATATCGTGTGACACATCATCAATCACACATCAAGAATAACAAATAGCATAAAGTTGGCATCAAGAGATTGCAGAAAACCCGTAGGCTGAAATTTGCTCGCATGAGCTATTTGGCAAACGATTCCAAACAATGAATCGGGGTCATTTCTTGCACCGTCCAAAATCTTCAGAGTTGACTCCTTTTGGTCTGATTTTAGATCTGTGTGTGGCATAAAGGGCTTTTCTGATCTGGTTCATGGAGGTTCGCCAGCTGGAGATGAGCAAAGATCAAGTGTCACAGCAGATTCTTTTAGATTCTTCAGTGGCCTATAATAATGTTAAGCAAGAGGTGCTGCTGATATGGTAGCAGGGATAAAGATCACTGCCTTGGACTGGCTTAAGTCACTGCTCTTCAAGGACCCCTCAGGGTGATTGCTTTTCAGCAGCAAGAGCTCTTTTGCACAGGGTACCCCAGGGTTCTGATGTGTCCCCTACCTGTCTAATATGAGGCAGGTAGGGAACATGGTGAGCCTTTTGGAGGACACAATGACATTCAGTGGTGCTAGCTGGAAAGTTTGAATTTTTGTGGAGGGAATGAAATTTCATGCACATTTTCATATATTTTCTTAAAATAATGTTGTAACCAGCTTTGGCCATCTGTACTCTGCGCACATTCAGCTCTGCTGTTGCACCTCAGCAGACCCACATATTTGGCTTTGCCAGAGACTGGCCGGGTCTAGCACTTGAAGGAGACTTAGTAGGCTGAAATGTACCTAGATAACACAGAGGGTGATGATGGTAGGTTGGGAAAAAACATCTCTATTTTATTTCCGTTTATTGCTGATCCCTTGACTAGTCAAACACTATTTCAGTCTCCATGGATTGTAACAATTCCTAGACCTCGGCACCAAATCTGATTGCCTACTAGTGTTTTTTGAAGGAATTGAAATTAGAGGGGGTTGGAAAATGACGAAACTGGCAACACTTCCTGCCCGGTGACAAAGGCAAACGAAAACTTGGGGCTTAAAAATGGGGCGGAGGCGTATTTTAACTGCAATCTACTTCTAGGCTCGCATCACTTTAACGGTAGGAAAATATGATGCAACAGTGTAACCAAGCACATCTGCTATTTCTATGTTCATTTTGCTCGGTCGTGCATAAACAGACAATGATGGATTGTCCTTGGATTTTGCTGGTACTATTTAAAAGACCTGGATTTAATTGTTCTGTGTTTATTGCACAAAAGCAGTGAATTATGAGCCACGAGGCAACATCTTCAGTGAAAGTGATTATTAACATTGCAGAAAGCTGCTCCTCACCAGGGATATGACTGTAAGTTGGACTCCTTCCCTCTCCTAGGCCCTACTGGAAAAAGCTTGTGAATTTGCTGTCTCCTGCCAGTTAAAGCTGAGGGTGAAATGCAAAACTGAAAGCCGCCAATGGTTATATATTTGATTCAGATGTTGTTGGGGTTTTGTTGTTTTGTTTTGTTTGGTTTGTTTTTTTTCTTGCATATGAGATCAGTCAGGAAAAGGAGGAGAATTTAGAAACCCAGAAGAGAAATAGCACAATGAAGTATTTTTCTGTCTGTTGTTGTTTTGTGTATGGAGTTGGCTGGTGTGTGTCTGCGGGGTGGCGGGGGAGAGTTCTTGATTTGACTTGATCAATCTTAACCTAGGTGTGGAAGCTTTTAAAGCAAACAGCTGTTATGAAGATGATTTATTGTTTGTATTAACATAGTGCCTAGGAACCCTAGCTACGGACCCAAGACCCCATTGTGCTAGGCACTGTACAAACACAGAGCAAAAAGACAGTCCCTGGCCTGAAGGAGCTTACAGTCGAAGTATAAGACAAGAGTCTGTAGTCATTGTGCCTCAATGTGTATAGTCAGAAAGCTCTCCGAATAGATTTAAGCTGGGGGTAGGACTGGGAAAAGACTGGTTCAAGCCCTGCCTTTAAGACTTCATGATAAATCATTCAAAAGAGGAGCAGGGAGTTTGTAATTGCTTTCTCCCTGTCGTTTTCCTATGCTTTCCACTAGACCAATGGTTCCCAATGCAGGGGGGAGGCTGTGCCAAAGATTACAGAGGTTCCATGAGGCTTCAGTAATATTGAGGTCATTTAGCCCCTCAAGCTCCACACCGGGCGCAGCGCCCCCAAGCTCCACACCGGCCAGGCATCTGGCTAAAGAGGAGCAGCCCTGCGCTGGTGGAGGCCTGGAGCAGCCTCAGGCAACCTGCCAGGGCCCGCCTCCATTACCCTCAGTCCATTAGGGACAGGAAGGTGCAAGCCACACGGGGCGTGCAGTGGCAGCTGCGCCACGGAAGGCTTCGCTTCTTACTCAGATAAGAGTCATTTATTATTATTTATGTAATTTAGTGTTGTTGTTATTATCATTATGTGTGTTTATAGGGGGTTATATTTGTTTATGGCCGGTGAGGGGAGAATGGGGGGGGCGTTTTACCTAGTGGGGCTTTCACTCCAAAAGGTCGGGAACCGCTGATCTAGACTATCACAATTCAATATATGAGTAGTAATGAAATGGATGGAATGTGCAAAGCACTGCCCTCTACTGTCAGGAATGGGCACTGCGCCAGTGTCTTATGGACCATTTACGGCTAGCAGCTGATGGATATTCTCCTACAGGACTTGAGTCAATGGGAAAAGTCCCATTGGCTTGAATGTTGCAGGAGCAAGCCGGATGCTCAAATGCTATTCTTTAGGAGGGTCTGTCAAGTGGCTATGATGTGCAGCATCGTGACAACCATGACATTCCTATGTGGTCACAGATACTTTTAGGGTTGAGAAGTTGTGTATACACGATGACATTATATACTGATATAGTACACATAGCATTTAAGTCTGTACACCCATACATATACAAATATATACCTTTACAGATGGACTGTATATGGCTTTATAGATAGATACACTGTTGCTCGAAATTCTATTCAAATAAATAAATACCTATATACATAAAATAAAATCCAGGATTCTCATGGCACTACTGGGTAGCATGTGTAACTCATTTCACTGTGACCCTATGAATGAGTTAGCGCATAGCTATGGTAATGCTCACTGCAACGGTTGACAGGCTGAAAACTGTCCTGCTAATTAATAAGAGCAAAGAACAGAGGTTATGCGGGGTGTCATTGTGACAGGTCAGGAATTAGGAGAGGGATACCACAGAGTGAGTGTCTGTGGGTGTTATCCCCAATTATGAAGAGAGAGAGTTTTGTCACAACCTGTAGGAAATTGTGATCCATGCATTTTGAAAAAAATCAGCTGTTGATTGAACAAATATTCCCGATTCTCTCCTAACTTATGCTACTGTGACTCCATTGATTTAAAATAGGTTACTCTTGAATAACACAGCTGTAAGTAAGTGGAACATCAGGACACCACAGTAAGAGGGTTGAGCAAGGAGGGACTGGAAGATGACCCTATGCATTGTGGGCTCCAAGGGTCTGGCAGGTGTTGGATGGTGTGGAGGGGAAACGTTTAGCGTTAAATGTTAGACAAAAGCCCCACAGAACTGGGACTGATTTAATGGTTGCTCATCTAGTGCCCCAAAGTAGGCTGGGTGGCCCTGAAACACATAAGAAAGCAGTGCCCTGCTATGAAGTTCTTGTAATCTGAACATGGGAAGGGATGTTGGGTGTATGCTCGACCCTTTCTGAGGCCTCATCTACATGGAGAAATTGACCAGAATAGCTATTGTGAAATAAACTATTCCACAATAGCAGGTCAGAACTAGCTCCCACTCTATTCTGGAATAAAAGTGACTTGATTCCAAAATAATTACTCCACTGTGTGAAAAGAATAATTATCCTCCATTAAAGTCACTTTTATTCTTGAATCATGTTCGTGCAGGGAGCTATTCCATGGTAGTTGTGGAAGAAATTACACCGAATAGTAATGCTGGTCAATTTCCCCAGGGTAGACAAGGGGATATTATGTTATTTTGCCTCTGTTCAAGTCTCATCACACTGTAATCCCAGGGCCAGATTTTCAGGTGCTCAATACCAACAGCTGGGACCTTATTTTTTAAAATGCTCAACTCCATTCAGTACCTAACTAAGCCAGATTTTCCTAAGTGCTCAGCACCCACTGTGAACACAGCAGGATTTTCAAAAGAACTAAGCATCCAATTTGCCCAGCTCTGAAAATATAGCTCCTTATTTTGGTGCCTAAATGGGAGCAAAACCTGGCCCTCAGGTAAAGCAGAGCCATGCTTTGCAACCCTTTTTACGTTCAGTTAGCACAATGGGACAGACTGTCTTATATGCACATGTCTTCAAAGGGCCTGATTCTGAGAGACAGAGACTCCCAGATTTCAGCAGTACTGTAGCAGAATCAGGCCTCTGAATGTGTGTCCTCTTAGCACCAGGCTTACAGCATCACCTTGGCAAGCATTCAAAAGCCCTCCTCGTCAAATGACAAGCCGTAGGGCAGGATGCATTGGGAGCATCTTCATTAATAGAGGTTTCTTTCTAATAGAACAAAAACTCACTTGATGAGTCCAATGGCTTGATTTATAAGTGAACTTACCCTAAAGTAAACACACTCTCGTATGTCTCTAATTTACCAATGAGATCATCCATTTCTTTGTTAAGAAAGAAAAATGTGCTTCCTTTCCAACTAAAGGGTCACTGAGGCAATTTGCATGAACAAATAAAGATGAGGTTTAGCATCACTAAATAAATAAAGCACATGCAACTGTAAGTGGCCACCAAAGAGCAGAGCTGCTCAGGCAGAATAGCACCAGGATCAGAGCCAGCGGGCTGCTGTTTGCCATATCTCCCAATCTACGCCTCTCCTGGCTTATGTGTTGATGAAGTCAATGACTTATGGCTTAAATAAAGCCTGTGTTTGGAGTAAGTCAATTTAAGCGAGGGGTGAGCAATAGAGCAGAAATGATAAGGCACACTTGTTGGTTTAGTTATAGTGTTTGTGAAAAGGAATTGGACTATTCTGACGGCTGGAACAATTGTCTATTGTCCTACTAAAAGATTCTGATCTTTTCCACCAGATCATTTCCAGGGCAACTTAGTGAAGTTCCTCCTGATTTACCCCTATTTGAGATCAGAATCAGGCCCGAAGGGTTCCTAATACAGGGTGAGATTTGCCAGGCTGACTTGCACCGCAGCTGACGCTGCATACGTTATCCTATCTACAGCCAGCGTGGCGCAGTTCCACAAAGAACGTTGCATTCAAAGCAATAGTGAAAGTGACTTGGTCAGAGTCAATCCCACATCTCACTGTGGATTGAGCTAACCCTGCATGGCTCAAAATGCTGTTCTTTCACTACGACCCCAACCTAACACTGACAATATATCCATAACTGGGTAAAGATCATTTGGACGAGTTTCTGTTACCGAGGATAAAGCTATTGCTGGAAACTTCTCTGTCCTGTACTGATTGTCTTTAGATCGCATGTTTCGTATACATTATATCCCATGTAAGAGTGACAGATCTGTTAATATTTGCCAAAGCACATTTCAGTGGGTATAACTGTGGACCCGTTTCCCCCCCATCCTGCACATACACATGTGCACACGCGTACGGTTGCCTCCCTAGGTTTAAAAACAAATTACTCACATTTGCACTATGCAATTAAGCAAGTGGACGTTTTGGACAAAGAACCAAAAGAAAAGATCTTGAAAATATAAAGTGGATGTTAGTTTTTTTTTTTCAAACCCCCACGTATTATTTACGGTAGCGCTTTCATTATTGTATGTCAACCCTACTCCTTCCTAAGTGATGATAAATCACAGAAGGTTCAGAGGTTGAGCCTGGAGTTTGGATACGCACTGATTAGTTTGCACACCAGTCTGACTCTTGTGGTGTGCTCTCTTGAAAGTCCATGGCAAAGCTCCCATTGATGTCATTGGGTGCAGGACCGAGCCTTTTAATGGAGCCTCTTGGGTCTTCATAATCAAGCTAGCGGTCTCCCCAAGCCTCTCATCATAAATAAGAGACGCTAGGTAAGAGAAGGAATGCTGGTAGGAAGAGGGAAATGTTTGGATGAACTTGTCTTGTGTATCTCATTAAGCGGAGGTATTGCTGAGGGAATCTAATCTTGGATGGTTACATTGGTCTGCAGCCTGGGGTCTTATTGCACTCCTCAGTGCTGCTGAATAGCCAAATAACCCTAGTGGAAAAAACAACCCACTTCCATCTACAATTGACCAGAAGACTCCACCCTGTCCTTCTGGACACAGTAATGCAGTTGTTTGTGATGTCCCGGTTTGATTACTGCAATTCATGCACATCCCAGAATGAAACCCACACATTCTAGCAAAGTGCCAGCTGGGACAAACACATAGCAGCCCATCTGCATAGCAGCAAAGGTTGCTGTGAACCCATGACCCCCGTGCTCCACTTTCTGGGCTGGTTCCCCATTCAATCCCAGAATCCAGTTCATGGCTTTTGTCCTGTTAGACAAGCCTTCAATGGGATACCTGGGGGATGACTCTCCTATTGCAGTCATGACCTGCCACACCACTGGTGGAGGTTGGTTAGTATAGGAGACAGTATGCTCAGAGGATCAGAACCTAAGCTTTGTCTACACTGCAGCTGGTACCCATGTAGCTACACCAGTGCAAATCCACAGTGTAGGTGAGTTTAACTGGTTTGGGCCCGGGAAAAATGCTACCCTGGTGTGAGGCTTATAGTAGTAGAGCACAACTGCACTCAGGATTTGGACCAGTCTACATAGATCCGCCTTGCTAACTCAGTGCCTACAATTCCATGACGATTGATCCGGCTCCCGCCCAGGAATAAGAATCCCCAGAGGCACGCTCTGCATTCAGGACTAAGTGCGAATGCTGGACTCTCTGACTTGCCTTTCCCTCCATGAGCACTTCAAACACATGACCACGAGCAACCGATCATCTATTTCTCCATCAGCCTGGGGAGGTACCACAAGTTTTAAACATGTACAAAGCTCTCAGATACTCTGCTGTTAGGGAAAGTACATAGAATCATACAATCATAGAAGATTAGAGTTGGAAGGGACCTCAGGAGGTATCTAGTCCAACCCCCTGCTCAAAGCAGGACTAACTTCAGCTAAATCATCCCAGCCAGGGCTTTGTAAAGCCACAGCTTAAAAACCTCTAAAGATGGAGATTCCACCACCTCCCTAGGTAACCCATTCCAGTGCTTCACCACCCTCTTAGTGAAAAACTTTTTCCTAATGTCCAACCTAGACCTCCCCCACTGCAACTTGAGACCGTTGCTCCTTGCTCTGTCATCTGCCACCACTGAGAACAGCCTACCTCCATCCTCCCTGGAACCCCCTTTCAGGTAGTTAAAGGCTGCTATCAAATCCCTCCTCATTCTTCTCTTCTGCAGACTAAACAAACCTAGTTCCCTCAGTCTTTCCTCATAAGTCTTGTGCTCCAGCCTCCTAATCATTTTTGTTGCCCTCCGCTGGACTCTCTCCAACTTGTCCACATCCTTTCTGTAGTGGGGGGCCCAAAACTGGACACAATACTCCAAACGCGGCCTCACCGATGTACAGGGGTGGGTTGATAGATAGAAAGAAACAAAGTTTGAGAATAGAGATAGAGCTTGAAGTTCCAAGTACTCAAGTGTACGAGAGGACACAGTACTCTGAGAAACATCCTACGTGGTCTGTTTTATTCAAAAACAGTGGGACAAATTCCACTGTCTGCCATTGACGATGCCCCATTGAGTTGGCTCAGTATCTGTTACGGTGTTTTGTTGCCACTGTGACCTGGATTGGAAAAGAAATGTTGGCAAGACAGAATTTTGGATTTGGAATTTGATTATGTTTTTTCTGAAGAGGAAATCTGACTTCAATCCTACTAATGATCTATTCAATTTCATGGAGAATGTTAAAATAAATAAATAGCCAGTGGGTCTTATCAAACTCCCCTTGCCCTCCCCCGCACACCCTTCCGAATAGTTCAATTTAAATTGCTGGAAAGGAAAGAAATGCCAAAAAGAATGAGTATGGTAAATGGCCATGTATGTAAGATGAAAGGAATCAAAGCTATGCCAAAGTTTATATCAATAAGTAATATGAAACTGATGACATTTTTAAAAGCTTCATTAAAATAAAATGGATGATGTTGCTTTTAAAGTTGTGTTCTTTGGGCCAAATGTCTAAGGATTGAAAGTTGGATGTGAACATCAATGTGAAAAGACCAAGTGGGTCAAATAGATAGCTAATGTAACTTTTGGGGTCAATGCATTCACATTAAGGATGCATTTGACTCGTGTTATAATTCTATGTATGGAACTTATATGGCCCCAGTTAGCACAGTTTCTTAGCACCTCACAATCTTTAACGCTTTCATACTCACAACCCCTTCTTAGGTAGGTAAGTGCTATTATCCCCATTGTACAGAAGGGGAACTGAGGCACAGACAGGCTAAGTGGCTTGCCCAAAGTCACATAGGAAACCTGTGGTAGAGCAGAGAATTGAACCCATAGCACCCATGTCTTAGGCTAGTGCGTTAACTGCTGGATCTGTCCTTCTCTAATGGTCCTGGAGAGTTCCCCTAAAACCTATCTGAGTTTTGATGGCCCTTGCCTGCAGTTCAACAGCTGGGTACAGTTACTTGTTGTTGCTGTTATTTGTGTTCCAGTAGTACCAAGAGACTGTAACCAAGATTCATAGACTCCTAGGCCAGATGGGACCAGTGTGATCATCTCATCTGTCCTCCTGTGCAACACAGGCCACAGAACTTCCCCCCAAATCATTCCTAGAGGAGACCTTTTTAGAAAAAATATCCAGCCTTGAGTTGGCAATGGAAAATGACTTCAATTCTAAACGTGGCTGTAGTAGGTTCAGAGACGTTGGTTGGTAGGACAGTTTCGGGGTATCTTGCACAATAGTCGCACAAGCTATATTTGTTTTGTGGACAGAGGACGGCTATCTGAACAGCTGTCTAGCCATCTTTTGCCAGGGATAAACTGACACTGAAGCTTTAAAAAACGGAAAGGAAATTGCAAACAAACTTTCATTGCAACTAGGAAGGTGTGGCTCTAAATCTAGTCTTTCCTTAAATCTTTGAATGACTGAGGCACTATGAAGGCAGCTGAGTTCCCCCTGTTTGCAACCTGCTGGATATAGTTAGGTTGCTAAAATTAAAGTCTACGTTATTTTTAGCAGGAAGTCATCAGAGCCCCACAAATCATATTTTGCTGCACGTTCTGGTTATAGCCTTGTAACACGTTTATTGTGAATAAAAACCAGTTACGAGTGTCAGACAGTCTGGGTAATGCATCATTTGGATATTTGGGTTATAGATGCAGCTGTTGAAAAACTAAATCGTTTAAACGGTTTTATTTTATGAGTAGTTACTCATTTATGAACTGTAGCAGAGGAATAGGTAAACTCCATTAATCAAAGGCAAGAATCTGGGGTTCAGCTGGGTCTCTCAAAGGTGAAACATATTTATCCAGCTTCTAATACAGCAGACAATCCCTATTCAGTGTAGCAGTTAAACACCTTTTTAATTTTAGGCATTAGTTTAAGTCTGATTAACTTCAGTGGGACCTTAAATGTGCTTAAAGTTAAACATGTGCTCAAGGTCTTAGGTCTGGAACTAGTTTAGGCTTCATAAGGGTCTAATCTTACAGTCTGAATGACTCCTGGTGTGTGCTGAGTGTCCTTGGCTCACATTATGGGAATTAAGGACACAAAGCACCTCACAAGATCATGCCCATATTGAATATTTTACTCATGTGATGATTAACTCCAAGGATCCAGTTTCTTAGCAAGTAGATATAGAGTCTCACTTTTTACCTGACTAGGTTTCACCATATGGAAAGACCTTCCGGGCACGGATGACTGTAAACACCCACAGCACCTGAAGCTGTTGGAGACCCCCCAGTAATCAGGGCAGAATAGTCACTTGGGAAAGGTGAGCTAAAGAGTTTGGAGCTTGGGATGAGTACGGAGAAACACCCAGAAACCAAACCTGGTTATTTTTCGAACAACTATCCAAATCTCTATTGAATCTGCAAAATTCTGCAGGCAATTTCCAGAGAACCAGGTGCTCTTCTTGATCCTTCCTGCTTCATAAAAAGGTCTGAAATGCTTCAGGAAAAGCCTTTTCTGATGATGGTTCGGTGCTCTTTTTTCCAGTCCCAGCCAAGAAAAATAAGAAAAACTTAGACGTTTATTGAACTTTCAGACATTAAGAAAGGTACCATTTGAACTTTAGGATAAAGTTTGAGGACACCCTGATTTGATCCCAACCAAGTCAGCCATTCCCGGTTTCCTGGTTCTTCTGAAACTGGTGAGATATTCCTGATTTCCATGTGGATCTGTCCTGCATTTTGCTAGAGCATCTTGCAGGACAATTACTCTGCAGTTAATTTCAGCAATCAAAATTAGAACTGGTTGGGAAATGGTGGTTTTTTTCCTGTAGAATATGTTCTCCTTTTCATTAGAAAACCAACCCCCCAACCAAGAGTTGATTAAAAATTTCTGATGGAACATTTTCCATCAAAAATGCCATTTCATTGAAATGGAAACTTTTCCCCTGCAAGTGTCAATCTTGGGAAAAAAATGTAAGGAAGAGTTAACATTCCGTTTCAACCTGATTGGAAAGGAGTGTTTTAATTTTTCATTTTGAAATGACTTTTCATTTTGAAATGTATTTTTATATTGTAACTTATAACATAATATAAAATAACAAGGCAAAATAGGAATGGAACATTTCAGCCGACCCCAAAGCAAAAAAAAAATTCTCAAAAATTTCATTTAATGGGAAATTTCATATTTTTGATTTCTTTCCAGTTTGGAAGAAAAACAATTTTCAAGATGTCTGAATTTCCCATGGAATGGATATCCTGAGATGCAACCAAACAATTCTGGCTCAAAACGTGTTTGGTTTGGGCTGAAAAATTTCAGTGTTCTACCAAAAAAAATCCCTTAAAAAAAAAAACACACTTTTTTTTTAAAGGAAAAAAACATACAGTCAAAAGCTCAATTTCCCCATCAAAATAAATCTGGACAGAACATTTTTGACCAGCACTAATCACAATGTCACATCCAGATAGGATGCTACAGGTTTGGCCTGGAATTGGAGGCTGGGCCCAAATCTCTTTACGGAGGGGCTTTGGAATCAGAGCTGAATGTCAGCACTGCTTGGGCTGAATGCAACATTCCCCCAACATAGCACTGTCCACACTGGCTTATTCACACCCCTGAATGACATAAACTAGAGCAACATAAGTTGTAGTGTAGACATAGCTGGATCAATAACAGCCTTCAAATGTTTTAAGAGCTGTTATAAAGAGGATACTGATCGGTTGTTCTCCAAGTTCACCAAAGGTAGGACAAGAAGTAATAGGCTTAATCTGCAGCCAGGGGGATTGAGGTTAGATATTCGGAAAAACTTTCTAACTCTATGGGTGGCCAAGCTGTGGAACAGGCTTCCAAGGGAGGTTGTGGAATCCCCATTGCTGGAGATCTTTAAGAACAAGTTGGATAAACACCTCTCAAGGATGATCTGCGTTTACTTGGTCCTGCCTCAGTGCAGGGGGTGGACTTGATGACCTCTTGAGTTCCCTTCCAGCCTTCCTTTTCTATGATTCTATCTATCAAGGTGGTCTTGGAGGTGAAGTCATGGTTTTACCCCTACTCACGCCCTTTTGTGGAGCTGTATGCACTGAGAAGGAGCCCTTGCAAAACTCAAAGGACACTGCAATTGTGACTGATCCAAAAGTTGGGAGTCTCTTTATGTATCCTCCTTTCACTCCATCTTCTCATAAAGGCTGGGTGCAATCTGGCCTTTTGGCAGAATCTTCTCTGTCCCACATCCAGGATCTTGTTTTTATGTGCAGTGAAGTGGCTATTTAGCTTTGCTTTCAGCACAGACAGTCCCAAATCACGACCCCAAAACTGAGCATCCCCGAACTGTGCGAGGATTGAAATCACAATCTGGAGCCAGATCCTAATATGGCAGCTGACCCGATCTCCGTCATGGGCTGAGCCAGAACTCCTGGTCCAGACACCTTCAATTTTATTTTCAATGGAGGTGTCTGAAATCAAGATGCAGGTGTGAATTTTGGGACTTGGGCCAATCTGTACATACTAGACCATCTGCTATCTGTGTGACATCAGGGGCTGTTGATGACTTCAGAGGCATATTACTTGTTTGTCTTTTTCACTCTGGTGAACATACCATGGTCTCTGATCACACAGCTCACTCCAGGTGACTACCCAGCATGTACTTTGATGGAGCGGGAAATGAAGAGCATTGAAAATCCCTTCCTTGCAGAGCTAAGATAAGAAGGCTGGTAGCAATGTATCTGTAACCTCTGGAATGTAGACTCCATACAGTAAACCAGCCCGACCTGGATTAATAGACCCTAGAACTGCCTGCCTGGTCCTTGCATAAAGGTACAGGTGATGGGAGCAGAAGGAGAAATATCAATGGGTGGACAGACAGACAGACAGGAAGAGACAGCCACGGAACAACAGAGTGAAGTATGGTTCTAATATTGCTCACAGCATCCACTGGGTCCGAGCCAGCTGCCTGTGGCCTGGTTCCAACGAGAGACTGTCTAGGACCCACCTCCTATTTCTTCTTCTTCCAAAAAGTGGGTCATGTAAATAAATTGTGTGTTCACATGGATTTTGGCATCTGAATGGAAACACTTGTCTGAGCACCTCCCCCGCCCCATGCTTTTGCTAAATGAGCCTTTCTTCCTCAGAGGCATTCCAGTGGCAATTCCCTCTTGGACTGATAATGAGTTTAATAAATAGCCTGTAAAGCTGGTGACATAGGCAGGCCCTAATAATGCCTCAAAGCTCAAAAGTCCCTGAGCCCCGGTTCACACAGCAGATTAACTTTGTGAATGGGAATCCACCCTCAGCCCCATGCCAGAATGACAAGCTCTGTCCTGCACTGAGGGCTGTTCTCCTAGGAAGTTCAGAGTTTATAAAAGTCATACCAGTATAACTGATTTAGGAACCAAAATAAGACGTACCACATAAGGCACCTTTATAACTACACACTCACACACAACTTTTAAAGTGTAGACCAGCCGTAAACCATCGGCGAGTCGTAGATTTTACAGCTGGAAGGGACCACAGTGACCATCTAATCTGACCCCCTGCATAACACAGCACGACTTGGGTTTTGTATTTTTCTTCCTCAAAAGATTTTCACGTGGTGCCGTCCAAATGGAAGAAAGAAAGGTGGGCAGCCATAAAATTAAAGATAATTTTTCCTTTCCTTATGTTATTGCTTTAGCTTAGTGGGGCTGAAACAAAGTAAAAGATCTAACATATTTTTTTGTCCTTTATAGTCTTTGTTTACTTTTTTGCACTTTGCTCATTTCGGATAGTGGAACTAGTTTGGTCAGTTTCACGCTCTGTTTAAAATTAATTTCGCTTGCTGATTTTGATGCTCCAGCACAGCGGCACTTTGGGTTGCCAACATTGCCAAAGAAGGTTTCCGTTAGAAATAGCTGAACCGGCTGAGCAGATACCCACCAGCTCCAGGCGGGTTCGTGTCTCGGCATAACGAGATCCTCGATGAGAACTCGCACAGATCTGCACCAGCCGAGGATCACAGGCCTAACTCCTAGTGTAGATGTAGCCTTAGAGCAGTGATCTGAGCCTACATGGCACTGTCTCCCCACCAGCCAGGACCTCTAACATCACCTCTGTGCTGATTTCTAACTATGTCCCAACGCTGCTCTAAACCATCCCCAAGGCCCCAACTCTGCTTCTAACCCCACCCCCACTCTGCTTCTAGCTCCACCCTCCATAAGGTGTAACCCCCCATGCTGCTCTAACCCCACCCCCACACTGCTCTAACCCCACCCCCACACTGCTTCTAACCCACCCCCATGTACGCTGTGGGAGATGGGGCACAGCGGTGTCTTGGAGACAGAATGCTGCTCCGACATCTTCCAGCTCCCCTACACCACCCCCTTAGAGTGATGGGGTGCTCCAGCAACCAGGATACTGGCTGGGAATTTAGAAGGCCTGGGCTCTATTCCCAGCTCTGCTATATGAGCTGCTGGGGGAATGTGGACATGTCATTTCTCCTCTGTTCCACTTATGTCCATTGCCTGTCTCATCTGTTGTGACCGTCAGCTGTTCAGAGCAGCAATGGTCTTTTACTACGTTTCTGAATATAGCAGGGCCTTGATCTTGGTTGGGACCCCTTGATGTAACTCAAATAGTAATATGAGTGGGAAGGGGGATTGGGAGTGGGAAATAAATAATAAAAACTAACTTTTGCATCCAAACTATTTGACCGTGTCACTTCCACTTTGTGTTGTTTTGCTTCAGACAGGGAGGCGAGAGGTGACGGATTGCGTGCTGCAAAATGTTTCAAGTACTCCCAATTGGAAAAACAAATATTCAGACAATTAAAATGACTCTTGTGAAAAGACAAGATGGAAATAAACTGCCGCCCTTATCAGGATGTGCATTTCCAGGGCTACGGGATAATCAGCACTGCGGCATCCTAATCTTGTTAGATTATTTGCCTCTCCACCTGCCTGAACTCTCTCTCAGCTGATTAGCATTTGATTAGTCCACTTTTAAAATACCATAGGAGCTGTAACACTGGGGGCACTTTCAAAGACTGTTTTCCTCTTCACGCTGATTGCATCTGCATTAATTATGCTAAGAGCTGAGACAGGAACAATATTGATGTAACAGAAGTTTATTAGGTTGATATGGTCATTCAGACAAGAGGGCTTTTAGGGGCAGCCTGCCCTTTGGATTTGGCCCCCAATGTAGGAAATGTCAATCTCATTAATATTCACATTGACCTGGTTTGCGTAATTTCTGTCTGGGAGAGAAAGAGGGGTTTTGGAACTTAATTAGCTTATGGACATTTGCATGTTAATAAAGTTCTTGATTGTTTTTTTTTTAAACTGTTTTTCCTTTAGAGAATGGGGCACATTCTCCAAAACACATGGAGTTTAAGGGTTTGAAAAATGCGTTTAGGGTTTGCTAAAGTATTTTTAAATTTGTGATGCTCTTTTTCCCGGTCATTTAAAGCTATTTTCCTTACAAGGGGGATGATTTTCTATCTAATGTATAGATTCAGAGATTTTAAGGCCTCAAGGCCAAGCTATAACTGTGACCATCTATTCTGACATCTTTCATAATACAGAAATATTATCCTCATTTAACAGATGGGGAACTAAGGGACAGGGGAAAAACTAGGAAAAGCTTGGTACTTGGTCAAGTACAAATATCTCTGGCCATAGTGATACGGGAACATACTTTCCATTCTGCTGCAGTGGGATCTCATTGCCATAAAGCCTCAGGCTCAGTTCTGCTACCCCCAAAAGTCTCATTGGCCACAGAGAAAGCCAGGGCTGCTTGTACAGCTTCGGTACAGCGTGACTTTGAGCATTGTGCAGGTTTGGAGACCTCTCTGCAGAAAAGGAGGCTTTGTAATAATATTTGACTCCCAAAGATCTGACTTTATGAATGTCAAAAATGAGGCTGGCGTCTTGCAATCTACCTGGGACAAGGGACCGCATGGATGCAGCTCTGGGAGCAGAGCAAGCACTTAATTGTGATTCAGAAATCAGCTGTTCCATGGGGGAGTAGGGTTCATTAGCCCTTTTTCAGGCCCAAATTACTTCTCCCTTTGTGCTAGTTGGCACTTCAGGGGGCAGAGTCAGGGCCCCCCAACTCCTTTTTTCTGCCTGACCCCTGATCCCCCACTCACGAAGGATGGCGACCAGTATCCTGGTGACTTATCTATTTTGCAATCCATGATGTGGGCATTCTGTGTTGGGGAGTAGTGTCCAGTACACAGGTGATCCCCTAAAAAAATAATAAAACCTTCCTATTTCCATAGCCTCTTTCATCAGAGAATCCAATGGTCTTTGCAAACATTAATTGGCTCTCACAAGGTCCCTTTGAAATAGGCAAGCGTTCTCTATACCTCTTGCAAATGAGTAAGATGAGGCACAGACTAAAGATGAAATTGACTCTGGTTCAGCAGGCATACACAAGGTAGGATTGAAGTATACAAGATTCAAGCAAGTTCCATGCTCAAGGTCAGTTTGCACAAAGTCTTATGGAAAGTCAGTGGCAGAATTTTGAATAGGACCCAGGACAGTCTGGCTGGCTGTCAGTCTCTGAACTAACTACTAGACCACACTGCCCATGGAGTCTTCAGTATTGGAACAAGATTATCATGCAGTCCCTGTTCCCTGCTGCCGTGTATCTTTTATTGCATGTCTCATTCATACTTTCTAACTGCAAGATCTTAGGCCTTTTTCATTGTTTGTACAGTGTCAGGTCCAAATTCATCACTAGTCTGTCTTGATTGTCTCCAGTGGATTACTTTGACCCTCCACCATCTTATGTCAATTGTCAAGTAGATACAAACTGGGAAATTTCAGGGGGGGAACAGGTCTTTGGTATTATGGGATCTTGTGATTTTTTTCTCAGCCTCTGGAACATCGACTAACAGAGGTCGCAGTAACAGGTGTCTCTGCACACATTGTTATCCAACAAATGACTCGTCTGCCAATCAGCACATTATGGGAATTTCTCTATCTTCCCTTCTTCCGTGTAATCTGGTTCTGTATTCCTTCGTTCTTCTATCCTTTGGATTCTTGGTCCATGGGTATAAAATCATAAGTGGCTATATCAAGCCCTCATGGAATAATCAGGTCTGAACCATGATCCAAATGTTGTGCCTGGGACAGAAGCTGACCAAAAAATTTTAATTTTCATTGAAAGTTTTTAAAAAGTTGTAGGTTTTTTTTTAATGTTTTCCACAAAATTTCCCCCCAAAACTCTGTTTTTATCCCCTCCCCTTTTTTGGTTTTCTAAAACTGATTTTTTTTTTCATTTTTTAATGAAAACCTAATGAATGAATTTTGATATCATCTCAAAAATAAATGCTGTCTTTGCACAGCCTTGATGTTCACCATAGAATTGCTTGATTCTGTCCAGTTGTCTCTGCCTCATTTCCTGGTGCCATATTACCCTATCCATTATCCTGCCATCCTACAATCCTTCTTCAGCTAACACCCCTATTTGAGGCCATGTCTACATTACAGACTTCTGCCAGCAAAGCTATCTTGGTCAGGAGTATGAAAATTTGTGATCAGACACAGCTGGCAAGCCTACAATTTGGCCAGTGTTACCCCTTTTGACTCAAGGAGCTAGCTATAATTCAGGTCTTGTAGATTTTTCCAGCTGGAAGGAGAAATTGGTGATGGAATCTAGTACCTTTCATGCAATCTTATTTATTTACAAGTAAGGTACAAAGTCCTGTTTCCTAGGAGGAACCAAAATAATAGAGGATAGGTTTCTCATAGCCTCAATCTCTTTTAGCCAGCTTGTCTAGGCTGCCTGTCTTTCCACCCAGAGATGACCCATGCCTGCCGATAAGGGGGCGGCAGAGTAATGGTAACTGGCTTCAGCTATGTTACTGAGCATGCTCTGTCTGTGTGAGCATGCTCAGTACAAGCCAAGTTGCAAATCTGGGGGAGGAGGTGGGATATGCTCTAGCACACTCCCCCCACATTTCGCGTCTGTTTCAGATCTCACTTTCTCTCTCTCACACACACACAGGAGCTTTCTGGCCACATACTCCCTTTGTCTTAAGGGGGGCTGCTTAGTTGTCCTATTGCTGTCTTAAATGAGGGGTGGAGGTCATACCGAGTGGTTCAAACAAAAGTTAACCCAGCCCACAGCATCTGAGTATGTCTACAGTAGAAGGGGTCCAGAGCACAGCTGTAGACACTTACTACAGTGATGGAAGGGGTTCTTCTCTCTCGTAGTAAATCCACCTCGCTGAGAGGCAGTAGCGGAGCTGACAGAAGATTTCTTCCATCAACCTAGCAACGTCTACACCAGGGCTTAGGGTTTCACTACGTCTCTCAGAGACTTTCATTTTTCACACCCCTAAGCGAGGTAGCTGAGTCTTCCTGACTTTATAGCGCAGGCCAGCCCACGTGCTGCTCAGGGTGTGGAATAAGCAGTTTTGCCAGTATAAGCTGCATCCACACCAGGAGTGCATTGCCAGTGGAGTATACCAGTATGCCGGCACAAGTGAAACTCTCCTAGCGTAGGCCTGGCCTAAGTCAGTGAGAGTTTTGCCTAAGTGACAACTTGATGAATAATCTCTGCCACACTCTGTCCCTCTTCGCAATTCTCTCCAGCGATTGCACAGGCAGCCGGGTGTTCTCCTTTCTTCTTTGCATTGGTTTGGTGAGCGTGTTGCACTGGGCTGTGACTTGGGAAGGATTCAATAGCCTAAGCCTTTTTTGGGGTTGCTGGGGTCTGAATGGGTGAACAGAAATGTCTGGGTTAAAAAGCAAAGAAAGAAAGGGGGAAAAAATCCCAGAGGGTAACTTGTTTGCTGGAATTTCAATTTCTGGCAACTAGTTCCAATCAGCTGCATTAAATTACTCATTGCAACACTACCTGGTTTTCATTTGTAACTCACCCAGCTAATTTGTGACTACTGACTCTGCACCCAGCCCCTTCTCTCCCTGCCATTCCAATTTTGAAGGTGAGACCTCTTACAAAACTTTATCTTGTGAGGACATGGCAGGCGATAAATCTTGTCACGGCTTTACCTCCTGTCCGGGCATTTTCTCTACCCTGGCTTTTTTTTGCTGGTACTCTTTCCCTTCTGTATATCATGAAGTATATTTTAAAGTGTGTTAGGTGGCCTGCCTTTTTACAGATGGCATAGAGCTAATGGAAAAAGAAGTGATGTAACGGCCAGGCTGAGGAGTGAAGGTCACATGCAGAAACGTTGTTGTGGTTGTTTATTTTAATTTTACAGCCCCCAAAAGGTGTGAAAGTGATGGCTGATGTGAAAACAGTGATAGAAATCACAAATCACAACTGCTTCCACTGCATTCCACTGATTCACAGAGACTCTGTTAGTAACAGCTTTCATTCTCTGTTAAGAATCCCAGCACTGCATCCAAGATCTGCTATAGGAAAGAAATATGCTCTTAGTTTTCAGACAAGCACTATAATTTCCTTAGCCTGGAAGCATTAGACTCAGTTACACGTGTGCAGTTCGTAGAGGAAATATTAGACTTTGCTCTCAACGATACATTGAAGTTCAGATGTACCGCACATGCACGGCAGTTGCTGGGAGCCTGTGGGAGTCAGAGGAAGGTAGAATCTCTCTGAGACTACTAGGGAGTGTGCCCAGAAGCAGTTGATCTTGGGGTTAAGAGATACTGGATTAGAATTCAGGAGTTGGGCTTTCAGTTTCTGCCTCTGCCACAGACCTTCGGCTAGTCATTTAATGTCTCTGTGCTTGATTCCCTCTCTGTTAAACAGGGATAACAGTGTTTCCATTCTGCCTTACCAATGTAGATTGTAAACGCTTTGGGACAGGGATGGTCTCTCCGTATGTGCTTGTGCAGTACCGCGTACCATGGTGCTCTGAAGTCAGTTTGAGCTCCCAGGCACTCCGTAATACAAAGGATTAATAATAACCTTTAAAAGGCTGCAGTGTCCTCAACCTCCATGTCAATGGGCTATTACCCGCCGACTAGTAAATATGAGCTAGTCTTTTGGCCAATTTTATTAGGTGGCATTGCTTTACCCCAAGCTTCAGGGTCCACTTGCTTTGGAAAGAAGGACGGATCAGGACTCAGGTAACTTTCTCCAGCTGCCCTGTTCTTCTCTGCCATTGCCTTCACCCTGGACTAGTCTATGGGCTGCCAAGGTTGGGAAATTCCTCCTAAAGTGCTTCCAAACACTTTCCAAGAAAGTGCTACTAAATAAAGTCAATGGAAATGAATTGCATCCCCTATCACTGCGCATTAGAGCTGGCCAGAAAACAGAAATTTATTCTGTGGGGAAACGCCAACATTTTGATCCTTGTTTTTATTCCAAATTGGAGCGAAAAGATCAAATTTAAAAACGTCTCATGGAATAGAATTTCTGAAAAAATCTCCTATTGGAAACACTGAAATATTTCATTTTGATAATGCCAAAGCATTGTAATAGAAAATGCTATATATATAATCTAGTACATAATATTAAATACAAAATGCAAACAATATAATATTATAATTGATATTTCAGTGTAATATCAAAGTCAAAACAAAAATAAATTGAATTCTTGTTATTGAAATGAAATGTTTTCACATTATCAAGATGAAATGAGAAAGTCGAAATAATTCATTCTGACAGTTCATTGTCCAAAATTTGTTGAAATCAGTGCAACTCCATGTTCTGATGGAAAATGGTCCTGTGGAAAATGTTTTGATCAACTCTATTGCACATAAGGCAATCAATCAAGTTGTTTTAATTCATGTTTTAATTTATGAGAGTAAAGTAATTTATAATTTGGCAGCAGAATGTTTTAATGATATTCACCCTTTAACAAAGCAATGAGTATGGGCCTAATTCTCCATGGGCTTCCACCTTGTCTACTAGTTGAGTGCAAGCTGGACATAAAATATTCCATTCATCTATGGGACTGGAGAATTCTGACCTGGTAGCATTTATACCCTTTTTGCACCTGCATTCATCTTTACTGTAATCTTCATCACATGGTCTCTTGCTACAGGCCTCCCTCTAGCTGATAGGAAAAGAAATATCTCATGAATATGCTGTGGATTTATGATGTTGATGAGCTATTGGTATTGTTTTTATTACTAACATCCTGCTGCAGTAAAAGATCAAATTTAATACATATGGTGATCATATATTATTTAATTCACTATTTGGCTTCTAATTTAGCTGGTTATTTTAAATGAAGGCTGCAGATAGATCCATTTGGTGCCTTCCTGCCATCGTTATGTGAAATATCATTATTAAGGCTAAGATTTAGTCATGTGTTCATGGAAGTCATGGATGGGTCATGGGCAATAAACAAAAATTCACATGACCTGCCCATGCCTTTTCCTATGAATACTCCTGACTGTATCTTAGCTGCCCCTGGAGGCCAGTGCTCTAGGACATCTTGGGGGCTGATAGATGGCCCCTGCTCCAGTGGCAGGGGGTCACCTGAGCAGCTGGCCCCAGGGCCACTCCAGCAGCAGTTGGTGCTCCTGGCTGCCAGGCCAGCTGCCCGGGTGGTCCTGAGGTTAGCTGCACCGGCCTCTGCAGCTGCAGAAGTCATGGAGGTCGTGGAAAGGCACAGAATCCATTACTTCTGTGACCTCCATGATGGATTCATGGTCTTAATCATTATTAATATTCTTTACTGGTGGTGCCTCCAGCTCTACTAGCTCAGTGGACAGTAATCTCATCATCTGCCTTTGCAAGCCAAGAGGCCAGTTCTCCTCTGGTGTCAATTGTCATAGTTCCACTGAAGAACTCTTGTTCTGGTTTGCTAATGCTGCATGCCCCAAGTTGGGATTGGTCCTGAATGCTCCAGAGAGTTCTAGGACGAGGGCCTGGCTACTGGGCCGTTCCATGGCTCTCATCCCCAAGAGGGCATGCCAACCCTGCTAGCAAGTCTTCTGTTGTCTGCAGCATGAGCCTGTTGGGAGAGCATGTTGCACGGGGTCGAGGATTCATCAGTGCATGCCCTGGCTGTGCATCCTCCAGACCAGCCTTGTGAAATCCTTTGCTTGGCAAACATGGTTCCCTAGAGAAAAGATCTGTTGTTCTGTGCTGAGATTTCAATGGCCCTGCTTTATTCTGAGTTGTATTCCAGCTGGCTCTGTGTAACAGGGTCTCTGGCCCTTTAAAATCAGTTGGGCCCAGCTGTCCAGGTGCACCCTTGCTTGGTGTACTGAGAAGGGTGGGATGACAAATGAGAGAAAGCACAAAGGTGAGGGAGATTACAGGGTGGGAGAGGAGAACCGAAGGGGTTCAGAGAAACAGAGAGAGCTCAGAAGAAGGTCAGGACTGGACTGAGAACTTCAGGAAAGGGATGCTCCTGGAGGGGGGAGCTGTGAGTGCGCCCTACCTGCGCAGGGGAGCCAGACCAGGCTGGTGAAAGCAGAAGTCAGTCAGAGGAGCTCACCCACAAACGTCCCTGGGCTAGGGAGCCGTGGCGAGAGAGGGTGGACGGGACTGAAGACCAAGAGCAGCGGAAGGAGATTCCTGTGGTTGGCTGGGCTGGAAAGCAGAAGCCAGAAGGCCGGAGAGGGCTGAAGGCTGGGGAATGATGGAGGCGTCTGCAGGCTGATGCATCTGAGTGAGAGCTTAGGAGTGTGAAAGAGAGTGGAGAACCCTCCTCCCCAGCTCGAGAGGCTGGAGTGAGGGGTGGTCAGAGTTGGACCTCAGAGTCTAAATGGGGCGGGAGACGTTGGAACTGAACTGGATGTCTGACCGTGCTGAGAGATGCCAGAGCTGGGCTGAGCGTCTTGGTGGATTATGGGGACTTGAAAGAGTGAATGTAGGGTTTGGACTGTGCTGGGAATTCTGGATTATGGGGGTAGGACTTTTGTAATAAATTAACCCTGCGGAGAGCTATCTACACTGCCACAGGCAGCTGCTCCCAGAGTTCCTCCTCGTTTACACGGTGCATAACAACAGGAGCTTCACAGAGCCTCATGCAGACTCTTTGTCTAGGAAGCTCACTCCTTAAAGGCACAGACTCCTAGTACTACAGATGACTTATCTGCTAGTGTCCCTGCTAGCCCTCACAGCATTGGCCAGGAAAAAAAATAGTCTTTAGATCAAGCCCTGGTCAGTACAGGCATGAGAATCCGCTATGGAAAATCCAAGACAGTATAGAAAACAGTCTAGCTGGCTCACTAGGTAGGATGTTGAGTTAGAACTGAATAAACGCCCAAGGGTGGTTTTAAAGGACACTATGCGGTTGGTTTGGTTGAACCTGACTTCTGATCAGCGTTTGTCGTCATCACAGAACCCATTGCACTTTGCACAAGACGTGGGATGTTGGGTCCTGTCATCTACCCTAATTCTAGTGAGGGTGAGTACGTTCTGTTTCCGAATTCCTCCCTCTTTTTATTTGGATGCAGCAGTGTTTTGTTAAACATCAGCTGGGTTCCTCCACAAAGACAACTGCATTTCAGTGGCGAGAAAATGTGATTCCAACAAACACTTTGGGGTCCTCCAGGAAGAAAGGCACGCTGTAGAAGTTAAGATGATGTTGTTACGGTCATCATCTTTATTTTAATGATAAACAGGGGTCCACTTTTCAAATGAGAGGATATTGTGTGGCCCCTGTCTGCCACACATGTGATAGATTTAGCCAGGAGCATGGGTGGCGGGGCTGATGTTTCTTGTGATATGTGGAATTTTAAGCCACAAATATGCAACCACAAAATCAGCAGATTACAATTCCCATTTGTAGGGAATAAATAACAATTATGGAGAGATGGTCCCTGGGGAATTAACGTGGCTGCTTCCAATTCCATTGTTGAATCTGCTGCTACATTTCTTCAAGTGCTTATCTTCCTTTTTTTTTTCTTCCCCTGGTTGTCATGGTGATTTATGCAGATGAATCAGAACTCGACGTGTGTGCGCACGTGCACAGATATCTTATGCACCTGTTGTTGACCATCAGGGCAATTGCACACCCAGAATTGATGTGCCTGTTCCATTTGGTTTCCAGGCGGATTTACAGGGTTTGCTAATTGTACCTGATAAATCTGTTCTGGCTTATTGCCAGCGGGCTGCCTGGCAGCATAAATCATTCTTGCACCTCAGAGGAGAGCACTATATCTATTTCAAATTCCCAAGCAGCAGAACCCCATAAATCTAAACAAATGTTTAAAGAAAAGAATTAGATTCTTTAGGATGATATAATGCAAGGAAGCTTTAGCCAGCCACGAATGGAATCTCTGACTCACAGTCAGTCTCCCAGGGTAGGGTAAGGTTAGCCTTAGACTGTCCAATCCTGCCGTGTACTGATCACCCTCAATTCCCAGTATTGTACTTCGCAGGATTGGGACAGAAAATGTGGGTATGGCCAGAAAAGTCGCTTGTTAAACTTTGTTGCCTCTTTGGTCTGATAACTGGGAATTTGCTCCGTTTTTTCTGTTAAGTTAGAAGGTGGATTATAGGAGTCAGGTATATTCTTTGGAGCGATCTTGTGCCTCGGAGGAGAGCGATCTTCTTTATTTACAAATATATGTACATACACACGCACACAAAGTAGAAGCACACAACAGCAGGCAGCTCCTTGCTTTCAATCCCCAAGTCTGTCACTCCAGCAAGCACTGTGCCCAAAAGCCATGCCTCTCTGTGTCCCTCAGGGTCAGTGGTCACAACTTCCTCAGGGGCTTTTTGCATCTAATTAATACAGGATGAAGAAAGCAACCTCTTAGCCCCTGTGTTTGCAGCCAGGGAAAACCGTCAGCCCACACAGCTTAGCTCTAACCTGCCATGTGCCTTCAACACTCTCTCTGTTGTTTGTAGCTGTCTCTCATACTCAGGGAGGCTGAATTGTTCTGTCCATTGATTCTGAAAATCTATTCACTTTAAGGAGGTCTGTGATTCTCTTTGAATCAAAGACTCACTTAGTTCATAGAGTCTAAGGCCAAAATGGGCCAAAGGGCCACCTAGTCTGACCTCTTGCATAACACAGGCCAGGGGACTGCCCCTAAATAATTCCTAGAGCAGATAATTTAGGGAAGCATCCAATCTTGATTTAAAAAGTGTCAGTGGTGGAGAATCCACCACGATCCTTGGTAAATTGTTCCAAAGGTTAATTCTCCCATCGTTAAAAATGTACATCTTATTTCCAGTCTGCATTTGTCTAGCTTCAATTTCCATTAGATCGTGTTTTACCTTTCTCCGATAGGTTGAAGAGTCCGTTATTAAATATTTGTTCCCCATGTAGTATTAATTGCCTGCAATCAGCGCCTCAACCTTCGGTATGGTGAGCTAAATAGATAGACTCGAAGAGCTCAGTCACTTTAAGGCATTTTTTTTTAATCCTTTAGATGATGGCACATTCTCTGTTTACTCAATGTGTCAGCTCATTTTACTGAAATAAAGATGTGTGTCTCCTTTTAATACTGCCCATGCAGCTATTGGAGAGTGAGGGGGATTCCATTTGGTTTATTTAATATCAAGAAAATTGTCAGCCATATTGTAATTGCCTTATCTTCATTGCTGGGAATGAGGGAGGAAGCATGAAGAAAATCCCTTGATTATCAGGTGGAGTTTGTGGTTGGCCTGCCATCATTTGATTCTTAATCTGAGTAGGTTTGAAGTGGAATCAAAGCAGGGGAAAAAACCAAAAAGCTAAAGGGTAAATTTTCAAAGGAAACTCTAAAGGTTTCTTTAAGAAGACTCTAAGGGGTCCAACATTTTCAGCTGCAAACAATTCAAATATTAGAATTTGTGCCTGATGCCTTTTGGAGGTGCTGATTCTAGCACCCTGATATGCTGCTGTGAGACTGTTGAAACTGCACGTTCAGGAGTTTGCAATGCAAAGTGAAGCATAAGCATAAGGAGGGTCTGAAAATGGAACTTCTAGAAAGGATACTCTTTGAGAGTCACTTTTCTGAACATACCCACAGTTGAAAAGCCATAGTAGTGCATTTCACAGAGAGCTGGCAGTTTATAAATAAACAGTCTGACGATCAGCATTATAATGTCACAGGGTGCTGCTGGAAATCCAGTAAAAATGCTGAGCGATTTTCCTAACAGAGCGTGTTTCTTTATTTCCATTTCTTCTGTGTTTTCCACTAGCCATGGAGGCCCCAGTTCAGCAAAGCACTTAACCACATACCTAACTTTAAGTATGTGAGTAATCCCATTGACTTCAGTGGAATGGTACTTGACACCATCTTTTTTATTGAAGTCATGGGACACATTAGCAGATCCAGTCTTGCTGAATACAAAGCCTTTCCGAAGGGTGGGTCCCATGATTAAATTGGGGGCCTATGCATTTAATGTGGGTTTGAAATGATCTCACTGGAGTTAATGGGACATGCTCATGGGTGTGCATTTATAGTGCTAGCTTGGGGTGCTAACTGGGGAGCGGAGAGGGGTAACTAGAAGTAATGGCGTTAAATTTAAAACACCAGAAATTTAGACTGAACATCAGGAAACTATTCATCCTAGTGTGATCTGCTAGGCCTGATCCTGTGTGGTTGTGTACATCCTAGAGCACCAAGACCTTCAACTATGAAGTAATCTCCCAAGGAAAGTTGTGGAAGGGCCATTTCTTGAGTCACTTTAAACAGGAGTTCGCAAAGCACTAAAATATACTGTTGGAAAACAATAGCACATTGGGATGGCAGTATGGTCTAGTGGGTAAGGCACTGGACTGGGACTCAGGACAGCTGCGTTCTGTTCACTGTTGTGCTGTGTGATCTTGGCTAAGTCCCTTCCTCTCTTTGTTTCCACTTCCGCTGCTTGTCTTTTCTTTCCTATTTCAACTGTAAGTTCTCCAGGGCAAAGACTGACTCAGTTTCCCTGAGTTTGTACAGCACCTAGCATAATCCGGTCCAGATCACAGTTGAGGCCTCTAGGTGCTACAATTACTATTGTTGATTATTATTAATTAGCTGAGTCAGGAAGAAAATGGCTTAGTTGATCTAACAAGGTTTTAATATGACTATTGTTTCTATTCTGGAAATGTAATAAAATAGCAATTACTTACCATATCCTATGTAAAGTCCAGCTGTCACTATGTTTCTATATTGTGGCTTCCCATGTCATCAAACAGATAGGTTTCCCACTGCCTTCATTAAGCTTTTTGCAATCCTCTCTACAGCTGATCAAAACCACACCCCGTGCTGCTATGAGCGCCTGTTTTTAAATTAGCCTCATAAAAGCCAGCCAAGTTCCCAAGGCAAATGCACACCAGAAAACTTGCAGAATGCTCATGTAACTGATTTGAGGAGCAGCTCTGGGGATCAGCCCACAGATTTGGGGGTCTAATAAATGAAACAATATTCTGATTTACTGAAGTGTTTGGGACTCTTTCCTCTAGTTTCAGCAGTTGCCACGTAAATGAAGTTGTGACTGGGTCTCTGAGACCAATTTTCAGTTTCTGTAGTAAAATACTTCATTACTTAAGTATGCATTCCCTTTGGGGATAGTTCACCTATGGTTCATTGTAAGCATCTGCAAAAAATATAGAAATAAATAAAATTAATTCAGGTTCCCGACTTAAAGAAAAAAATTAATTAAATGGAAGTTGGATCCCTGTGGAATGCAAAGAGGCAACTTTGAAGACACGATAAGTATTGGTTTTCAGGATTTCCCTTCCCCCTTTTAACCTAATAGACACCAATCCTAGGATTGTGTATCTGAGTTCAGATGCTAAAACGCTTTTTAAAAGACACATATGCAAAGGCACAAAGGCTTAACCTAGACATTTTATGGGATGTCATACTTTTTCAGCTGTTCAGACCATAAACATAGTATAACTAAATAAAATACTGCACATTATTTTATCAAAAAGAAAGTTGATTTGTAATTCCCAGGGTCAAATCATGAAAATACTTTAAGAGCCTTAAGGGAAAGGACATTTATGTACAGTAATAAAATTAGTTGACTGTAGAACAAATTTGCTGAAGGCTTTTGGAGTAGAAAATACCTGCCCTTACCCACCACATAAATCAAACATAAATATTCATTTTATAGATCAGAGAAATGCCTCTTATCTGATAAATCAAAGCCATTCTTCAGTGAAACAGTGTTTTCCACAGCGCCACTCTGTGAGAACTTTAAGAGTCTGATCACTGACGTCAATGATAAAACTGCCGTTGATACCAGTGGGAGTAGAGTCCTTACAGATAGCATAAGGGAATGAATGGACCCAGTTCTGTCCTGCCACTTCCTTTCCTCTGGGGATTGAGGGGCCTGACATTGCATGGTGCTCAGGGCCTCTCCTGAATGGTGGTGAATGCCTTCAAGTCTTTCAAAAGTCAGTGGGAACTGAGGGTGCTCAGCACCTCTCCAGACCAAATTCTCTGTTCAAAGAGAAATTATACAGCTAAGCTCTCTTTTTAATGTTAAGAGCCAAATTCCACTCCAGCACATGTGTAGAGCTCATATTGAAGTTGATGGAAGCCCCATGTGGACTTGTATCTGAGGTGAGTTGAAACATGACCCATAGATTCATAGAATTTGAGGCCAGAGGAGTCATTAGATCATCTAGTCTGACCTATATATCACAGGCCATTAGACTGGACCCAGTTTCCTCTATATTGAGCCCAATAACTTGCATCTGGCTAAAGTATATCATCCAGAAAGCATCCAGGCTTGATCTGAAGTCATCAGAAGATAATCAACCACTTCCCTTGGTAGTTTGTTCCATTGGTTAATAATTGTCACTGTTAAAAATATGTGCCTCTTTCTCATTTGAATTTGTCTGTCTTCAGCTTCCAGCTATTGATACTGGTTACGCCTTTCTCCACTAGAATAAAGAACCTTTTACTCTTACTCTCCGTGAAGGTACTTATACCCTGTAATCGAGTCATCGCCCAATCTTCTTTTTGATAAAATAATCAAATTGAGTTCTTTAAATCTCTCACTGTAGGCATTTTCTTCACCCCTTGAATAATTTTTGTAGTTCTTTTCTTCCCCCCTCCCTCTCGGTCCGAATTTTCAACGTCCTTTATAAAATGTGGACATCAGAACGGGACCCAGTATTCTGATATGCAGTTTTATTGTAGCCATGTTGGTCCCAGGATATTAGAGAGCCAAAGTGGGTGAAGGAATATTTTTTATTGGACCTACAGAAGTTGATTCCCTCACCCACCTTGTCATTTCAGTATCAGTCTCACCAATGCCGTATGCCTAGGCCTGATCCTACCCGTCATTCCCTTGTTTGTACATCTAAACATTCCATTAGCCCTTTTCCCCACAGCATCACATTGGGAACTCATTGTTGAGTTGCTAGTCCACTGTGACCCCTAAATCTGGAGTCCCTGCTTTCCAGGGTATCATCGCCCATTCTGTAGGTGTGCCATGCCTTCCTTGTTCCTTGGTGTATAACTTTGCATTTGGCTCGATTAAAACACATTGTCCAGTTTACTAAGCAATCCAGATCATTCTGAAGGACTGCCTCCTCCACATTATCATTTCACACTCTGCCAATTTTGGTGTCATGCACAAATTTTATCAATAGCGATTTTATATTTACTTCCAGGCCATTGATGAAAATGTTGAAAGCATCAGGCTGAGTACCAGTCCTTGTGGAACCCCACTAGAATCACCCCCATTTAATGACGGTTTCCCCACTGACAACTACTTTGGGAGATCTGTCAGTTAGCCAGTTTTTAATCCATTTAACACGTGCATTATTGCATAGGTGGTGATTCTTTAAAATCAGAATATTGTGCAGTACTAAACTGAATGCCTTACAAAAGTTTAAGTATGCTATGTGTACACAGTTACCTTCGTCAACCAAACGTGCAAATTCATCAAAATAATTAAATCAGGTTTGTTTGACAACACTTACTTCCTTTAGACCGCCTTGACTGGCATTAATTATATTCCTATCCTTTGATTGCTTATTAATTGAATCCCATATAATCTTTTCCGTTGCTTTGCCTGGAACTGAGATCAGGTTTACTGGCTAACCTGATTTAGAATGGAAGCGTAGCTCAGTTGTTACAATTGGTTGGGTTTTCAGTTTCCCTTCTCATCATGCCTTGTTTGCCCTGGGTAATGCAGCAGTTGCCATTGAAAATGAGAGGATTTTTTTACACCAAATTCTTAAACTGCACAGGAAAATTGAGGCTTAATTCATTTCCTTATTTCAGATCAGGGTTCAATCTTCATCTCAGAGGCTATGTCTGAATTATTGCAGAATCTCTCTTCCATTCAACTAAAGTGCAAGTATCTGGTAGATTCACTTAAGTGAGAGAACATATGCTTTCAGGCTACTTACGTGTTCCAGTGCTGTATGCTGACTTCCTTTTTGTTTTAATTGATTCAGCATTCCGTTTTCCCCCTAAATCTAGTTAATGATCCAACTTTCTTTAATCTCATGTGAAATTTACCGTATATTCTGACATACCTGATTATTCATAAGTCTTCGGTGCCTTTTTCTCTTTAGTTAATAAGAAACAAAGTAGCGGCTCTTCAGCGGCTGGCGGCTGGTGTAGCTCTATAGGAGTCAAGGGAGGCGGAATGATTTGTACCAGCTGAGGATATGACCCAAAGTGATAATGTAGCTAGCTATAAATGTCTGAAGTTAGAGCTGCTGAAGGAGTTGGAGCACTTCTCACTCTTCATTTTAGACCCTTTGGAAAGTAAATTGGGATTTGTTTTGGCTAGAAAACATGAAGAATATGGGTTTTTGTGGTGGGTTCATCTTTCAGATATTGACCTTTCTAGTTCTAAAAGAAGCTTTTATCATTGGAAAGGTTTCCTTCAACAGTTGTCTATAAACCAATATCACATATCGGGACATCTTCTCTTTGATGACACTAATAACGCATTTGATTTGCACATGACCACCTATAAAAGTGTCCTCAGCACTTCGCAGTGAAGCAGATACAAATTAAAAGACACAGGGTATGTCTACACTGTGTTTTAAAACCCGCAGTCAGAAGTCTCAGGACCTGGGGCTACAGACTTAGCTGGCAGGGCTCCCGTGACAGTGCTAAAAACAGCTGGGCAGATGTTACAGCTTGGGCAGGAGTTTGGGCTCTGAAGCCCAACCCCCAACCCAGGCTTCAGAGCCCCAGCCCAAACGTCTGCCCAGCTGTTTTTAGCAGTGTCGCGGGAGCTCCACGAGCCAAAGTCTGTAGCCCCAGGCTCTGCAACCTGCTGCCGCGGGTTTTAAATCACAGTGCAGACATACCCTAAGAATTGGCAAGGTTCAAACATAGTTGAAATAAAATCATAAGTAATCTCCATGTGTGTGTTTGAGAGAGAGCATGAGAGAGCGCATGTCAGGAGCATTGGAAGAAGAGGTGAGAATGCAGAGCTGGAGACGATGAGCAAACGTGGTCCAGTGGAACGACCGACACACAATCAGCACTGGCATCTGCATTGCCTGGCTAGGAGCGGAGCTTCATTTGTACCTTCCAGCAGGCACTCATCAGGGGGAAGCTCTGTGCCACTAGCCGGGATGCTGGTGGAAGAGGTGGTGGGAAAGTTGCAGAACCGGCCACATGTGATCTTTGTCCTTAAAGGGGAAATTCCATTTGAATGCAACAGAGACCAGAGGAAGGATTCTCATGGAATTTCCACTAGGGTCTCAACAGTTTGATCCTAAGCAGTTCCTGATCCACATCTGAATTAAATGCCTAAAAAGGCTAGGTCCATGTTTTTTTTCAGGCCAAGAGGAAAGGCATTCTGTGGTTTCAAGGATACCTATGCAGCGAGCTGGATAGTTCTCATCTGATCCAGGCATCAACGATCTTATCCTCTTGGACCATTAATTTGGAAAGGTGTTAGACAGCAAACATATTATATGATGAATTCATATAGTGATGGGTTATTGTCAGACGGATTTTCTTGTTGACACACAGGCCCTGTGCATGATTCAGTGACCTTTCAATCACCACCAGCTCCTCCTTTTTTGCTCCTTTACCAACATCCTGCCCTCCCCCCTTGGATATCTGGTCGCATAGGAAATGAAGAAACACAAGGGAGTTGATTTAGGGTGTCCATTCCCTCAATGTAAACTTTCTCAGGAATTGAAGGTATTTAAGAAACAGCTGCTTGAAAGATGTTAGAATTCAAATCTACCCTGTTCACATCTTGATGGACCAAAAAAAAAACTTCCACCGCATAAAAAACAAACGTAAACCTTAACAATTGACTGTCTCTCTGTTTTTTTTTTTTTGCCCTTATCAATATTCCCAAAGCAAACTAACATGCAGTTCATACTTCCTGCACATGTTGCTTCTTTGCAACAATATTAGCATTTGAAAGTCTGTGCTGCATTAATCTCAGACTGAATACAAATATGGTGCCTGACTCTTTTCCAAATGAGCAAAACTTAACCCCCAAATTTTCAGCATAGGAAGACATTTGTGCCTTGTAGTGTAATCACATATTTTTCTGAGCATTGTCTTAAAACCATTAATATTCCATAGTAGCTCTTGATGTGTGCTGCAAGTATATTGAGCAACTTGTATTGTTGATGTTCTTACACTTAAAAGAGTCACTTAAACTGATCAGATTCATCCCTGGTGTCATTCCAGTAACAGAAAATGGTTTTCCCATCCTGTGAAAATTTTCAAGATATCAAAACATCTTCCCATCCTGAACTGGGATAAAAAGGTGATTTCTGAGACAGTAAAAAATGCAAACACAGTTTCAATTTGGGTCAATTGAAATGGTTCATTTAGATAATTTTGAAACATCTTGTGCTGATTTTGGCCTCCCCACCTTTTTTTACCTTTTTTAGTGTAAATCAAGCTAGGTTTGAAATGAAAAGTCTTTTCAAAATGAAATAAAGTTTCAAAAAATGTTTGAGTCAAGAGAGACATTTAAACTGATCCTGTTTCATGAACATATTTTATTTCAATTAATTGGCATTTTTTGGTGAAAAAATGATTTGGCAAAAATTCCTGACCAGTTAGTTCTACCAGGGATATGTTAGGTAGTCTGTATCTATCTCCATATGTAAACTGGGGATACAGCAATAATACAAGGTCAGGGCCTAGTTTTCATTTATTGTTATTTTTAGTTATTATTACCAGGGTAGAGCCTAGAGGTCTCAGCCAAGATCAAGACCCTGTTATGCTAGGCACTGTACATACAGATAGTAACATAAAAGAATTTTTGGAGGATTTATACCAGAATGTGCAGGGTTTGACAATATATTTCAGTAATATATCCATGAAGTGTTCTGTCGTATGTGCTAGGCAATTTAGGATTTGCTGATATTTGTACATACGTTTTGATCCAGATGCTGAAGTAATGGAGCTTTAATGACTGTTTATCACCTAGGGTGACATTAGATTAATGGGACTGAAAACAGTGGTTTAGGTTACAACAATCTGATGATGCCTGGAGGAGAAAGTACCACATCATGAAGACCAACTGGGGTGGGAATTCTCTCATGGATTCAAACTGAATTCCTTGTCAGCTGCAAAATAAGAGTTAGAGCCTTTCATTAACTGAGTGATGTATGCCTTGTTAGTTTCAAATTAAACTAAGGACTAGAAAATGTGGAAGCATTTCATATCGTGCAAGCATTTGTGGATGCCAGGACTGAAAAAACAGAACCCTTTATTCTAGTTATAATGTTAGTTTGTGATATCAGCACGGTTAAGAACTAAGGAGCTTATTTAGAAGTAAACAAGAAGACTTCGCCTTACGTTATAATTTTTTTCTGTCACCTTCCAAATTGCACTGCTCTCTCTGGCTGGAAAGTCTGAATAGCTGATAGAAATCCGTGACAACTGCATAATTGACACAAAAATGAGGAAGCTAGTTAAACGGAAATTAGAAGGAACAATCACAAAAGTGAAATGCCTCCAAGCTGCAGAGAAACTTTTTAAAAAGACCAAAATAGAGGCTCAAATTAAATAAAAATAAATAAATAAATAACAAGAGGACCAAAAAAATGCCAGTATGGCTAAACAACGGAGTAAAAGTAGCAGTTAGAGGCAAAAAGACATCCTTTAAAAATTGGAAGTTAAATCCCACTGAAGAAAATAGAAAAGAGCATAAGCTCTGACAAGCCAAGTATAAAATATCACTAGCGAAGCCAAAAAAGAAATTTAAGAGCAACTAGCAAATGACACAAAAAGCAAAAGTAAAAAAAATTTAATTACATCAGAAGCAGAGCCCTGCTAAACGATCAGTGGAGCTGTGGACGATCGAGGACCTGAGGGAGTGCTCAAGGAAGACAAGGCCTTTAGGGAGAGGCGAAATGAATTATTTGCGTTGGTCTTCACGGCAGAAGATATGAGGGTGATTCCCACACCTGAGCCTTTCTTTTTAGATGGCAAATGTGAAGAACATCCAGATTGAAATATCAATAGAGGAAGTTTTGGAACAAATTGATAAATTAAACCGTAATAAGATACCAGGACCACATGGTACCCACCCAAGAGTTCTCAAGAAACTCAGAAACTGTGAAACTGCAGAACTACTAACTGTGGGATGTAACCTATCACTTAAATCAACCATTGTACCAGATGACTGGAAGATAGCTAATGTAATGCCAATTTTTTTGAATGGCTTCAGTGGTGATCCTGGCAATTACAGGCCAGTAAACCTAACTTCAGTTCCAAGAAATTGGTTGAAATTATAGTAAAGAACAGAATAATCAGAAACACAGATGAAAGCATTATGTTAAGGAAAGGTCAATGTGACTTTTGTAAAGAGAAATCATGTCTCACCAATCTACTAGAATTCTTTGAGGGGGTCAACAAGCATCTGGACAAGGGTGAACCAGTTGATCCAGTGTACTTGGACTTTCAGAAAGCCTTTGACAAGATGCCTCACCAAAGGCTTTTAAGCAAAGTAAGTGGTCATGTGATAAGAGGGAAGGTCCTCTCCTGGATCAGTAACTGGTTAAAAGATAGGGGGAAAAAGAGTAGGAATAAATAGTCAGTTTGCACAATGGAAAGAGGTATATAGTGGTGTCCCCCAAGGATCTGTACTGGGACTTCTGCTATTCAACATATTAATCAATGATCTGGAAAAAGAGATGAACAGTGAGGTGGCAAAATTTGCAGATGATACAAAATTACTCAGGATAGTTAAATCCAAAATTGACTGTGAAGAGTTAAAAAAAGATCTCACAAAGCTGGGTGACTGGACAACAAAATGGCAGATGAAATTCAGTATTGATAAATGCAAAGTAATGCACATTGGAAAATGTAACCCCAGTGATACATACAAAATGATGGGGGTCTAGTTTAGCTGCTAGCACTCAAGAAAAAGATACTGTGGATAGTTCTCTAAAAATATCTGCTCAATATGCAGTGGCAGTCAAAATGGCTAACAGAGGTTTAGGAACTATTAGGAAAGGGATAGAAAATCAGACAGAAAATATCATAATACCCTATGTAAATCCATGGTACAGCCACAGCTTGAATACCATGCACAGTTTCCGCTCAACCCATCTAAAAAAAAATACACTACAATTGGACAAAGTATAGAACAGGGCCACAAAAATTATTAGGAGTATGGAAGAGCATCCACGTGAGGAGAGATGAAAAAGATGGGGCTGTTCAGCTTTGAAAAGAGCTGAATAAGGAGGGATCTGATAGAAGTCTATAAAATCATGATTGGTGTAGAGAAAGTAAATAAGGACCAGTGGTCCATCTAGCCCTGTATCCTGTCTTCCAACGGTGGCCAATGTCAGATGTTTCAGAAGGAATGAATAGAACAAATAATCATCAAGTGTTCCATCCCGTCGGCCATTCCCAGCCTCTTGCAAACAACAAACCCTCCCTGTTCTGGCTAATCAACATTGATGGACCTATCCTCCATGAACTTATCTAGTTCTTATTTGAACTCCATTATAGTCTTGGCCTTCTCTGACAAAGAGTTCCAATTGTTAATTGTGCGTTGTGTGAAGAAATATTTCTTTTTGTTTGTTTTAAACCTGCTGCCTATTAATTTCATTTGGTGACTCCTAGTTTTTGTGTTATGAGGAGTACATAGCACTTCCTTATTTACTTTCTCCTCACCAGTCACGATTTTATAGACCTCTATCATATCCACCCTTAGTCATCTCTTTTCCAAGCTGAAAAGTCTCAGGTTTGTTACTCGCCTCATATGGAAGCTTTTCCATACCCCTAATCATTTTTGTTACCCTTTTCTGTACCTTTTCCAATTCCAATATATATATTTTTGAGATGGGGTGACCAGATCTGCATGTAGTATTCAAGATGTGGACATACCATGGATTTATAAAGAGGCAATATGATATTTTCTGTCTCATTATCTATCCCTTTCCTAATGATTCCCAACATTCTATTATCTTTTTTGACTGCCGCTGCACATTAAGTGGATGTTTTCAGAGGACTATCCACAGTGACTCCAAGATCTCTTTCTTGAGTGGTAATAGCTCATTTAAACCCCATGATTTAGCATATATAGTTGGAATTATGTTTTCCAATGAGTATTACCTTGTATTTATCAACATTGAATTTAATCTGCCATTCTGTTGCCCAGTCATCCAGTTTTGTGAGATCCCTTTGTAACTTTTCACAATCTGCTTTGGATTTATCTTGAGTAGTTTTGTATCATCTGCAAATTTTGCCACTTCACTGTTTATCCCTTTTTCCCGAACATTTATGCATATATTAAACAGTTCTGGTCCCAGTACAGACCCCTGGGGACACCACTGTTTACCTCTCTCCATTCTAAAAAATGTCCATTTATTCTTACCCTTTGTTTCCTATCTTTTAACCAATTACTGATCCAGGAGAGGACCTTCCCTTTTATCCCATGACCACTTAGTTTGCTTAAGAGCCTTTGGTGAGAGACTTTGTCAAAGGCTTTCTCAAAATCTGAGTACACTATATCCATTGGATCACCCTTGTCCAGATGCTTGTTGACCTCCTCAAAGAATTCTAGTAGATTGGTGAGGCGTGATTTCCCTTTACAAAAACCATCTTGACTCTTCCCCAACAAATTGTATTCATTTATCTGTGTGATAATTTTGTTCTTTACTATAGTTTCAACCAATTTGCCTGGTACTGAAGTTAGGCTCGGTGGCCTGTAATTGCTAAGTCTAACTTGTACGCTTTACTATATTTCCTTGATTTTAAAAAGTTGGGCCAATATTTAATAGTAGGTTAGAATCTCTCTTCGTATTCTGCATCATTTGCGATCAGTTACCTGGGATATAATATGCTTATGCCCTCAGCTGTGGTCATTGCTGTGTCTGAACGTACCAACAGCATGGAAGAGCTAAAGTGGGAATTTATAGCAAAAGGAGGTTTTTTCCTCTTATTTAATGGCATGCAGGCTTTGACCGAAAGTGTAATTTTCCGCACATTTAAGGCAGATAAAGTGTCTTTAACAGCCAAAGAAAGCTCAAAGGTAACATTATCTAACTAGCAAACAGATGGAGGATTTAACATTCTTGGTAGCTGAAGTGTTGGACTTTAGCCAAAGCATGTTAATGGATTTTTGAGAAGTCATTCTTTTTCTGTAAGAGTGCAGGAGGCAGATGAAATATAGATTATATATATATAAAAAAATTAAAAAAAAAAAAAACCAGAGAAGACATCTATCTATATAGACAAGAACAAGTGAGGATGTTGATCTGCTTATTTAAGACGTGGGGAAACGGCTCGTCTTGAAACACAGGAGCATGGTGCATAGAGTAAAAGGGACAATGGTAACCCAACTAGACGGGCCTGTATCTTCAACTAAATGGCATAGAATATGCTATTCATTGGTGGAAGAGGTTGTGGTGCAGTAACACTGCACCTGTATATCAGCAGCTCTTCACCGTTGTGTGAGAATTGTTATCTCACTGTGATGGAAGGTCTCTCTTGAAGGGTTTGGGTTCTGGTTGAGTAGTATAAAAACAACAACAAAATCCCGATTCGTGAATATGTTCCTGAATGAAAGCTCAAGTTTCGGACACGGTGATTCCCAGCATCGTATTATTTGCCATCCTTGAGTGTTCAGATTGCTGTCCAGAGTTTGTGTCAGTGTTCACAAAACCCATCAATTTCACCAATTTTAGCATGATTATGTGTCGAAAGCTCATTATGCAAGTGCGGTTGTTATCCTCTTTAAAAGGTTTCAGCCTTCAGTCTGGGAACATAAACAATACCATCGTGTGATTAAAGTGACCTGTTGCATGACTTTATTTATGAGTAGTCAAAGAAATCAATTTGCACATAAGGTTACCTCTTTCAAACTATTCAGTGAAAACTTACCAATCACAGCCGTGTCGGCAGAAAGCTGGGTCAGTTCACAAACTGGCTTTGCAAAGAAAGGGGCTAAAGCTGAAATGAAATATTGGTACACACTTAGGTCTTCTCTACACTCGCGCTTATGCCAGAACCACTTTTGTTGCTCAGGGGTGTGACAAAAACACCCCGCTGAGCGACATAACTTTTGTAGATGGCACTGTGGCGGTAGGAGAGCTGTCTACCACCAACAGAGCTACCCCTGCACATTGAGGCGGTCTTATTCTGTCAATGGGAGAGAGCTCTCCGGATGACATAATGTGGCTACGCTCGCGCTTCTGCTGGCAAAAGTTATGTCGCTTAGCGGGGTGTTGTTTTTCACACCCCCGAGCGACAAAAGGTTTGCCGGCATAAGTGCAAGTGTAGACAAGACTTAAGTCTCACCAGCTCTCCTCTTTTCTAAACAGAGGTTTGGGAGAGCACAAATGACATGAATACTCTGAGAGAAAAAGTGAGTGAGGTAATATCTTAATATCTTGAGACTGATACAGCTACAACAACACTTAATACTCCACACCAACTACAAACACTGAATAAATCACACGGGGCCAATGCCACCAATTCGGATCACTCCAAGAATTGGGAGAAATTCGGATTGCGGTTTGAATTTTGTAATTTCCTCATTTCTAATGGACTGAGTCGGCACCTCTGATATGAACATCCCAGAATTTTGTGGATCTGGTTCCAAACGCTGGTGCTCCAGGTCATCTCTAGAGGCCTTTCTCCAGCCTAAATGTTATAAAAAGAGAATCAGAGTCCAGGAGGAACTTCAACTTGGGACTTTACCCCATTGCAGCCGGTAGAAAGAATCCCATTGACTGGATCATTGTATCAGGATCTTTCTGATCAAGGCCACGAGCTGTGGTCTCTTGTTCCCCCTGTTGTTGAAAGGGCTGGAGCTACGGCTGCCTGCTGCGGTGGGGATCTAAGACCTTGCCGGGAAAGAGGGATGGTGAGAATTTGTGAAATTCAGTTAAAGCTGACAACATTTCACATGGTGGGGTATCGTGCCAAATATGCGAAACCTCGGAAAACGATTTTGGGCTTAACCACAAAGGACTTGTGGAGAGAAATGAGATGTCTCGCCAAACTCCACTTTAAATATAGTACTTGCGTTGTTGGGTTTTGCTTTTTTTAAATTGCTGCATTAATAAATGATCGTCCCAGTACGAGGTTAAACACTAGATGGTGAGAATGGTGAGGCATCCATGGATGTAAAAACATCAGGGTCACTTGGAAAATAATAATATGTAATACAATCATCTCACTTTTCAGCTGAAGACTACAAAATGCTGTAGAAAGGATGGGCCAGTGGTGGGAGCACTCACCTGGGAGATGTGGGTCAAGTCCCTGCTGTGCCACAGACTTCCTGTGTGACCTTGGGCAAATCATTTAACCTTTCTCTGCCTCAGTTCCCCATCTTTACAATGGGATTAGCATTACTGCCCTACCTTACAGAGGTGTTGTGAGGTTGAATACAATAAAAAAAATTGTGTGCTGCTCAGATACTCTGGTATTGGGGACCATATAAGTACCTCATATAGATAGAAAGGTAGATAAGTAACTTAACTACTCATACTGTAAGTTCTTCAGGGCAGGTCCCTTGTTCCTATTTCCTCTGTAGATAAACATTTCCAACCATGGCACTATAGACTCATATTAAATAACTATTGCTCCCACTGGAATTAAAATGAGATACAGAAAAGTTAAATGGCTTCCTCAGGGTCTCACAGCAAACCACTGGCAGAGTCCAAAAGACGACACTGCCTTCCTGTAGAAGAGCACAAAGGATGCATGGTGACACAGAGTTAGTTCCCCCAGCAATTCTGTGTTCAAGACCCACGTTCAAATCCTACCACCAGTGAAAATAAGATAAGTTATGATTTTCTCCCCTATGAATATCGTAAAATCACCCATTAAGTTAAAATAGTTGTAGCTGTCTGCACGCCTGGGATCTGCTCCAGGAGGCTTTCCGTTGTCTTCAGTGAATGGTTGTTCAGGCCTAAAGAGTCCAGGACTGGCAAATATTACTGGTCAGGATTGTGTTGCATTGAAAGTGGTGATAAGGGAAGCAACATTTAAAATAGTGTCAGGAATCAAGCCAGGCGCAGACAGCCTCTGCTTAGCTTTGTGTCTTTCAGTGCACCGTGTGGTGGTTTTGTCATGATGTTTGCAGATGAGGACGAGATCAGCAAATCATTTTCACTTGTTACCTGTGGGGTGGGAAGATTTAAAGTCCCTGCTGTCCAGGGAAAGGCCAGTGCGTCTAGGAACACTGCTCTACACAGCCCCAGTAACCTGAAATCCTAAAAAAGAAAGAAAAATAAATGCACTGGGCTAGAAATGACGTTTTGCTTTGGCTGATAGATAAAACTGGAGCTGCAGCGTGGTCTGGCGATTACCTCACTGGACTCACGGCATATCTGCCCTGCAGCTGCGGGTTTGATTGCAGCTCCGGTAGTTAGTTGTGGGCTAGCAACAGGAGTGTGTCTGGAGGGGCATCGGGCTGGCTTGGGTAGCCCCCACTGAAGCCATAGGCGTCGTTTGACTTCTACCTTTGGGGGGCAGAGAAGGGCCTGGCGGGGCTTGGGCCAGCTCTGTGCAGCAGGGCCTGGGGAGGGGGCACCATTTCTAGCTCCTGCCTCGCCTCAGCAGGCCACCTGGAGGGCTGTGGGGGGGGGGGCGCACAACCAACAATTATAACCCAAGGGAGGGGCTCAGCTCAAAAAGTTTAAAAACCGCTCTGGATGCAGGGAGGGGACAGCTAGGGGCTGTGTTCTGGGAGGTGCCCCCCCATGGTCACTGCTCCCCGAGGGCTCTCCCGGCTCCAGGCCCAGGTCCCCCCACCTGCATGAATAGTCAAAGGGGGCTGGGAGCTGAGAAGCAGCTGCAGAGCCGGGCACCAGCAGCAGACGGGGGAGCTGCCCCACACTGCCCGGTTCCAGGGGCGGGACCGTAAGAGGGAGGAGGGGTGCGGAGCTGCCCCCAGGTCTGTCCCGCTCCGGTTCCCCTGCTGCAGTTTGGGGGGGCAGCGCCCCTCCCGTGTCCCCCAAAGTCCACCCCTGGCTGAAGCCAGCGCCGCTGCGTCCTCACTGCTATTTTTAGCCACGCTAGCTAGATTAAAGCTCGTGCGGGCATGTCCACCGGAGCTGCAGTCACAGCTCTGATGGCCGTGTAGACACGCCTGCAGGGTGAGAAGAGCTGGTGTCCATTGTTCAAAGCCACCTTTAGCCTAAAGATTCAGACCCCAGAATGCAAATAAAAAGGGCCTAAAACGTAGCATGATGGGGATGATTTTAACTTTGTGACTTTAAACCAATCTGATCCTTTCTTTGGGGGAAGGGGCGGGGGGGCTAGGGGTGGAGGGCTGACTGGGGATTGACAATACCAGGAATAGAAACCAGGACTTCTGACTCTGGACTCTAGGGATATTTTAAAGCTTTTCTCTGCAACCCTGAGGGCTAGAAACCTACTTTAAACCAAAAAAAAAATCCAAGCTAAGGTTCTCATGCAACCTGATTCCAGCATCCGGGGGCTGTAAAACCCATGAAGCATCGCGAGACTCAGATACTCTCTCTGCCTTTCTGTGCCCTCACCCTTTGTCTGTCTTGTCTATTTAGGTTGTAAGCTCTTTGATGCCGGGACTGTCTCGTACTATGCGTCTGGACAATGCCAAGCACCACGGGCTCCTGATCTCAGTTGGGCCTTCTAGGACCAGAGCTATCGTAATGCTAATAATAGGTTTTCCAAACCTCGGCTTCTGTTTCATGCATGCAGTCTGTAGGGAGAAATAACTGCAGTTGCAATTTATGTCCATTTCCAAGTACCCGATTTGATTGTGGGCGCAGTCAGACATCGACATCGCAATGGCTGGCCTCCCGATATTTCATGAGCGCAGATGCCAGACAGGAGGTTTTGTTAACACCTGGCTGATCACTCAATAATTGCCCTGTTCTGTTCATTCCCTCTGAAGCACTGCCATTGGGCACTATTGGAAGACAGGGTACTAGGCCTGATGGACCATTGGTCTGATCTAGTATGGCCATTCTTATCCTTTTACACTAGTGATGCTAACACGTGTGGAGGTTCCTAGAGCTAGGTGTTTTCTAATGTGGTTCGGGTTAGATATAGTTTTATTATTGCAATATTATGATCTCTATGTTGCCTCTGAACATATATGTCCATATAACCTTTCTCAGATATCCTCACCCTTCTCGGATTAGCATGGAATCTACCCTCCCCTCTTAAGTAGCTATAGACTGCCTCACCTGTTTCCATAAGCACAGATAAAACGACTTGATCAGAGGCAGAGCACTGGCTCCCACAGAAATACCACTGCCTGAATACTTTTAAACCATATTTCATATGTATCAGGGAGCAGGTGTTTTGAAAAGATATCTGAGCTCCCAAAGCAAAAAGGGTGAGAGGAGGAGGGTAGCAGCCGGCAGACAAGTTCCTTGAATCCTCAATAACCAGAAACAGATTCTGACATTTCAGGGGGGAATAAATTGAGTAACTACGGATCTTCCTCCATGGGCAGACACTTTCCTCCAATTGTTCCCCAATCCTGTGCGCCAATCTGGTCTCATCCAGCCCAGAGTCTAGTCTCTTGTGGGTAGACATCAGTCATAAATAGACCAGAAAACTTAAACACTCTTTTCTTGGAAGGCAGCATGGGTATCTTTTAGAAAAAAATGTAAGCGCACTGCTGATTTCAAAGCCATGTGGTTTGGGTGGTGGCCCAGAATTCTTGGCTTTCCGTTCTCCTTGCTCGTCTTGTGAAGTATAAATCTCATTTTTCCTTTACAGTTAAATGCATATATACATATGTAGATATAAATATGATATATATGTACATCAGTGAACTTTCAATAACCAGATATTGGATACTGCAAGGTTATCGTTGTCATCTTGGCAAGTCCCAAAGGAACATAGTCTCCTTACAAATCGAGCATCACCCAGATTGATCTCTAGCTAGGTCCTTCATACAGCCTGACTGGATGTTCAGTTTATGTCCATCATTGGCAACCTGATCATGCCACTGAAGTTTTTGGTGACCACATGATAACTTGTCTGGATGAGCTATCAAGCAATTTGCAACTGTCAAACACTTGAGAAGTGTCACAGATGATGCTGGAAGGTGTTCAAAAGATGTACATGTTTGTAGAGCAGCAAGGTGACACTGTACAAAAGTGATTCATTGATGTAAGCAAGTGTGAGCTCTGTTGGTTCATGTCTACCCTCAGATTTCATATTTGTTAGCTGAAAGCAGCCATAGGCTGTGATTTCCTGTCTGATCTGCCAGCCGATGAGTGTCAGGACTGATCAGGACTTGGATGGAAGAGCCTCCATAATAAAGAAAAAAACAAAAGCAGGTGCTGGAAGAAGTTGCATTAGTGATTCTATAGAGCACAATCTTCCTCCTGAGTCAGTGCTGTGAATACCACAGGATGGTGTCAGAGGAAACCAAGGCACTGGTTTTCAGGATGATATGTCAAATTGAAGGCACCACTTGTGGTCAGCAGAGATTCTGTGGCATATTTCACAAAACTGGATTTTTTTGCTATGATGTCCTGCCCAAATTCCGTAGTGGAAAGGTTCTTTCTCTTTCTGCATAAATTCCCCCTGCAGTTTCAAATGGATGAAGTGTGCCCCTTTGCTTCCTCTCCTAAATTGTCACATAGCCTTGCTGTGCTGTGGTTTGTAGTGGCTGCATTTTCAATGGCAGGTGAGAAGGTTCGCCAGATATATTGTTCAAAGGTATAATTTTTGAAAATTGAGGCGATAAGGAAACTGGCTTTCATTGCATGATGGCTATTTCATCAGTGATCCAGGTATCTTTTGGATATGCAAGAAAAGCTTACAGTTTTGTTGGTAACCTGGGGGATAATCCCACGTGTCTCTTCTCACTATTCAGCTACAGAAAGGCTTGCTGCAGAAAACACATCCCAGCTCCTCCTGGTAAATGACAGGCAAGCGATTTAGTAGATCTTGCTAGAATGGGGTAGTTGCAGAGAAGTTTTTCCCTTTTGAAGAAATAATAATAATGTCAAATGATTATACATAATTCATTGAGAACCCTCTTCATCCTCTGACATTATCTTCAGGAGAATCTTCTGCCTTTTATTGTCCAAGGGGATTTCAGCTGTGTTCAATATAAATGTTGTATACAGTGTTGCAACTGTGTTGGTCCCAAGCAGTGGCATACCATGGGTCTCCAGTGCCTGGGGGCCAAACCTGCATTTGTGGTCCTCCCATCATGTGCCCCCCCACACACACACATGGCAGCAGGGATCCTGGCACTGCCCTCAGCTACCCCAGGGAGGGAGGATCTTTACCTGCGAGGGGAGGACATGATGCCCGGAGGAGGTGCAAATACAGGCTTGGCTCTGCCACCCCCATCCCTGCACTTACCCGCCATGGGATGCCTGCCTCTCCCGCTCCAGCCCGGCACCAGCTCCGATGGGGTGGCCTCACCCGCCCAGCCTGGGGGGAGGGTGCACCAGGATGGCCCTTCAACCTCCCACAAGCCAGTTCCTGGGGGGCCTGCCCCCCCGCTCCACCTTCAGTATGCCACTAGTCCCAAGAGACAAGGTGGGTGAGGTAATATCTTTTTTTGAACTAACTCCTGTTGGTGAGAGAGAGACAAGCTTTTGAGCTACACAGAGCTCGGAAGAAGTGAGTTGTGTGAATTTGTGTGAACTTTACCTCTCTTACACTGTGTCTCTGTTTTGTTATCTATGAAATGGGCACAATAGTTTCATCTTGGTTCCTCCAAGGTAACTGAATTTCCAGTCTGTGACTGTGAGTTTTCTGGGGCAAGGGGACAAGTCGGGTGAGGTAAGATCTTTTATTGGACCATCTTCTGTTGATGAGAGAGACAAGCTTTTGAGCTTACGCAGAGCTCGTCTTTGGGTCTGGCAAATGTACTCAGAGTGTAAAAACACACCTGTGCACGACATAAATGACACTGATAGAAGCGCCCGTGCGGACAGTGCTATGTCAGCAGGAGAGCTTCCCCCGTGAGCATAGAGCGGCTACACGAGTGGTCTTACAGCGGCGCTGCTGCATTGCTACAGCAGTAAGCTCTCTAGTGCATGGTGTAAATACAGGATGGAACAGATTGTTTGGCATAAGCAGTGAACACACATTTCAAGGGACCAGTCAAAGTGAAGTGGCCCGTTAACACCCCTCCAATCATTGGGAAGAAAGGAAGCAGGGGAAAGCAGCTGGGGGTGGGAGGTTGTTAGTGGGTTATGGATTGCTGTAATAAACCATAAATCCAGTGAAGGAGGGGCCTTTACTTGTTTATATGTCACCTTGTGCAATGAGGCCTGAATTTCTGATTGGTACCGCTAGGCCCTGCCATACATAAAACAGCAAATAATAATATTGATTCTGCCATTAGATGCATGCTCATGTTGTTATGTTCACGTTGAATAGCACTTCCGCAAGCAGCCCTGTTGATTTCAGTGGGGCTACTTGCATAAAGAACTCTTACTCATTATCCATGCAAATTACAGGATTAGGCCCAAATTAACGTTTGTAAAGTGCTTAAAGATCCTCAGATGAGAGGTCATAAGTGTAAAGTATTATTATTATTAGTGCTCGCTTTTAGTATTGATGGTTATTTATTGTTAATTAAAATTAGCCTGGTGCTCTCACCTTACATCTCAATCTCTGCACATCCTAAGTCAAGCCTGATTGAATGCGTCTGAAAGCTGGTTTAAGATAGCTCCATGAGGCGTGTAGCAGCAATACATTGGCAAAGCTATGAAGAGATGCTTGAATGTCTGCTCGGTGCCAGGGTCAGGGACTATGCTACGTGTCAAATGTTTTCCTGAGCAGTAAGGCTCAGCTTTTTAAAGTTGCTTAAAGGATTTAGATGCTCAGTTCCCATTAACTGTAATGGGAACTGCATGTCAAAATCCCTTAGTCAGGTTTGAAAATAATCTACCGACTTTCACTCTGTCGCAGTTACATGGCTAGCTGTTTCTTTTCAGTCAGTGCATCCAGCTCAAGTTTTGAGCATCTTCTTAGCTCTCTTAGACCAGGTAAGAATACACCTTTTTTTCCCCCGAGTGAAGACCCACCTATTCAATCTCAATGGGTCATAATTGTTCGCTTGATTGACAGTTGTGTCTTCCCTTAGGTAAGTGTGTTTGAAACTGCCTGACCATCTTTGCCAGTCTATCATGCAATTCTAGCCCAAAGATTGCATTTTGGATACAGATTGAAATATGCAATTAATGATAATCCTTAGGGTTTTATCGCATCTCATAGTCACCAGCAAAAATTAAAAAGAAGCAAAAACACAATGCTGAAGTAAGAAATGGAAAAGACCTAATGGGCCCTATCTGGTACATTTCCCAGTCAAAGTCAGATTGGTTCCTCCAATACATGATCATAGAGTCAGAGAAATGTAGGGCTAGAAGAGACCTCGAGAGATCATCCAGTCCATCCCCCATGCCAAGGCATAATTAAGTATACCTAAACCATCCCTCACAGGTTTCTCTAACCTGTTCTTAAACATCTCCAATGATGGGGATTCCACAACCTCTGTAAGTAACTGATGCCAGTGCTTAACTATCCTTAGAGAGCTTTTTCCTAATATCCAGCCTAAATCTTATAGTCTGTTCAGTTCAGTTTTAATGTCCCCATTACCATCATGAATTTAGGTCTATAATTTAGTTTTAAATGAATGAAAAATAAACTTAAAACCTGAATATTCTTTGTCAACAATTTTCTTCAACACTTTTGCAGTTTTCATCAAATATTTTCCTTCGGTGTTTGGGTTTTGATCAACCCAGATTGACCAAAACCAACCCAAACCCAAATTCTTTTCAGTTGCTGAAAATAAAATTTTAATTTTAAACAAAAATGAGCAATTTCTCACAAATGTCAAATTGCCAATTTCCTTCAAATAACTTTTTGACTGAAAATCTTTGATCACCTGGGCTCATTTGTATACTGCTCAGAGTGAGGATAGAAAGTGAAGCGAGGGCCGTATCTCATGGAGAAAGCTAAGCATTCTCTTGCACTGTGCTAATGCTATGGGTGTCTAATACAATGCTGAAGGCAGTTAGCGAGGGAGGATGGAATCATGTTTCATGGGCCATAAACCAGGGCACACAAAAATTAATCCACTCAGATATGGTCAACTGCATATGAATCCCTGTAATCTTGAGCACACTCTACATGAACTCAGAATTAATCATCAGGAAAAATGAACCCGCAAATACAGAGCTATATGTCAGGAAGAATATTTAACTTTTGCAGTGAAGTGTTCAAGATCGACATATGGTGTTGTCCAACAAAGACTGTCATAAAAGTTAACTCACATAATGTCACTATGAATTATTGGCTTGGAGCTTGACTATTCCTGTTCAGTGTGTTATGATGCCATGTGGCAATTATTTTTCAGAGAGATTAGAAACTGTAATGTCCCTCATTAAACAGAGCTCTACCGCTGCTCTGTGGGATGGTTCCTCCTTCCCCCCCCCCCCCCCCCCCATTGCTGCCTGGGGTCTTTTTAAGCTGACATTTCCTGTCCATGGAATTAATGTTGCAGAAGGTTTGGAATGTGAGGTTGGGGTCTGATAAAGAGCCTGAGTGTTTTGAAGTCCATGACATTGGGAAAGAACGGGGTTTCTTCTTTGGTGGCTGGAACCTAACAGTGCAAATGTGCAAAAATGGGAGACCAAAACCCCATTATTTATGTGTGTGTGTGTTTGTTTGTTTGTTTGTTTATTTTTACATTAGCATATTGAGATCCCAACTTAGATCAGGGATTTGTTGTGCTAAGTACTGTACAGACACAGTGTGCAATCTCTGCTCCAAAGAGCTTACAATCTAAAGAGCCGAGACAGACAGAAGGTGGCAGAAAGGAAGAATCATTATCCACATTTAACAGATGGGGCACCAAGGCACTCAGAAATTTAAGTGACTTGCCCAGTCTTATGGGAATTCTGGACCAGTGTTGGGGCTTAAAACCAGATTTCCTCAGAAGCAGTCCCACGACTTAATTTTAAGAGAGTGTTTCCAAAATGTTTCAGTTCATTGCCCACCTTCCCCCTCCCCCGGGCCAGAAATTAGGATAGTTCTGAGCATTGCAGGGGAGTGCAGTATGTTTTCCAAACCAGTTTGTCCATCGATATCTTGAATGACTAAGTCTGTTGTAAGGCCCTTTTGCGCCCTCAATTCATCACGCTGATTTAGACGTCCCAGCAACAGACCTTAGAAGAATCTTAAGGGGGTAGATAGAATGAGTCAGAAAGAGAGAGTGAATGTGACTTCTTGATTGGTCTTGGAAAGTCACAGAGCATCTTGAATCGCTCCAGGAATGTTTTTCTTGTCTCACTCCATAAGGAACCGGCTCTGACGTGGAAAAAAAACCTCTTCAGAACAAGCCTCTTTCATTTTTGTGGGCTCTGTATTGCTCTTGTCACGGACCCAAAGCTTTTATGATTCTTTCTTGTGATGTTCTTGAGCTAATTGGCCTCAGTGAAAAGTGTTTTGTTTCCTGCAGAAACTTGGATGTGAGAAAAAGTGTGGAGGCTGGGAGAAATCTACCAGGCTGATGTCAAAGGGCTTATATAATAGAGAAGAATGGTCAGGCAAAATATAGTGCATGGGTTTTGCATGTACAGTTGGGGGGATGGAAGGGGAAAGGATCTGTTTTGGGGATGAGACATAGAAATTAGGGTATTGCTTTCAGTGATTTTTTTCTTCAATCCAGGATGATCTGAGTTTCACCATGGAAGGCAGCAAGCCTTCCCAAAAGATACAAGAAACTGTTCATCCAAATGACTGCAGGAACATGTATCCTCATTTTACTTTTCTTTCAGAGCTTTGGCCCCAGCTTAGGAAGTCATTCATGTTCAGGACTGGTCTTTAAGCACACACCTCACTGTCAGCACACACTTAGGCCCTGATTTTGCACCGTTAAGGTCAGTGGAATCCGTTGACTTCATTCATAAATTTGTAGAGTTTTAGGGATAGATGGGAGCATTAGGGCCATCCAGTCAGACCTCCTGCTTTCCTAACTTGGGGCCATAATGCAGAAAATGAACAGTGTGCAGCGTGGGTAAAAATCACACAAACCAGCCAGGGTACAAAATCGGCTTCCCTAAAGCTGCACACAGGCTACAGGGATTCAGTAGACAGCCCCTCTGTGTTTATCATTCCAATCTATATAGCTGGGTCCTCGCTGGTGTAAAATCCATGGAGCAGGGCCAATTTACGCCCAGTGAAGGTCAAACCCATAGGCTGCACAGTGGCTATATCATGTCCTGTGGTCCATTGAAGTTAATGCGAATTTTTCCATTGACACTAGTGGACTTTGGGTCTAACCCCATATTCAGAGTCTGACAGCAGAGGCTCCTTGGCAAAGGACCCCCCGTTCTTGGCAAACAACTCTTACATCAGACCTGACAAACTCAGTACACCAAACACATGTTTCAGGATATCTCTTCATAAAGAGTAACATGTTAAGGTATCTACCAGAAGCTCATAACTTATCAAGACTCACACGCGTTGTGAGATGTATGTTCGGGTAATATTGGAGGAAATATATTACTATATTGAAAGCATATTTTATTAATTTGGAGTAAAAGTTATTCACCAGGTGATAATGTGTTTCGGCCCATTCAAGTAGGAGGGAGATGTCATCCTGCCCTGATCAGCCAGTGATGTAATGCGAGACTCAGTTGTCTAGCTTTGCTCCATCCCAAGATTTTCAACAGAAAACCATCTGCAGCAACTGTAAACAATCAAAGCCACTTGGAGGGAAAAAGAAACATTGCAACAGACAGGAAATCACCCCGCCTATGACTAAAGACAAAAGCCTGTTTGGGTGGGGAAGGCACTCTATATCCATTCACTGAGGAGACGTCTTGGGAAGCGGGGGTCTTCTCATGAAAAATTGGATTCTGGTTCCTAGGATGCCAGCCAGCTCTCCAACAGACTGAACTTCTGGGGAGGAGGATGGAAGGAGGGAGGAACTGGCTTTATTAGGAAAGGTAACTATAAATAAGGGTAATCTCAGGTTAACGTTTTATGGTTTTGTACCGTAATCATTAGTTTCCATCACTCTCACTTCTTTCTAGTAGAATCTCTGTCCTTTCTTAAATAAACTTTTTGTTTTATTACAAGAGTGATGTACAACAGCGGAGGATTTAAGGTAAAACGGGGATGCCACTCCTTTAGAGCAGAGGATCTGGGATTTCTGTGAGTATCCTGCGTCAGGGGCTGGATATCAAAAGGGAACCCTTCAAAGGGACTCAGGGATTGGGCCGCACTTATTGTTATCCTGCAAGATGAAATCAGGGCTGATATAACCCAGAGGAGCGTGTTTGAGTGGCTTGCAGGCCTATAGTATTAGGGTGCCAACACCGAGCCCCTGTAGGCAAGGCAACTTCTCACTAGTGGCTGTAGATAACAAGAGAGTCCTGGGTACCCTAAGAACCGTCACCCAGGGACTTAGGGCCAGTGGAACTGAGACTAGAGAGCCAGTCCAGAACTGTGTGAAGTACTGAAAATGAAAAGGAGCAGTTTGAATTCAGCATGGAAGGAAATGTTATTTTCTGAAATACTTATCTGTAGATCTAGCATCAGATTTGTTCCTTTGAAGTCAGCAGGAACTTCTTTATTATGATTTTGGCTACGTTTCCCATCTCTACTGGACATCTTGGCAGTGGCCCTGGGAATGAAAAATGTCACTCCTAAAGGTGCTACTTAACCCATAGTGGGAGGAAATCTCACATTGCCCTAACTATGCCCCTGCTATAATTCTTGCTGCATCTTTGCTTAAGAGGGAGAGGAAGGATGGCTCAGCAGTGAGATTTGGTTCAATTCCCTGATTCACCACAGAATTCCTGTGTCATCTCAGACCAGTCCTTTAGGGCCAGTTTTTAAAAGGGATTTAGGTCTCTAAAGTTGCAGATTGGCACCCAGTGGGGTTTTTCAAAGCATGTGTTTGGTACATCGGCACTTCAGAAAAATCCTCTGAGGTGTCTATCTGCATCTTTAGGTGCCTAAATACTTTTAAAAATCTGGTCCTTAATCTCTTTGTGCTTCAGTTCCCCATTTGTAAAATGGGAATAATAGAACTTTCCTGCTTCACAGGAGTGCTGTCAGAATAAATACATTAAGAACGGTGAGATGCTCAGATATTACAGTAATTGGGATCATATGACTACAGTGGATAGAAATGGGAAATATTTAACAGGAGCGACTCTCATTTTCTTTGGCTCCTACACTTCAGTCCTGGCTCAATAGCTTAGATTTATGGATCTCTGTGGTATGCTACTGCAATTACCTTCTTTATGGTGGAGCTTTCTGGGATGGTCTGTGGTCATTGGTTGTTTGGGAAGAATGGAACGGGGAGCATGTTTTGCTGCTGTATTCATTAGTAAAGCTTTCGGTGTTATGCCTTGAGCTGATGTCGTCTGAATGTGAATTTTGTTATTGCCAACACTCAGCGCGAGCTTGAGTGTTGGCTAGAGTCGGGTGGGAAATGGTTTCCCCTCCAACAAGAATTTTTTGAAATTTCAAAATTTTTTCCCATCCCAAAACGAGGATGAAACTTCGTAATCTTGACAATTTTTGCCACCCAAAAAATCAGGCAGAAAAAAAAAGTCAGATTGGGCCAGTTGAAATGTTTCATTTTGATTTCGACCTTTGATATATGTTATTTTTTTTACTATCAGTGAATTTAAACTTTGAAACAAAAGTCATTTCAACCTGAAAAAAGGAAATTGTCATTTAGAAAATGGTGAAACGGGTTATTTTGACCACTGCAAAACATTTTCCCCTGAAATTGCTTAAAATAGGAAATGTGTTGAAGCCAACCCTTTCCTGCAAACGGCTTTGGTTCTCATAGATTGGCATTTTTCAATGAAAAACTTTTTTGTCAAAAACTTCCCAACTAGCTCTAGCTTTGACACCTTTCACATTGTGAAATCCAACTAAATAAACGCACATGCATTCATGGGCCATTTTTTGAATGTGTTTCCATCCATAACTTCGTACGGATAGTGTAGCTGCAGTACTTTGTACTTGATTGCTGTTATCATTTATTCACAGGGAGCTGAAGTCATAGAATTTAAGGCTGGAAGGGCCCACCAGATCATACAGGCTGACCTCCTATATATCACAGGCCACAAATACCATCTAGCACCCACACACTAAACCCAACAGTTGAAATCAGACCAAAGCATTACAGCCCTCAGGCTATTATATGCCAGAGGCAGAGACTAGAAGGGACCATGCTGAAGGCCTGTGTAATGGCAAGGAATTGGTTGAGATATACAGATAATCCAGGCAAGTGACCTACATGCCATGCTATAGCGGAAGGTGAAAAAGCCCCAAGGTCATTGCCAATTAATGGAGCTGGGGAAATTCATTCCCAACCCCACCTATGATGAGCAGTTAGACTCTGAGCATGTGAGCAAGAACCAGCCAGCCAAGCACCTGAGAGAGAGAATGCTTGATGCCAGCTCAGTGCGTTGTCCTACTCTGTCCAGTGTCCCATCTCCAACTGTGGCCATCTCTGATGTTTCAGAGGGAGAGGACAACCCCCCCCCCCGAATCTAGAATATAGGGGTATGCAGGGGAATCCCTTCTTGGCTCCTGCAGATGACCCAAAGCATTAGTTCTTAGGATCATAATCATAGAATCATAGAATATTAGAGTTGGAAGGGTCCTCAGGAGGTATCTAGTCCAAACCCCTGCTCAAAGCAGGACTAGCTGTAGCTAAATCATCCCAGCGAGGGTTTTGTCAAGCCATAGCTTAAAAACCTCTAAAGATGTTAAGACATAACCTCTAAGACATAAACCACAAGGAACCCTTAGGGTTTTCAAACTTCTCCTGAATTAAACTTATTTTCTTTCTATAAGGCAGTGATTCTTTGTAATTCTCTTAATACTTTTCAAGTCTGTCCATCTGTCTTATTTTATTGGCAGACAATATTTCTGCTTTAAAAAGTTGTACATGCCTCTGAAAGGCCTGGATAATTATTTAAATGCCCATATGGCTATCAGCTTCTAAGCCAACTGCAAGGAAACGAACTAGCTCAATCTAAATTACAATGTAACACAAACTTTGCAACCCACACTTAATATTGCAATGGTGGCTTTTGATTTCTCACAGTGCTGAACCTGTCCTCTCCACAAATACGGTTGCTATGCTCAGCTGCAGGACGCTTAAAGGCAAAGAGAAGTCCTTTTGTAGCTAGCTCCTAGAGCCACACTGATGAAGATCTGTGGATTGTTTCATTGCTAGGTGGGGAAGGGAAAAAAAACCCAACCTCATCTGTGCTCTAATTCCATTAGGATATTACTGTAAAATGCAGAAATGTCAGATGAGTTATTTATGGCAGTAATGAATAGTTCATATTTAGCAAAAAGTAGATTTTCATTATTGTTGGAAATTCAATCCTTAAGTCAATTGTATGAAACAAGAAAGTAGTTTCAATTGCTGTGTGTGTGCATTAAGAAGCAGGGGCTGGAGCACTGGAACATTTCAATTCTGGGAGAAGCTCTGTAAATTCTCTTTACCCTCCAGTCCCAACCCTGTTTATACGTATGTCCTTCAATATTTTGCAAAGATCTCCTAGTTGTGACATGCCAATTATATCCTACACGCTATAATCCAATGGCCTTCATGGAAAACAGGGCTTTATTGAGGGGAGAAAAGTGTTTGTTTCCAGCTTTTTCATATTAATAAAAACAAATTTGATCCAAGGGATCATTTTGCCCACAAACCACACCCATCAGTGCTGGGAAATTGATGAAGACAAGCCTGGCAGTCTAGTCTGTTGTAGATTTTGCAAGACCAGGCTCCCCTCATTCTGTAGTAAATATGTATTTAACCCTCTACTGAAACTTGCATTTGGAACTCAGGCTGCTTCTATAGGAGGAGTGTCAAATCTTTGGAAGGAGGAGGATGGACTCCATGTTAAATTATGGCGTGTGGGCTGGGATATAAATTCCCAATTTTGTACTCCCTTGATCCACAGCATATCCCTGATGTCAGTAGGAGGTTTGCACAGAGATCAAGGGGAGAAAGCAGCTTCTGTGTATTAATTAAACTTGAATTAGTTATTTCTTCAGCACCCTATGGTCTTATTTCATCTCTCCACTGGAAAATCTGCTCCCCTTTAGATCAAAGCTACTTCTATTCTTTGCTTTTCTTCCTTTCCCACCTCCCATAGTCTGTGTCTTTCTGTCTTCCCTGCCTTTGTATATTGTCTGCATTTCTTTCCCAGTAGCAACTCCTGATTTCCAACCTTGTGAGCTTTGTGACCACCCTGTACGCATGTTCCACCTGCTAAATTGATCAGCCATGGAATCGTTAACACTGAGAATGAAATATCCTCATTGGCTTTGAGAGTTGACTATTGAATCAGACTAATAGGAAGCAAGGGAGTTCACACCTCTGAGTGCTTCATTCAGGCTGTCTGCAGAATCAGGCAGATGGTATCAGTTTACCCTCAGTTCACATTTGGGAGATTATCTCTGCAGATCTCTGCAGAAAGGAAGGATAGAAGCTTATTTATTTTTTTACAAAAAATGAAAGCCTCGGTTCTGCATAATCTCTAGGCCTGATGGAACATACGTGTACTTAGCCCATCACAGTGGGGCCCTGATCCCTGGTAGAGGCCCCTGGAGGCTACTGCATTGCAAACAAATAACAACAATAAGAAACCTTGAAGATTTCCAGCAAGAACTCTAGACCGAAGCGTTTCAGATGAGCAACCATACTTTTGGATGTTTGTCTTCAACCTTTGTTGAGTCTCTCTGACCTCTGCGGCAAACACCATGTAAAAATGTGGTACACTGGAGATGTTGTGACCTCAGAAGTGTTGTGACACAGCCCCCACTCCTGCCTATGCAAATTCCTGTATCAAACATGGCTTTTGTTGGCTGGCTTGTTGGTTGATTGGTTGCAGGGAGAAGGGGGTGGAATCCCGCTAGACCACCAGGCCAGCTCAGGAGGGACGAGAAAGTTTCCGAATGTCAAGTAAGAGTTGGACTTCGCATGAAGTCTCCCAAATAAATCACAAAATTTGTGACACCTTTGAGAGAGTAGGCAAGCCTGGAAGGCCTTCAAAAGTTAAGCCTCACTATCTGATAGGGGTGAGCAAAAAGCTTCCTCCATGAGCAGGCAACTCCACAACTGTCAGCTTTGGGGGGGGAACGGGGGTTACTTGCACTTTCTTGTGAATCTGGTACTGGCCAATGTCAGACACAGGATGCTGTGGTCTGGATGGATCCTGGGTCAGTTCTGGTATGGCAATCCAGAGGTGCTTGTGTTTTTCAGGGGAGAGGAACAACCCCCTCATCGCTGGCCCAGTCCCCAACATGTCCTTGCCGTCCCCTTTCCACAGTGCCATGGAGACAGCTTGGTGGAAACAGAAGATAGGGGATTGGAGAATCCCCTTGATGGACAGATTCTAGAGGAATGGTCTTCTGAATCAAACACAAAATATTACATTTTCTGGACCTAGCGAGAGAGTACAATGAGATATGTCAGCACTGGCAGAGAGAAACAAACTTCTGCTGGAATAAAGAGGTTCCTTTGAATTGAAATGACATATTTTGAAGATGTTGAGTGTGTGTTCGCACACGTGCGTGCATGAGTGTGTGAAAGCTTTGTTGTACCTTTATACATAAGAAACACAGAGAATAGTCAAAGGTCATATAGAGCGACCCCATTTATCCTTAAGGAAACTTTTCTCATACAGAAAAATTAAGTGTTAAATCTTCCCCTCTGTCCTTCGTTATTTCTTCCTTTCTTTATCTTGAAAGGCCCTGGGCCTGTTCTGTTGAGGTTTTACACTGATACAGCTTGATTTACATCAGCTGTGGCCCTCTGCTGTTAGGCCATGATCCTGTAAAGCACGTAATTAATTTTCAGCGAAAGAGAAGTTAATGAGACTGCTCACATGCTTTTAAAGTTAGGCATGTGCTTAAATGCTTTGCTGAATTGGGGCATTAAACAGGAAGGTGATAACAATTCTTTTAGCTTTCTTATCTCTTGGAGTCATTCTACTTTCTTCTGGTATGTGTGTTTTAAATAACGTCCATATCACCGGACACTTTATAAACTGTGGCTTGCTCAATTTGTGCAATTCATTTTTAAAAAATGGTTCTTCGCACGACATCCAACCTTGTTATCCAGAGTTCTAACCTTGACCAAGCTAATAATAGGTATTTAAAATGATATGTATATAAACATTCATTATATCTGTCCTGGGAGGCTGGGACAAGGAGAAATGCTGGCAACGCCAATTTTTTTTTCAGCAGTATGGGTTTCCAGCTGTGCCAGACTCAGGGTTCTCTTAACATACCGTTAAAACAAAATCCAGCTTTGCTTGAATGTTGTCCAGCTTTACTAAAAGAAATATCAAGCATAATTTTATTAATGCTGTCACTCAGAAACTATAGGGCTGCAGCATTGATGTATCTCTTTGGTCCGCATGTGTGAACAGCTTTGCTTAGTGTTATTTAAACAGGGGCTGTTATTCTTTAACAAATCATATGAATAAGTAAAGCTAAAATTGGAATGAAAACTTGCTTGTGTGAGTGTGATTTAAAGGGGACTGAGCAACAAGATTTTATTAGCTTGCTTGAATTTTAACATACGAGTCAGGTACACTTGGGCCTACATAACCACGTGGCTTTTTGAAACATGGTGTGTACATTTTGAGGTTTCCAGACTTCTATAATAAATTATCCAAGCCACTAAACTATTGAAACTGACCAAGTATGATAGCAGACAGCCATTTCTTGTGAAACTGACAAAATCTCTAGGTTTTCCTCTTTGGTGCAGGTTTACTGGTAACCAACTGGCCAAATTCATAAAGGGATAATGAGGAAATAAACACATTTGAGTTTTCAAAAAACGGTGCCTTTCATTATTAATTTTTCTACTTTCATGTCAAAAGGTAGTGGTGAAAACAAAGTGTTTATGCCAGTGTGAAACCAGAGTAATGCAGCAGTAAATCAGGTCAAGTCTCTTCTCCTCCCCCAATTTATACATCTATGGAAAACCAGTATATCTGTACATTTACACACATTGACACTCTGATGAAATTCCTCTAGAAATTTATTCCTCTAGAAATTCCTCTAGATTTATAGCCATATAACTGAGAACAGAATGTGGTCGAACAGAATAGAATGTAGGTATACATTTGATGGTCTAATTATCAATAAATGAGTAGTAAAAATTGAGGTGTGCCAATTAATAATACTCTGAGAAGCATACCATTCCATTGCCTCATTTTTGTATATTTAAATTTGTAACCCAAATATTAAATTAATAGAGGCTGTGACAGGGCCAGGCCTGACAGCTTTGCCAGAGTGCTGGAAGGCCGGTATATCAGCCCCAGACTCAACAAAGCCCTGTTCCCCGGGTGACTCAGCAGAGGGCCTGATTAGGCAGTTAGGCCACCTGGGGCTGCTTAACCAATCAGGCCAGCTGAGGCCAATTAGGAAGCCCCGCCCTAAACACTTAAAAAGCCTGCAAAGCAGACAGTCAGGGTGGGTTGTGGAGCTTGGAGAGAGGAGGTGTGGAGAGAGGAGGTTGGAGGTATAGAGTTACTTTACTGTTGCAGTTCGTGCTTTTGGAGGCTTACAGCTAGAGAGTCTGCAAATTGGAGTTGGTGGCCTGGAGCAGGCAGGCTGCTGCCTGCAGCCTACAGAGACCTACAGTTTCCATTGTGACTCCCGGGGCCCTGAAGGGCAGAGCACCTCGCTGGAAACGCAGGGAACAGTCCACGGGCTATCCCAGAAGGAAGGTAGCGGTACCCAGGGGCAGAGCAGGCCCCGGCCCCTCCCTCGATCCTACCCCAGCTGCATCACCGGCCGGGCCGGCAGAGCGCAGGACCCACCAGGGGCAGAGTACCCCACCCTCCCCTGCCCCACCTTACCACAAGGCCCAATCCTGCAGACTTTTATGCACATAAATTAATTTTACGCACATGAATATTCCCCCTAAATTCTCAATGAGACTGTTCACATGTGTAAATCAATGCATGTGTGTAAGTGATGGAAGGATCAGGTTTATACCTTTTATATTATATTTAGAATGAGTAGCACATGTATGCAGCTTTTCCATTTAATAATTATAAGGATTTGCAATTACATTTTACCCTTTATCCAGGGATTTCAAATCATCTTAGGAACACTACACATCCTTCCTGTAAGATACTATATTACTATCCCCATTTTACAGAAGACAGACATACGCACTAAGAAGTTAATTGACCAAGATCACAGAGGAAATCTGCACCAGAGGTGGAAAGAGAACCTAACTTTCTTGACTCTCAAGTATGATCCTTCTTCCCGCCAATCTAATTTCCTTTTTTTGTTTTCCATTTAAAAAAAAACAATTAAGAGCAAAACCATTTGCGGATGCTTTCTAATATTCCCATTTCAATGGCTCTGAAGGCCACATCTCTTTGTGATTTAACTGGAGGAGCAGAAGGAGAAAGGAGAGGACCATTCATCCAAACAGCCAGGATGATTTGGTGATGCATACATGGTGAAGAAAGTCCTGTGTATTTGCCTGCAGATCCTGGTGAAATGATACTATACATTGCCACCAGGTTCTGTACATTTATTCTCTTGGCACCAAATGGCCCTAGGCACAGGCTAAAATAAGTGGTATCAGCAACCGAAGAGAAATGTCCATTTGCAGACTTGGCTGACTTCACCTCTCCTTATTCGCAGCCTGATTTGTGAACTTCCATCTGTAGTTTTCTGAAACGACAATGACACCCAGTGGCCAGCTGAGTTATTCGAGGAAAAAGCATGCTGCATCTGTAGCCTAGGTGATGTAACCCATTGTTACTGAAGTGTCAGTAACTAGGGATTTCAGTGGTTTAATAACCAGGGTGGTTTGTTTTTTTAAAAAAAAGACTGATAAAATGGAACACGGGAATGTTCTTTTGAAAGGAATTTTAATTGAGGTTTACTTCCTACCAGCTGTTGTCCACATGAAGAACGCTGAGCTAGGAAGCATACGGGAAGCATTCAGCGTGCTCTGTGTTAATGTAGGGGTATGTCCTTTATCTCCAAAAATACAAAGTAGTCAGCATCTCATAGACTCATAGACTTTAAGGTCAGAAGGGACCATTATGATCATCTAGTCTGAGCTCCTGCACAACGCAGGCCGCAGATCCTCACCCACCCACTCCTGTAATAGCTCCCTGACCTAGTGAGTTCCCATGTTCTTGGTCAGAAGCACATTTTGTCTCTTTTGACTCATGAAACACCCCATTGCAGTTTGAAGCTTTGCAGGCACAATCCAAGTGAACCTATAGAAACTGATTCCTCTCCCAGGTGGGAGGAATCGTTTTAACTTAAAATAGCCATCCAAGATCAGTTTAAAAACACAACTCCGAATCTGGGAGACCTGTTCGTTGCATTGTGAGGTTTTATTTGTGGTTTTCAATCCAGACTTATAGAAAAGGGGTATGGAATTGAATAGGAAAGTATAACCTTTTTATATGCAGTGTAGGTGTAATTGTGTCAGTTATTGGTTTATTGTTGGTCTAATAAAAGATATTACCTCATTCATCTTATCTCTCTAATGTTTCTATAGATTTTTTTTTAACTATCCTGTCAAATTTAATAATTATAGCCATGCCATAGAATTCTATAGGAAGATTCAAAACACCATATAGACAGGTTATCACTTGTATGTTCAATTCACTCGATCTGTAGAATAATAGCTATAAAATCTTATTGCTTTTCTAGAGATGCCTATTGATTGCATCCTTATTAAATTCTGAAAGGCTTTTCTATAAGGAAGGCCATGCACACTTTGGTTTTCAGCCAGCGCTAGACCCAGAATAAGATCCCAATACTGTAGGATTGAATCCTAGCTGAGAGTGAGACAGAAATATTTTAGAAAACTGGCTGAAATATTCAGAGCGTAAGAACAGTTTCCCATAACCATAAGGAGCTTTCCTCAGCCTTGCACTCTGCTGAGGTCAGACTCGGGTTTATCATCGTGTTTGTTTTAATAACATATTCACGTCACTTTAGTTATCTTATTTGCAGAGAATGGAGCTGGAGCTGTGAGCTCTGGAAATGGTTCCCACCCCCTGCTTTTGGCAAGCAAGGCCTTATATGTTCCAAAATAGCTTGGAGGATTTGCAATGGGATATGAAACACTTCACTCAGGGGTTACCTGTCTGAATCTAGCCATTGTGACTGGAATGTGGTTCCTACTCTAGGGCTTTTCAGTGGCGTATGTGAAATGAGTTGGTGATCTCAGTCCAGATAGTAAGAGACTGTCTGCTTCGTCAAGGCTACAATACCAGTCGTTGTCACCCTTGGGAGAAAGGCTGCGTCTTCTTCCAGACTGTGAACACCACCCAATCGGCTGATGATGATCAGTAAATACTAATGTGAATAGTGCTGGTTGCATTTCTCCCTGTGCTATCCGAGAAGCCTGCAAATAATGGTGAAAAGCATCAGTTTCAATCAGAAGGACAAAAACACTCTTTTCTTCCGTGTTACAACTGTCTTTTGTCAAAGGGATAAATAATGATGACCACAGTTTCAGCTGAGGCGCAGGACTGAGTGGTTCAGAGACAGTAAGTACTCTCACATTCCTGGAAAAAGCAAGGCCTATGAAGCTATTGCCCAAATTACACTTTCTATACATTATAGATTTCATTTCCTTGTGATATCATTCCAGCTCTTATCACAAGTAAAGCTCATTGAACAATATCCAGCAAAACGTTTTTTCATTAGCAAATGCTGTCTTGTTTAAATCAAAACTTTCCATGGAAACGTGTCTATTACAACTAACTTTCATTTGGGAATACATTTTTTTTAAAAAAACTAGAAGGTTGGAATGTTCTGCTTTGACACTTTCAGAACAGAACGTATCACTTTTCCATTTGGAAATGACTTTTCATTTCAGAAACATCTCTTATATAGTCTAAAAATGGGGGGAAAAAGAAGCTTTTTTCAACTGTCTTGAAATTATTCTTTCTTTCAAATTTTGTTTTGTGGGAAAATTCTGGTTTTGTTCCAGTTCAGAACAAATTTTGAAATCATGAAATTTCTCCCAAAGTGGAAATGTCGGTTCCCATACGGTTGTAATCACAAGCAAAAAAATACACATTAAAAAAAATCCATCTCTTTAAATTCCCCTGCAAAAAGACTGTGGTCACATTTTAAATGCATTCATTTCAGGTTCATCTAGCATCACAAGAAAGCATAAGCTGATATCCCAAAGAAAGAGAACTAAGATAATAAGATGATGAAAGTAAAAAGTGGACACCTTTCTATATTGTCTTCCTCTGCCCTTTTAAAACAAACCCTGATGTCCACTCAACAGTTAACATAGTGCATTTACAGTAAAATGTAGTGGTCATCCTTTGTTGGGCTGTCTCTCAGTGGGAGAATTGTACAGTGTGACATATGTTCATGAAACTGTGATGTCTTCACCTTCTTGCTGAACTATGGTAGCGCAGTCTGGGAATCATTGCCCATGATGCATAATGGGAAGTGTAGTCCAATTGGGGAACCCAATCCTTAGAGGAGAATGAGAGCATGATACAACCAAACTACAATTCCCACGAGGCGCTGTGATAGCATTTTTTAATTGAATTTAGAGGTGGAAGGTTTGGCCAAAAATGAATGCTTTTTGGTTTTTGAGTGTTCTTTTTTGGTATAAAATCAAGATTTTCCTCAGAAACCAGACAGTTTCTTTCAGAAAATTGTTTTTGTCGAAAATCCGTTTTCTGTTGAAAAACAATTAGAAAAATACAGAGTTGGCAGAAGGAACAAAGGTGACACAATGGGGGAAGGACACAGACACATAGTCAAGAGTACTAAGCAAAATGAAAGAGCTGAGAAGGGTTATAATAAAAGCAGAGATGTGCGGAAAGCATGAGTTTTCACTACATCTAGGGACAGCAAGTAACAATATCTTGGACTGAGTTTCTGTGCATCTGTGCAGCTTTTTGGGTTTGATTCTCCAAGTACAGCACTGCACTGCAGCTCTAAATGAGACATGGGGGACCAAAATCTATTCACAGTTCCATCGGCTTCCGTCTGGAGTAACCTCATTGACTTTTGGCTTTCAGTCACTCTCCAACCATCTATAGCATGGCCCTGGTCCAAAACGTATTTTGTAAGTGCTAAGCAGTTGTAGTGGGAGAGGCAATTACATGTAAGGAAGAAATGAAGTGCAGGGCGGTGCCCGCAGGGAGGTGCTTGATGTTCAAAGTACCGCACTTTTTGCCCTTCTATGTTTCGTGTCTTAATTCCGAGGACAGTGTCCGAAAGCAGCTAGGAGTCAGTGCCTTGCATTGCCGAGAATGACAACATCACAAAGGGCAGGGAAATGATTTCTCCATCTGCATCTAAGACAGGGCCGCGTAGTGTTTCTGTGAGCCACTTTTACAAAACCGGGGCGCACTGTTTGCGCAGCAGGGCTTTTTAACACATGCTGTGATCTCAGTGCCCCCAGCCCATTCATATAATACTTTTGAGTGCAAAATATTGTCGTGACTCTCATTCCTCCTCTCCTACAATTAGCTTTTCTGAAAAGGACAGACACCAAGGGTGACATTTTGTATTGCACGTTTAAGAGGTGCAGCACAGAACAGGACTATAGTTGCTTTAAGTCAACCTAGCTCCCTGCTAATCTTGGCTTCTTCCAGGGGTGCAGCTGCCTCTGGCATAGCTAAGATATCCTTGTAGAGAGCCTTTCTAAATTGAAGCAGCCTCTCCTGACTCTTTGGTGTCTCTGTAGTGCTGCATGCTGTGGCCCCAACCTTTGACACGTTCCCAGGCCTACCTCCATCATGCCCTCTGTGCCATGTGCTACCGTTTGCGAGGGAATCCTCAGAGGCAGCCTTCAGACTGTCTTCCTCAGCACGTGTGCTGGGGGAGCCCTCCCTGGTGTGAATTGGGGCTTTTAGGGCCAATTTATGCCTTTCCAGTCCTTTTACCTAGCATAAAGGGGCAAAAGAAAATGTGGGACTGAGTTCATTGAACTGATTCATGCGGGAGAGGGTGCATGTATGGTTGCAGGCCCCATCTGGGAAGGAGGCAAGGCTAGAGCAGCAGGGGGTGGTGAAGGTCAAGACAGGGTGCATTAAGCAGATGTGTGTGCCTGGGGGTGGGTGGATGTGCACAGAGAGAAGGGGAAGACTGGCATGGCAGAGCTGCTGAAAATCAGCACTGAGGTTCTGTGGTGGGGGAACTTACATGGCATTTGCCCCTGTCTTCATCTTGTTCATCTTGTTGCTACTTGGTGTTCATCTTGTTGCTACTTGGTGTCCTTCTTCTTAAATGTTTATATTACGACAGTGCCCAGGAGCGCCCGGTCAGGAACAAGCCCCCTCATAGGAGGTGACACAAAGACCTTATGATCGAACACCGTTATTGATTCCCATGAACACCGAATTAACTCACAATATTAATGAGAAAAGAAAAGAAAAGATTGTGACAAACATCACTCATTATTATTTGGAGCATGTTGAAATGTTTAGAATTTTTTTTTTTTTTTTGCAAACACTTTCGAGAATTTATTTTTAATGTTTTTCCACTATTTTTTCAAACATCTGGAATTTTGAACAAAAAAAGAATGCACAGAATTTTGAGAATTTATTACAGAAATGTTTCTGAGTTTTTCTATCTGCATTCTTGGTGTTGGGTTGGATTTAACTGAATATAACAGGGAGCTATGTTAGAAAAAGGAATGGCTTGGATCAACTATTCAGGCACTTCCATAATATAAACCCATTCATAACCTTACCAAACTCCATCTTCAAACTAATAAAGTTGTTTGCTGCTCCTATTGGAATGCTGTTCCACAATCTCACTCCTCTGATAGATAGAAACTTTCTTCCAATTTCTAACTTAAATGTATTTATGGCCAGTGTATAACCATTTGTTCTTGTGCAAACATTGTCGTTTAATTTGAACAGTTTAAATCCATCCTCATTTACTTGAAACTGGGCCCAGCTTCTTTTTAATAAAACCTAGCAACCTCAGTGAAGCTTTTGACCAACCTCATCTGAGTTTCCTTCTGGTTTATTCTGGATCCAAACCATGGGAATTTTGTAAGATTTTAGATTTCTTTGACAACATTTTGCATCACACATAGCAGTTCTCATCCAGCTCTGAAATCTATTGATCATGGCCCAATGCATTCAGTTCATTTAATGTTTACATGTTGTATATTCACAGAATGACAAAACACTTTGCAGCAAAAGGTAGCTGAAAGAGGAAAGGAACATTTTAAATATACATGGGTCCAGGTTGCAAAGACTGGATCTGCGTTTAGCTCTAATGTTCTTCAGATTCCAGAGTAGTTGTGGGTATTGGGTTCAGGACCGTCTCTAATTGTAAAGTGAGATTTGGAGAGAGCGACTTAAAAGGATGAAAGAATATCTAGCCAGATGGGACAACTCCAGGGCAATAACAGACCTCAAATATGGAGCATAACGATGAGACGATAGAAAGGAACACAATGTTTTAAGGAGTGGAGTTTGCTGGCAGGAGTGTGTGTATGAAGTCACCAAAGCAGAGTGGAGTGACACAATGGAGAGGTTAAAAAAATCCAGAGGGCAATACGTGTTGACTACTTAATACAGTAGCATGGCGTCTTTCTGATGCACTAATCACTAAGCTGTTGTAAATGTTAAGTTAGACCTGTCTCAAAAAATATACAGTTTGGAGAAGCAGTAAAGGAGTAAATATTTGCTGTAACAGTGAACTTGATTTTGTATCTTTGCTGATTGCTTAATTCTCATGAAGTTTAACTACAATAAACACTCAGGTGGTGCCAAATGCATTGAAAATCAGTGTCAGAGAGAGGCAGGAATAGAGACTGCTGGCTCCTCATTGCAAAGCAGCCCGAGGCCTAAATGGCAACAAAACGTTATACATAATGTCTGATTCACGGCATGGAGAATGTAAAGAATTGAGACCTCCCGACACAGTTTACATTGGCTCTTTTTATGACTAATTGTGCAGAAAATAGCTCTGCTTGTAGTGTGCATGGAAACAGTTCAGGTTTCTGCTGTGTGTCAGCTAATGGCCTAGCAAGCCTTTCTTAGCACAACTTCAAAGCTCTGCAATAGAGGCCTTTTGTGCGGGAATTATCTCTTGCTCCTTTGTACCACTTTATCCCTCTAAGCCATAGAACAATGAATACTGAAGGGAACAGACGAAGTAATTTGTAGTAGATCTCCAAATCCAGATAAAGCACATAACATTTGCTTAGAAGCATTCTTCTTGCTCCTGCCACCAAAACAAGATAATACTTTTGTGTGTAAGAACTTGTGGGTTTATTTAACTTTGGGTTGTGGCTTGAGGCTGACGCTTAGATACGAAGTTGATGACATCGCTGAATATATCTAAAAGATCGAGAGAGATTTTTAATATCTAGGACTACATGGCTGTCACTATTAGAGTTGTTTGGAAAATGTTCCCCCCCCCCTCTTTTTTTGTGGAAAATTTTGACTCTTGGCAAAAAATTGAAAACGATTTATTTTGTCTTTTGGTCAAAAATCGCCAGCCTCTCTCCACCCTGCCACACACGGACCCCCACCGCTGCACTGATTTTCAGTTTTCCAATGAAAAATCAAATAATCATTGAGGAAAGCAGACATTTAGTCCAAAAAGCAGTTTTCCATCAGAAAAAAAGAAAAAAGGTGAAATGGAAAATGTTTGACCAGCCCTGGTTACTGTGCTGCACATGTTCACTGACAAAATTCAGATAGTCCGTCTCTGAAACACAGCCTCATAACACTTGACCTAATGGGATGAAATCCTGACCCCGATAAATTCAATGGCAAAACTCCCATTGACTTCAATGGGGCCATTGTTTTACGCAAAGAGATCCTTCTTACAAAGTAGCCAGTTCATTAAAGTAAATTATGTCCAACCTTTGAGTTCACTGTATGTTTAGCATTGAAAATTGCCCTCTAGTGAAAGCCATTGGTACCAGGTCGTCTTTAGGAAACACATGGATCCCCTTTATTCCCCATTCCAGTCCTGGATCTCATTCTAATCTTCTACTGGTGAATCCAGTTCAGTAAAAGAGGGCAGAAGTTGACTCTAAATATGCATCAATCCAGGATCTGTTGGAGAAATGAGTGGCAGAGTTTAAGAAATGGCTCAGATTTTAACTTTGCATCAATACCTATTACAGTATCTGTTTCGACTTCAAACAGTCTAGTCCTGTGTTGTCATGAGTAAGCTTGGGAGAATTCTATTTTTATTTTATTTTTTGTAATTTTGATATAATATTGGTTTATTTTTAAGGGTTTTTTTAACTTGCATTTACTTAAATTTTCAGTTGTGCAAAATTATGGGTTTTAAGCTTTTTCTTAATCTATTTTTGTGTCTATTTTAAGTGTCTAGTTGCAGTAAATTATGGGTGTCAGACAATAATTATTTAATGACAGCAGACATTGAGATTCAAAAAGTTAAGCTTTATAATGATTAAAACACAAATTGTCAACATTGCATGTCAAAATATACAAAGTAAATAGCCTTATACCAAAGTCGAATAAGCTTTCAAGCAGTATTTTTCTTGCTTTCCCTACCTGTAGATTTTGATCTTATATAGATGGAAATTTTTTTGTCAGTTTGTTTGTGTGCGTTGAAATTAACATTTACTGATAAAAATCAATCCCTTCCAAGCCTACATATAGAACACCCAGTATTTTATTACCATGTTTTACTTGCAATAATAAAAATTATTTTTACTTAAATTCTTGATGGAGATTTTGCAGTATTCATCTTTGTGCCTGATGTTGAAATTACAGCATAAACCACTGTGTTTCAGGTCTTTTATTTCTCCTTTCAGCTGCTTTTCTCTGCATATTTGCTAGGCATTCCCAGGGCAGTAGATATTCTGACTTTTTTAGCTCTAGCACTCATCAACTGTCACAATAAATCAGGATAATACAGAAGGGATTTTTCATCCAAGTTTAGGATAAATAGTGAGTAGAAGCTCAGAAGACAGCGAATCTGTCTGTCTATCTATCTATCTGTGTTTACATGCACAAAGTTTTCAATAATTTGAACTTCCTAAAGTTTTTATCTTTTGGGGTGAACTTTTCCAGGCTTCTTCTCTGGTGGAATGGGAATTAATTGGACAGGTTCAGTAAAAATGGCATTGCTGTTTTTCAGGAGTGAAGAGAGAATGAAATATACCCAACATTATAAAAATCAAAATCATTTTACAAGATCCTTATTCCTTTTTTTTTTTTTTTTTTTAAGCAGCTCTAGTGATGAAGTGGCCGGAAATAGGAAGTTGAAATTTTGCAGGGAACGAGCTCGCAGTGCACTGAAATTGCTGGTGAAATTGGCATTCATTTGGCTGACTGATCCATTGAAAATCATACACTGCTGTACATTTTTAACAAGGCTAGTACTAAACTTGGGATGTGTGCCTTCAAGGAAAGTCACACTGTGTGTGCAATTTTGATAGATTTTAAGGCCATTCTGATCATCTAGTCTAACCTCCTACATAACACAGGCCATAGAATTTCATCCAGTGCTTCCTGAATCAACCATATGACTCCATGGTGATCTACAGCATATCTTCTGGTCTCCTGAATTATTCGTAGGGAGATAATGAAGTAGACACAGCAACTTTTATTCCAAAAGCGGTGGCGTACCGAGCAGGATGGCAGGGGGGGCCAAGCCCCTGGGCGCCGGCCTGGACACTGTCCCTCCAGGCCATCCTCAGAAGAGCTGCCCCCTGCTGACATCCCTGGCATGGCCCCTCTGCCTCCCATCCTCTCGGCTCCTCCACCCCACACTGAGCCCAAGGAGGAGTCGTGGGGATCCTGGCTGCGCAGGGGCCAGGCAGCCAAAGGCAGGGCTCCATGGCAGAGCCCATCATGTCCCCCATCCCCTCCCCCCGACCGCCAGGCGACCCCCTCATACTTACATTTGCGCACACTTTCATGGTGGCGATGGCAGTACCCCTTGGGGGAGGTCTGCGAGCTTGTTTCCCGCACTTTCACTCCCTGCCACACCCGCCAACCCCACAGCAAGAGGGGAACTGGGGGATAGCAGAAAATGGGCCCATAGATCCACCCCGCGAGGGGCGCTGCCACCAATGGAGGAGCGGGGTGGGGACACAAATGGAAGTATTGGCCTCTGGGCACTGGAGACCCACGGTACACTACTGTCCAAAAGGGGAAAAATCAATGAATGGATATTGTGAAGAGGAGATGTAAAGTAAGCAGCAAGTCAAAACTGCCAACATTCAAGTATCAGTGCAGACAAGCCCCACAGCAAAGTGGGTAAGATGCATCCATGGGAGATGATCATATTGGTCCCTTCTGACCTATGAGTCTATGAGTCTATAAGTTAAAGATGAGAAGGGTTTTAGATTCTGCTGTTTAGTGAAATCAAACAGGAAATATTTAAGGTGAAATTGAAGAGGACTTGTATAGTTCCTCACTCTGCTGCCTATTACAGTGTTTGCCTGAGAAAAGATTCAATTTAGTTACGGGCATGGTCCAAAAACCCACTGATGTCAATGTAAATACTAACTGATTTCAGTGTGCTTCGGGCTCTGAGTGGAGAGATGAGATGACTGGCTTTTTGCTTGACTGTATACACTGGTAATGTTGATTGAATCCCTCTGGACTTTGTTCATCCTGGCAGGTACTTTTTGAAATTAATTGCATACCTAAGACAGACAAACTTCTGGCCCTATGCAGTCTGTGTTAATAGGGTGTTTGTGGTTAGATTTCTATGCTGTCTGTTTTTCACTTCAAGAGCCGCTCTGCTGTTTCTTTAAGGGAACAATTAGTTCCTTCAAAAGATACTGTATTGGATGTTGCAGTTAAGTGGGAATAGCACGAGCTCTTCTTTAGTGTGATCTCTCTGCTTTGAAAAAAATATGGATCTCAAGAACAATCTTTGGTCTGACACTTAGCAGGAACTTCTCTTATCCCCTGCAATTTCTGGATAAATCTTAAGCACCTCTCGATACCATTAGGATGTTTTCCTAATGAATAATTAAGGCAGAGGACTGGAGGGCATGGTGATGGATTGCAGAACTTTTCCCGTTTACATATCTGGTTTGACTCCTTCCAGGTAAATACTGATCAAAATTGATAAAGTCCAAAAACTGTTGGGTGAAATGATTAATGGTCTCTGTCCATTAATGGTCTCTGTCTATCCTGATGGACAGGTATCTGTATGACAAAAATTGCAATTAATGCAAGCCTGCCACAACACTGTAGTGTTTCGGTCCACTAGAAATGCCGTAAGGCAGAAAACAACCGTGTAAAAGTTTGGAATGCACTGAGAATAAAACTTCCACCACTCCACACTTTCCTTAACCTAAATAACTTAAATACTTAACAAAAGCCAACCAGCTCCACAGATGGTATCCTTGTTGGTGCTCTTAACAGAGAGGCCAAGGGATCAGAAGACCAAAATATCCTTTCACCCCTGAATGTATTTAAAATGCACTGTTGGAAAGCTTGTATTACTACTGCCCTGTTCATGACTGTTGTGTAGATATGGATTTTGGGTGTCTTTATGCTACTTTTTTACCAGGACCAAATCAGTTAAGAGCTATAAAGAATTACAATTGGGTTTATTTTGGTATTATGATGTCAAGGTCAAAGGTTAATAGGATCCAGGACCCTTGTGCCTACAAAGAAAATTGTTGGCAACTCATATTCCATTTGAAGAAAAACTAGGGCACTTGGAGTGTGGACATTGAAACATCCTTGGCCCTGATTCCACCTTCAGATCTCTGTTCAACCAATTGCAGGATTGGGCCTTTGTTTGCTCTGGCATTGCTTAAGAAAATCAAGTTATGCTTGAATCAAATTAATTGCTCAAAATATCATATTGCTCTGCTCTCTGAGGGTGTGGAACACATTTTTGGGACTGCTCACTGCTCCTTTGGCTTCAGTTATAAGCAAGTTAGTCGGGGGACAAATCAAATTTTGATTTTTTTTCTGAGAAGGAGCTAGTGGAACCCTGGAACCAGCTAGGGCCTGCAAATGTGATTTTAATAGTTTAAAGAAATGTCTTTTGGCTAAAAACTGGTCTATGATGCTTGCAAGTTGCACTAAAACCCCTATAACCACATCACAACTGATACCAATTAGCATCCTTGTTGGCAGTTTAAGCAGGGAGACGAAGGCTCAAAAGAGACTGGAGACTGAATTACCCTTGGACTCTTAAGGTGCATCTACACAGCAAGGGCCTGGAGACAGCAGCGAGGCCAGAGCCTGGGCTGACAGACTTGGGCCTGCATTATGGCATTAAAAATAGCTGCATAGACATTTGGGGTGGGGTGGAAACTCGGGCTTTGAAGCCCAGGGAGGGGGTTATAAATGTGTATGGGTAGGGTTTTGTGGCCTGCCTTGTGCGGGAGGTCAGACTAGATGATCATATTGGTCCCTTCTGACCTATGAGTCTATGAGTCTATGAGAAAGGGACTGCCAACAAGGCCAGTGGGAAGGCTGAAGAGAAGGCCCGAAGGGCAGAAGAACATTTTTGTTTCTTTGGAACTTTTTAGTTTGGACTTTTGGCATCCCTTATAGGATTATGGTTTTGTGACTTGGCTGGAGAGCTAAGCCACATCTTCCCCATAGACCTGTATCGGAGAAGCTGAGAAGACAAATCTCGAAGAGGGAAACTGAGGCTGGGGGTGCCAGCCATAGTAAACTCAGCTGATAGGGCACTGTGGGGCTGCTACACCCTTATGACAAACCCAAAGGATCAAAGCCCCAAAGGCAAATGGAAAGACTCCAAAATTCATTATTATTATTAAGCTCCTCTCATGATTTTTTAATACTTCGCATTAGCAATGCTGAAATTCACTGATATGCAGAGAACCAGCATGAGATCTAGCCACTCTCTGAGTCCCACTTAAACCCAACTGTGGGTGAAACTATCCGAGAAAAACAGCTATGCCCTAAAAACATGCATGCATGCCTAACCCATTCACATAAACGTTAAGCACACTAGGTTTCAAGAGATAGAAACGTGGCCAGACAGCACCGTGGTATTTATCAGAGTATTTGTGTCCTGGCTTTCACCCCGCCTTACTCCTGAGTGGACCCCTAATCTGAATACGGTTAGGATAATTAATAAGACTTCTCTCATCTTTTTCAGGAACAATTCTAAAACCTGCATGAGGGGTTTATTTAGAGTGTGTGCATGCATGTGTGTGTATGTACATTGCAGCTCTGCAGGACTAACAACCATTTGCAGGCTCCAAGAATTGGCCCTTGAGTTGTCATTCGATTAATCCTTTGCCCATTGGGGGCAGCACGTCAGGCTGTCAGTCGGCTTGTCTCCCTCCTACTGCCCAAAGAGGTGGTGGACGAGGCTGTGAGTAGCTGAGTCTCCTTCAGGAATCGGGGCCCCAGCCAGTTGCTTGATTGACTTGCTTGTTCTGTCTTTGACAACCGACCCCTCCCAGCTTGGGTCGAAAGGAGGAAGGACCTTCGGGAAGCAGTTTAAGTGACGCTGCTGTTTTTCTGTCCATGTTTTAGGTCACTTCCTGGGCAACAACACTGTGATTGATGTGCTGAGACAAGCAGGCTTTGAAGTGGAGCATACACCTGCTGGACAAGCGATTGGAAAGTAAGCGGCTGCCCATAGATCCTTTAACCTCTCTCTCTTTTTCTGTGAATGAACCAGATTATTTTGCTGAGGGAAGAGGGTGAGTTACTTTCTTCCCTATAAAGTTACAGGTGCTTATTTCATTGGAAGGCATCGGGAGTGCCAGCTAATGTACCTCAGATGTGTGATACTGTGGCAGCAGGTTGTTCCCTGTAGTGACGGAAAGGCTGCTTATGCACATCAGATCAGATGCCCCATGGAGAAAACAAGAACAGGTCAATGCACTGAGAGGCGGTACCATGCTTTTGAGCTATTTTACTCATTGAGAAACAACACTGTCCTTGTCAATTTCTCCCCAGGCAGCTTTCCTACCACCCTCTCCCTCTCCCTGGGGCAGTGGTCACCTCACGACTGCAGGGCTACGATGCTTTGCTGGAAATGCAGCTGCCACCGAACTACTGTTGATTCATCTTGGTACCAGGCCCTTTTCCTTCACAGGGATATCGATTTTACCCTACAGGCCCTTTTGTGCATCTGGCCACCAGACAAAGCACAAGAAGAATGCTTTGCACCTATCTTCACTTATCCGGTAGCACCCAAGGAAACGCATGACCTTTGCAAAGCCACCCTCTCCTGTGCAGCCTGCGGATGCAATTGGCTGACATTTTTTCTTCATAAGATTGTTAGCAACCCTTTGCTAGGAATGAGTGTTAGTGCCACAGTTCTGAGCAACTGCACCTATGTTCTCTCCCCCCACACATCCCCCTGGTCTGCCAAATGCACCCACTCTATGCTCCCAACTTCTCAGCCATCACCTCTCTTGTCAGAGACCCACATCTCCTTCCCTCCTGACTAGCTGCCCAGTCCGCTGCCTACACTGTGCTATTCCCAGCAAGCCAGGTGGCCTAAACCAGCCAGAGTCTGTGCTTTGCTTTCTCTCCAGAGGCTATGAACAGTTTAATAGCCTACAGCTTTAAGTTGCACCGCTCTTCATAAGCCAGACCATTTATTGTTAATATAAAAAAAAACCAGAGAAAAATGTATGAAAAACATTAAAAGAACCTATGCATATGCTAAAAGGCTTATCCAAAGTCACCTCCACTCCCACCTCAGGTTCTGGTAGGTGTCAGTCCTTCAAGTTCATAACTCTCTCAGATTCAGAATAGCAGCATCAGGAATAGTCAGTCTTTCCTTTATACAGCTTGGGCCTTTGGTCTTGGCCTCACGTAACAGGTGATCAGCAGACTATGGTCCACTCCTCAGGGTATGGTTTCAAAAAGCTGGAATTTTGCATACCTAGAGGTGGCATATTTGCCTTCACTTCTCCCAAGAAATTCCCCAGGAAAACCACTTAACATCTTTTGTTCCAAAAGCCCATTCTTGTCTGGCACGTTGTTCTATACGGTCCCTTGAGCACCCAGCTCTCACACCTGCCACATCTCTCCCCACAAGAGTTCTCATACCATCCCAGCCCACAAGAATGCATAAACTATTCATTTAGTGGACTCCAAATATACTTAAACTTAATTCAGTAAGATCTCCCAAGATATTGCAGGAAATTGCCAAATCTGCCACAGTTAGCAGCATTTTCCTCTCCCTGGTGGGATTAATAGTGCCCAATGCAAATATGAGGTGAGTTTCAGTACGTAGAATTAATTGTGGGGCTAATAAATCTTGTCTGAGTGTGTTCTCTGTACAAAGACGCTGTCTAGATTAATATAGTCCTAACATTTGGCTGATTGAACCTTGTTTGCAAAACTCCTGCAATCCTTCTTAGAGAATATAATACAGCTTTATTGTGCATAAGTATCTTTGACACAACGTTTATTCTAAATGCTTCACAGAGTTTATTCAGCAATAAAACTTCAGAGTTAAATAATATCAGATGGAGAAAGAAATGAAAAGGCAGAAGAGGGAAGGAAGGGCATACGTTCAGATATGATTTAGAAAGTAATCGAGACAGCAAGATAGAAATCACTTGTACATGGGAAGGGCTTGTAGAGCGCCGTTGGAAATAAAGCTCGTTAGAAAACATTTTTTCCCCTCCCATGGAAAATGTTGATGAAAACTAAAACCACTAAAAGAGTTAGTTTTCATCAAAATGTTAATGGATAATTTTGCTAGTTAATCAAAAGAACCAACCAAACAAAACACCCAAAGAGGCTGAAAATGTTCAGGTTTGGGACTTTCTGTTTTCCAACTAAAATAATTAAAGACATTTTCCACACAAAAAATATCATTTATTCAAAAACCCACTTTTCGGTTGAAAAAGCTTCACTTGAAGATTTTTGAGCAGCCCTAGTTAAAATAATAAAGTTCTTGGTCCTTCAGGTCCCGAAGAGGATTTTATGGGAGACTTATTAAAACATAATATTCTTTCTTCTAAAATCATGTCTGTGTTTCATTGTTCTCTGCTCCCATAAAAAAGTGTTGGTGAAAACTTGCATGCTATAGTGTAGTAAGCATGTGAAGGGAGAGAAAGGAGTCCAGTGCTAGATATATATGGCTTGGTCTACACTTATCCTGGCGATTTGGCGGCAGTCGATGGGAGTTATGCAAACTATGCAGAGAACATGCTTAACTCCTGTCGACTGTTGTGCTTTTCTTCTGCACACCGTCTTCACTGCACTGCACCATTGCGGAGGTGGATTAACAGCATCAACTTTTGGATCGACTGAGCGGGTCTTCACCGACCGCTCAGTCCATCCAGATAAGTTAATCTGACGGCAGCAACTTTGACGCCGTCAGTGTTGACATAGCCATGTGGATTAGTCAAACACCTGTCAAGGGTGATCAAGAAGGTATAATTAATCTTTCCTCAGCCTGGACAGGTGGATTGCATATCTTGAGATCCCGTCCAGCCCTCCGTTCTTGTGATTGTACATGAGATGGATCAAGTTGGGAGGAAGCATCTAGTAGCATATTATGAAGCTTGGATACTGTATTGTTGAACATGGCATAATTGCCTCGATGGACAGATCAGTCAGTCACGGGTGAGCCATGTTTTCACTAATGGTCTAAAAGGGGGCGTAAATGGCATGTTAACGAAATTTACAGGTGATTCTAATTTGCAAACATTCACTCAGAACAGAGAAAACATTTTTAAAAAAACCGTAGAGAGTTCAGAGACATTGACAGAAAATAGCAAAGTGAGATTCAGTTTGGAAATATGGAACCCTATGCACTGAAAGGAAAATAATTGCAACCACATGTACTGCCTACCTGAGGGATTGCCTCTCTCCCCCTGCCATACTCCCACTGGTTCCCCTTTGGGAAAAAAAAAGGCTGCTGACAAAGAATTCTCTGTGGGGGCCCTAGAAGGTGCTCCCCCACTTGGTCTGAAATAGTCTGTATTTGGCTACCTCTGGGCACGCTGCAAAAGATGTCCGTTGAACAAGGGTTTTTGGAGACAATTGCAGTTATGCTCCCAGAAATGATGGAGCAGAAAGGACATTTTTTTTTGGAGACAACTGGCTGGCTGAGTTCCTGTCTGATTGACTGCTTATTAGGGCTGAGTATATGTTGTAATATGAATAGATTGACAGGGAGTCTAGAGCCTTGTCTAGACGTTTTTGTTTTTTTAACTATTTAAATTAAAACAAGTACAAAGACACTAACAGGGAGTGGGAGACATGGGAAGCAGTGCTGCTGAAAGAGACATCTTGTGGTGGTGATGGACAGCAAATTAAACATGAGTTTGGCTAGAATAAAAAGGTCCATACAGCTATGAATTGCATGCAGGGAGACATCACTTTATGGAGCACAGTTGCTGTCTGTGTAATCTTTGTAGGACTGCAGGTGAAATGACTCCTCTCACTTATGTCAGCATAGGTCAGGAGTAACTGCTGAGGAGTTACAGTGGCATAAAAGAGAAGGGAATCAGATCCATTGTATTCCATTCTGGGTCACCACATTTTCAAAATTGCCTCAACTACCGTAAGGGAGGTTCCAGGGAGGCTGTTCTCAATGGTGGTAGATGACAGAACAAGAAGCAATGGTGTCAAGTTGCAGGGGAGAGATCTAGGTTGAATATTAGGAAAATGTTTTTCACTAGGAGGGTGATGAAGCACTGGAATGGGTTCCCTAGGAAGGTGATGTAATCTTCAACCTTAGAGGTCTTTAAGGTCTGGCTTGAGAAAGCCCTGGCTGGGATAATTTAGTTGGGGTTGGTCCTGCTTTGATTATGGGGTTAGACTGGATGACCTCCTAAGATACCTACTAACCCTAATCTTTTATGATTCTATGAAAAGGCTATTGAGAAACTGAAAGGAGTTCAGGGAAGATCATCTGGACACTTGTTTGGTTGGGGGCGTGGGCAGATTGGATGGATTTATTTGCTAGAAAAATTAAAAGAGCTAAATGTGTATAGCTTAGCCATGGGAATGCTAAATGGGGGTCACAATGTTTGAATGGAAGGAACATTAATGGAGAGCAATCATTTAGTATAGCACATGGGGACTTACTTAGGTGTAAAGGGGTGAAATTAAGGTGGGGTAGTTTAGGCTAAACATCAAGAGAACTTTCCTACAGTTGGATATATTAGGCTGCAGGACAGTCTTTCTAGAGAAAAGTCAGAATGCCCATCATTTGAAAATTTTACATTAACCTTGACAAAACACTAGACATTGTTCCATGCTATAGGGAACAATCCTGTCGTGGCAGAGAGATTGAACTTGATTAGTTTAAAGTAAAATTAAAGAAAGCAGTAAATAGCTTCTTGGCCAAGCAATGCCATCTTCAGTCATTTTATGTAGGCTCTGAAATCTATCTGAGTTTCAGAAAGGGCAAGAATATGTTCAGATTCCCTCTGGAAATACCTACTGAGTTTGATCATGTGTGTTAGAAAAAGAAGTCTGAGACTCAAACAGCACAAAAGCACAATCCAGAGAATAAAGTCTGAAGTGTTCTACCTTGAAATCTTAATTATATACATTCAACCAGAAATTAAACCTAGCTAAGAAGAGCAGAAATGATCATCTTCCTGGGTCCAGGACAGTGAAGCGCCAGATTGTGAGCAGGCTTTTGCATGTATCCATGGAGGAGGATTCCAGGCATCTTTTCACCTTTGTAGGCTCTTGTGATAGGACAGTGGTGGTAACCAAGTGCTCCTGTGCATAAGGACTGTACGACGAGTCATCCCAAAGGCCATGCTCCTCACCAGCTGGCAAGTCATGGAGGCGAATGAATGCTGTACCCTTCTTTGGATCGACACAGTATGTAGGTTCACTTCAGGTATCCACTGTGACGTGCCTCTTGAAGCTTCCACTGAGATGATAAGCCTATATAGAAGGGTGGTAATTAATTTCTGCAGTACATCCCCAAGAGGCTAAGGACGGAAATAAGAGCACAGCTTCTATTCTTCCATTCAGCAAGAACATATCATTAAATATAGCACCCACAGAGTTGTTTGATGGAAACGAGTGTGTTTTGTAGGCCTGCAAGACTGTATCCAGCACGTAAAACGTTGGCACACGGCTGAAGGACAGAGTGAATTCCGAGAATTCTTGAACAATAGAGAATCATCGTAGGCCTCAGGTGCTGCCTGAATTGATCTTTTAGTTCTGCTGTTTCAAATTAAATTTGCAGCAGCTGCAGCAACTGAAGCCATTGGAATCTGTATGAGGCAAAACTCTCCCGCCCCGCCTCGCTTTCTGAAGGAGCAGAGAGAAAAGACTGATTTGTTCTGGAATGTGCTCCCTTCCTCAATGAAAGAGGCAAAAGCCAAAAATGTTTACTGTTATCTTGGGGCAAGGCTACGAGATGTGTGTTTAGCCATTCATTGTCTGGAGCCTCTCCTGGGGGGCAGTGACAGGATCCAAAAGCAGAAAAACAAAAGCCAAACATTGTTCCAGCTCCGCCTCCCCCCCCAAGCAAATACGCTTTTAGGACATTGCTTTTTGGGTTTAAAAAAAAAAAGTTGATCCAAGAATAATTTCAAAAATATTTATTGCATCGCTCTACACTCGAAGCACATTTTGATCTTACTGATGGAGGGGCTTGGAACTTAAGGAGGACGTTTTCAGAAGTCCTAATACTCAGCTTTACCAAGGTATTTGTGGCATCTAAAGATACAAAATGTCTTAGCAGGGGAGGCGGTTGAGTCCCGTGGAAGTCAATGGGAGTTGACCATCTAGCCTGCTTCAGCACTTTTGTATATTCACTACACACATCCCTGCATCTTAAGGTGCCAAAATACCTTCATAAATCTGGCTTTAGGCACTTTTGAATATGCCACCCTAAACCAATATGCAATGGCCTCCCCTTTATTACTTCTTTAAGGATTGCATTGTATCAGCCATGATGAAACCCGTGTGATTCCTGCTGTCAATTTGCCTTATTAAACATCCCCCTCACTGCTGTGGTATGTCCCAGGTATGTTCCAGAATGCATGTGATCTGCATATAAGGGTAATGGGCAAAGTTCAGGCAAACACATTTTGCTCCTCAATATACCTTGAGCAGCACACACACCGAGCTGCTGAATGCACAGGAGAGTGCAAGCAGACTACACATGTAATACAGCTGGATGTCCCCTCCCATTCAGTCAATTTTAAAGGAATTTTAAAGGTGCACTGACTGCACAGAAGATAACTGGAGGTGCAGCAGGAAACAAGTTAGCTAGATGGTTATTTTTATATGCTGGTGTTTTATCTGGGATTTCCTGCCTTTTCATGTGGTACTGCATAGGATCATAGAATCACAGAAGATCAAGGTTGGAAGGGACCTCAGGAGTCATCTAGTCCCACTCCCTGCTCTAAGCAGGACAAACCCCAACTAAATCATCCCAGCCAAGGCTTTGTCAAGATGCACCTTAAAAACCTCTAAGGATGGAGATTCCACCACCTCCCTAGGGAACCCATTCCAGTGCTTCACCACCGTTCTAGTAAAAAACTTTTTCCTAATATCCAACCTAGATCTCTCCCACTACAACTTGACACCATTGCTCCTTGTTCTGTCATCTACCCCCACTGAGAACAGGCTAGCTCCATCCTCCCTGGAACCCCCTTTCAGGTAGTTATAGGCTGCTATCAAATCCCCCCTCATTCCTCTCTTCTGCAAACTAAACAAGCCTAGTTCCCTCAGCCTCTCCTCATAAGTCATGTGTTCCAGCCCCCTAATCATTTTTGTTGCTCTCTGCTGGAGTATCTGCTGCATTTAAGACTTTCTGTGTCAAGAACAAGAAGAGATGCTGGGCACGAGGGGAAAAAATTATGGCCCAGAAGCTGCACAGAATATAGGCATTGCTCTTGTCTCTAGGACTCTGCATGGTTGTGAGCAGTAACGTCCCTAGGCATTGTGCTGGCCAGGGTGGAAAATGTTTTCAGTGCCACCCACTCCCACGCCCTCCGAGCAGTCAAGCCAAAAAGAACGAAAAAGAAAAGTGGGGCCAGCCAATCAATGAAGAACAAAATGGCTGAGCAGTACAGCGCCCCCTGGAAGTTGGCCCCCAGGGCAACCACTCCGTGCACCGGCCTCTAAAACTGGCCTGGAGTGTCAAAGTCTGGCCATGAAGATCTCTTTGTGGGATCACGTCCTCCGTTGGTATGGATAGCAGTTTTCGCATAATTTATTTCTAACCAGCAGTAGGCATTAAGGCCCAGATCTTCAAAGGATCTAACTCCCACAGAGGATCTGGGCCTAAGACTTGGAAGAAACAATATGTTTCATTAATTGCAGAAATAAAGCAGTGTTTCTATTACATCATAGTCTGCTCTTACGGCCGAGAAGGATCAGCTTCAAAAACACAAATAATGCTGCAGACCTTTCTACTGGTTGCAAGGCTTCCTTCTCGCATGCCGAGAGCAATCATTATTCACTGTGCTCGGAGCTGTGCAGAGCCGGCACGCCCCTTATTCAAAATTCTTATTACTCTTCCCAGAACAACAAACTATAGATTAACTGGCCAACATCCCAAACCAAAATTCCAGAAATGAATTTACCCACAGATTGGGGCAGTTCAGGACTGAATGTGGATACCAACTTTGCAGCGAGCTTCTGTCCTTCTGGATCTGAACACCTGCAAATTTAGGGGAAATTTGGATCCACAGCCAGATGTCAGCTTTGAGTCTCTTGCCTGTCTCTGAAATGAACACTGAAATGGCTTGTTTGGCAGGGAACGGGAGGGGGGTGATCTACCAGCGGAAAAGGCAAACCATGCAGAGGTCTACCTTTAAACCAGATGGGGTAAGACAAAGGGCACTGTGAGGAAACTGAGAGAAAGGGGGGTAAAGGGAGTTCTATAGAGGGAAATCTTGGCCTCATTTCAGTGGGGCAGGATTTCATCCTCAGAGTGGAATGGTTGAAGTGAAATGAGTGAAAGTTTTGCTAGAGAAGGATAAAGAACTAGCATGAGATGTAAGATGTCACCTTTGACAGGCAATGGATGAACTGATTCAGATCAAGTAAGAATTGGCATGAATCTTCACTTGAAACTTTAACCCACCCTGAACCAAATCTCTTCTGCGATGGGAAAAAGTTGGATAACTCCCCCCCACCCAGAATGGTTTCCAAGGTAGAATGCTGGAGCAGTTACTGCTTTCTGCTTTGAACTTTTGGGTGTTGGTTTAATCCAAACCTCTAGTTCATCCTCCCTTCACTCGCTCCATCACAGTCAGGGCATAAGGGAATCAGAGCCATAATTCATTGTTTTTAACATGACAATATAATTTTCAGTGGTTCGAAAGAGGGGCAGGTGGGGATTAAATAGGGACCACGTGCATGTGTGTGTGAGCATATTGCCTAACCTTAAGTTAAGGAATAGGGTTGTTTCATGCTTTCGAAATGTAGTCACAGAACTATGGATGCCACATTTCTGAGGAATTCCCACATGGCCCTAAAATATCACCCTTTGTGATTCTATCTTCCCAGCCGCCACAATTATTTCAGGGGCTGAGTCATTCAAGGCAAGTATTGGGGGATGTAGGAAGGCCCCCCGGTATGCCCCGGGGTGGGGAGGCGAAGGAGGCCCCCAGCCAATAGGCCCGCCGAATAGCTGGCCAGGTAAACCTGCCCAGCAACAGGCCGGGATTGGGCCAGCGCCCCGGGCCGCCCGTCAACCGTTCAGGCCGGCCTGGATAGGACCACAGGGGACGGCCAACCAGGCGCCGAGGGGCGGGACTTCCCCAGGAACAGGAAGTATAAAAGCCAGGCCCCTGGGCTCAGTAGGGGGCAGGCAACAGTGGGAAGCAGACCTGCCACCCAGGGCTCCTGCTGGGGAAGGCAATGGCTACGGCCCCGGGCCGAACACCCACCGCTCCTAGCGGAAACCCCGGGAGCAGGACTGGATAGGGCCTCCGCCGGCCGGTGATTGGGACTGGCCGTCGAGACCCCCGAGAGGGCAGAAGCCCCCCGAACCCCAAGCCTGGCCAGAGGGGCTCGGTCCGCCCCAGTGGGTCCCACCGCCCGAGGCGGGGCTAGATCTTGAGGAGCTGCCGGCCGCGGACCCCCCTGAAGCTGGGGCCGACCTTGAGGAGCTGCCCGAGGCCGGACCCCCCGACGAACCCATAGATCTCGAGGAGCTGCCGGACGCTGACGACTTGCCCCCGCTGCCGCCTCCGGACGCCGACGGATGGGTGAGCCTGCCCTGGACCGCGCACCCTGCCCCCGGGTTGCTCGGGGTCAGCTCCAGGGAGGACGGGGAGGAAGTAGCCCAGGGGCAACCAGACCTACTGGTTAGAGGGGGGGCAGAGACCCCGCGGCGTGTTGCGGCCGGATCCCCGCCGCACCAGTGGTACTCGCAGTGCCACTGGTAGGGCCCTGGGCTGGGACGCAGTGGAGACGGGTGGGCCTGCGTCCCCCTCCCCCTCCTCTACCCGCACTTGCCCCAGCGAGAGAGGGAGAGGGAGAGACTCCTAACCTCTGGCCAGACGGCCGGGAGACTGCTTGTTTGCCTGCCCTGCTGCCCAGGGAGCAGGCCACTGGACTGCTTGGTTTGCCTGCCCTGCTGCCCAGGGAGCAGGCCACTGGACTGCTTGTTGCCTGCCCTGCTGCCCAGGGAGCAGGCCACTAGACTGCTTGGTGCTCGCCCGCCCTGCCAGAGGGCCATGGCGAAGGACTGCTTGCTCGCCCGCCCTGCCAGAGGGCCGGGGCGAAGGTCTACTTGCTCGCCCGCCCTGCCAGAGGGTCGGGCCTAGAGGCGGACTAGTCAATAATTCCCCTTCTAGGGCGGAAGAGTCCAGGACCTTCCCCAGCGGTTGGGGCCACCAGACGGGCCGCCGCAACCGGGCGGCACAACCGCCCTCTAACAGGGGAGAAATAGGGAAAGGCTTTAAAATCAGGGGTAGGGAAGCAGAGTTAACTTGCAGGCCTTTGTCAATGAAAACTTAATGGCCTGGTGACTTCATAGCAAGGCGTTAGTTGTGGCCAGTGTCTGTGGATGCTGTTTATGTCGCCTGTCACATATCAGGCACCTTCTGAAAGAAAATATTAGTTTTGCCAGAAAAAATTGACATTATTCATGTTCTGAAGCTCACTCTAGGCATGGATCTGATTCATAGTTACCATTGTGTTTGGTGGCCTACAGGAAATGGATTGTTTTTCCTGGGATGCCTCTTATGGGACAGGTCTCCACAGGACAGGAATTAGTGCCAGAATTGGCAATAATATGGTAGCTTTGTTGGCGTCCTCATCAGAGAGGCTGCAGAATGAATCAGGAAGGAGACAGAATGACCCTCTAGCCCTGGACATACTGGACCAAATGTAGCTGTGCCCGTTTATGCCAGCAGAGAATTTGGCCCTTTCTCTCCCACACAGGATTAAGGTAGAATGATTACAAAGAAGATTGCCCTGTCTGAGCTCCAGTTGCACTTGTCCTTTGGACTGATTCATTCTCCGGTGATATCAGTCTAGACTGAAGAGCTGTTACACTTTGTACCAGCTCAAAGGTATGAAGTGGCATCGTGTGGTTTGAAAGATTGTCCATTTATCTCAGGAAGTCTGCAGTATGTCTGCCGTCACTTAGTCTACCCAGCGTCAACTTTCCCTACCTACGTTATCACGCTGTCATGTAAAGAGGCCTCACATTTGACCTGATAGCTTGTCCACTTCGAGTGCCATCCCTTTTAACAGTGGAGTTTGTGAGATGTGTTGTAATCATTAGAACTATTTGCTTAGCTGTCAGCATAACTGCAACTAATTCTACATGATATGTAGAAGCTGAGGTTAGTCCTGCTTTGAGCAGGGGGTTGGACTAGATGACCTCCTGAGGTCCCTTCCAGCTCTAATATTCTATGATTCTAAATATTTAATATGGATGATTTCCTACAAACAAGGAGGAAGAAATAGGTCCAAGAAATAGGTCCAAGGTCTTTTCCCCATATTAACTTTTTGACTGACATTGCTGCAAGTAAAATTCTGTTCACAAGAATGTTGGCTGAAAAGGAAAGTGCTGAAAATTATTATGTCCCCACACGTGAATACACCTACAAACACTTTTTCACATCTGTAGTTGTGCTAAGGTGTTCACATGAACATCTTGAAAGTCCTAGGTGATATTGGAAGTCACCCAGAAAGAAAACCATGTGATTTAGGTGAACAGTCACACCGGGCTAGGTTGTGGAATATTTACATTGTTAAGTACATTCACTTTGGTGGAACTACTTACGTGAGTACGTGTTCACCGGTACAAGTCAGCGCTCCTCAAACTTGCCTGTAGCAGAACTAACAAATGATGAATTGCAACCAATTGAAGAAGCAGTCAGCAAATAACTCACAAGCCAGAATATGTTTGCATATAGTACCCACTGAATAATTTTGATTAATGATCAAAGGCCATTCCTAATAATCTGAAAAGAGTTAAATTCATCCAGTAAATTGTTAGCTGGAAAGAGATTACCCAGTTCCACTTCTGATATATGTTATGGAAGCTTTCAGACTTGTGCATCCTTCTCTGAGCCAAAGCAGTCTTCAGTACCTTTTGTGGTTCACCCTTCAGTACAGTTCATGCTCCTTACAAGTAAGGATCGCACCAATATGTTTTCCATTTCCTGGAGATTAAATTCCTGTGTTTGACATCATTTTAGCTTAGTCAGAACTTCCCAGCAAAGCTACTCCTCCACTTTTTGTGCATGTGAGGGGCAGCCTCCTGTGTATCAGAGGACGTGCCTTTCAATGCACATGGCAATATTTTATTCTTCCTGAACTACAGAGAGCACAAGTTCAGTTCTTTTCTTTCCCCCTGCAAACTTAATTAACAAAATGAAGTCACATTAATCCACTCTGAAAGACACTGACTTTTTCCCCCTCACACTCCCTGATGTGCTACATTGCAAGCAGAATGAGGATGTGTATAAGAAAACAGTTGGCAAAAGGAATCAGATAGATATGTATGGGAAAAACATGAATAACCGCAATTGATGGATCCATATGGAGAGGTTCTTTCAAGGAGAGATTTTCCAGTGCAGTGTTCTGATACAAAAATCCAACTTTCGGATTGGCACGTGCACATTTTCATTGGAGGGACAGGGCAAGAGGTCATAGACTTATGGACTTTAAGGTCAGAAGGGACCATTATGATCATCTAGTCTGACCTCCTGCACAACGTAGGCCACAGAACCTCGCCCATCTGCTCCTGTAACAGACCCCTAACCTGACTGAGTTACTGAAGTCCTTAAATAATGGTTTAAACACTTCAGGGTATAGAGAATCCACCAGCAAGTGACCCATGCCCCATGCTACAGAGACAGGCGAAAAAACCCCAGGGTCTCTGCCAATCTGCCCTGGGGGAAAACTCCCTCCTGACCCCAAATATGGCGATCAGCTAAACCCTGAGCATGTGGGCAAGACTCACCAGCCAGACACCTGGAAATAATTCTCTATCGTAACTCAGAACCCACCCCATCTCACATCCCATCACATTGGACATACGTATTTACTGCTAGTAGTCAATTAACTGCCAAATTGGGCTTCCTTCCATATACTTATCAGCTCAGTCAGGAAAGCCTGATGGAAACTGAATTGTGCTTAGGCCTAGTCTTGGAATTCTCATTCTTGTTAGCAATCCCATTGACTTCAGTTGTTCTCCTTGTGAGAAATAGACCCTTAGCCTGTACGACAGACACCATAAAGTAGATCCTCAGCTGCTGTAAATTGTCATAACTCCTTTGATGTTCTCTATCTGTCTGTCTATTTATCATGTGTACAGCACCCATCTCTGTACGGTGTCATTGTCAAAGCGCTCAGCATTGGTCTAACTGTGCTCCCATTGGAGTCAAAAGTAAAATTTCCATCGACGTCAACGGGAAAAGAGGTTAATGTTGGGTCCTTTTGAAAATCCCAACTATCATGTCTACACATAATGATGTATCAAGTGTTTTACAGCAGTACCTCCATCCTGAGCTCCTGGGTCATATGCTGTGGTGCTATATCTGTTCCCTCACCCATGCCAAGTTAAAGAAGAAAATCTTAGGAAATCCTGCAGTTGACGTATAGTTGGAAAGTATGGAAGTTGCTTAACAGTCTTGCTACATTTAGGCTTCTCATTTTTGCATATATTTGCAATCCCACTGCAATCCCAGGGCTGGATTGTTTTCACTCTATATTTCCAAACCATACTTCATTATTTTCAATAGTAATAGGTAACTCTTAGCACTTCTAAGGCATTTTGTCCTAGAAACAGAAAGATCTTTACAATTATTAATTAACCTCACTACACCCCTCACTACCTGCCTCATTATACCCCCACAGAGTAGGCAAACAAGTAGTATTATCCCTATTTTACAGATGGAAACATTGAGGCACCAAGCAGTTATGTGGCTTTTTAGCCTGAGATTTTGAGTCATTTAAGGTGACTTTGAAAATCTGAGTGTCAATGTACTGGCTAGTGTATATGGATCAGCCTTCCCTCTGCTGTCTAAAATGTCAGACCTGCTCAAATGGGTGTGTGTTTGTCACCATCTAGAGGCCACAGAGGACTATAGCTCTAGTTCATTGAAAGCTATTGTTTTCTGGAGCAGAAAATCCTGAGTTCTTCCCCCCCCTGACCTCCATGAAGTTTATGCTACCAAAGAACCATTATGACTTGCGCATGGTCAGGCAATTGCTCCATGGATAACAACTGAGTTACATTCCCCACCTATTTCAACCCCAAATTTATATTTCAGAATTACATATGCAAAAATAAAGCCAGTCATAAAAATACCTTCGTCAAGACAAACCCATCTCCATTTAATTTGGAACAGCCAATACAAATCTGGAGTGTGCTATCATCAAAGAGCATATTCACAGAGATGAGCCCTGCTGCGCTTGAAGTGAGTGTGGCACTTTGAAACGAAGATGAACAGTGACCAAATCAAGATGAAAGATTCAGGGCGAAACCCCGCTGCAAAGACGTGTTTATGTTCTGAAGTATTCCTGACAGACAGTTTGGAAGTCGCGCACTAGCCTATTTGTGGAAATCAAAACAGTGCTTGACGTGAAATGCTTCCCAGATAAACAGTCTCCCTTTCCACCGAGGAAAAATGATACTTCTGTATATCCAGGATTGTAATCACAAGGGACTAAGTCAGGCTGCCACTTAGCCTCTATGAAGATGCTGGTTTCTGCGGGCATTGGAATTTATTTAAACCTAGAGTACGTGTGCATGCCAACAACCTTCAGAATGAGTTAGCTTATTCAGTGAAACAGAAATATCCTCCTGGAATGTAATTGTTTTGTATACCCACCTCTTTGTGCCTCTGTGTTTATTACACACTTGGAATATAAAGCACAATCCAGCCGGCTGAGATAGGTCGCCATAGTTTTGCAGTATTGTCCTCTGTGCTGATTTCTGGAAGCAAAAGGCATCGCAGCTTGCCTTCATCCCTCCTTGAGATATGGTCACATTGTTCTGTGAAGCAGAAGCTGCAGCACAGATTAACTCTCGCGCCACCACACAGTTAGTGTGCAGTGCTCCTGCAGCTGAAACATTTAAACCATTGCACAAAAAATGCTTCATTCGGAGAGGTGCTGAGCATTCACAACTCCCACTGAATCGACGCGCTGGGTCCCAAAAAGTAGCTGTGGCATCCTGGTGCCATCAAAAGCCTTGGCAAAACCCCTTAGGACTTTCACAAGAACAGGATTGAGCCTGCGTTCAGCACAGATGAGAGCTGAGAGTGTCTAGTCCCTCCTGGGAAGGGGCACTCAACCCTGATCTGATGGTCAAACACCCTTCACTGAAATATATCAAAAGAAGGAAACCATGTGTTCAGCCTAGCCCTCTACATTTCCATAGGCAGTTTTTGCACACACAACCCTTTGCTTATCCCCATCCCAGCACTTGCACATGCAAATTATGTAGTGAGACCTTCAGTCTTCTCTCCACCAATGCATGTAAGTTCTCATGAATGTTAAATGAGAATTTTACACATGCATCAAGGGAAGGTTAGACTTCTGTGCTAGGACGCAATGGGGTAACAAAGCATGTACATATCCAGGTATGTAGGAAAGGATTCAGCACAACGTGACAGTAACGTGTATTATTTGGAATAAATGCACTTAGAAGAGTCAGAAATTCGCCTGCTGGTTACTTTGCTCTTTTTATCCTGTTAGAGCTGGGAAGAGGCCTACTGACACACAAATCTTAGTGTAATTTTCTCAGCTATAGCTCTATGGTTCTGTAACGGAGTTGGCTTGCCCAGTGGGCTGGAGAGTCTGAAGCTAAGACAACCTGATTGCAGAATGAGCCGCACATGGGGGGAATCAGGCATCAGGTGTCAGGCTGGTGGGTCTTGCCCACATGCTTAGGGCCCATCTGATCGCTTTAGTTGGGGTTAGGAAGGGAATTTTCCCCCCAGGACAGATTGGCAGAGGCCCTGGGGGTTTTCACCTTCCTTTGCAGCGTGGGGCCTGGGTCACTTGCAGGTTTAAACTAGTGTCAGTGGTGGATTCTCTGTAACTTGAAGTCTTTAAATCATGAGTTGATGGCTTCAGTAACTCAGCCAGAGGTTAGAGGCCTATTACAGGACTGGGTGGGTGAGGTTCTGTGGCCTGCGTTGTGCAGGAGCTCAGCTTAGATGATCGCAATGGTCCCTTCTGGCCTTAAAGTATATGAGTCTAATGTCCCATAAAGAACAGAGAAATAAAGAAAAGAAAAGAAAAGAAAAGAAAGAGGTGGCTGCTGTAGAGGGAGGGAAAATCAGGCTTAAGTGGTGACAAAGTCCAGCTGGGGAAAGAGCTGGAGTAAGAGCCAGGAAGGCTGCTCAGAGCAGGTCGGAGAAAGCTCTTCAGATAAGGAGGCCTGAGAGAGAGCCCGATTAAATAGGGAAGAGACAAAAAGACCCAGAGGAGAGTTTAAGAGGCTGGGTAGGAAGGGAAACCTGTAGGACAGATTAAGGAGCAGACCTAGCTGTTCAGTTCAGGGACCTGGGCCAGAACCCAGAGTAGAGGTGGGACTGTGTTCCCCGGCTGGTCCCAAGGAAGGGGGTGTACAAGGCCACTGCAAAGGTCACTGAGTCCAGCAGACGGGCTTCAGGCTAATCCATGATGACAAGCCGAGGAATAGCCCCAGAAAAGGTGGAAGGATTTTGTCTGCATTAGAGTCTTTGGGGACTTTCCGTTTGGACAGTTGTGATCCCATGAGGGCCAGAGGGCCGAGTCACTGAAAGAGAAACCAGAGCAAACATCGGCCAGGAAGTGCTAGGGAAGCAAGCGACCTGCTATGCTCTGCCTCACCATAAGGAGCATGAACTCATTTACAGGTTTGCAGAAGCTTTTTCCAAGGGAGATTTTTTAAAGCAGGGGTCCCCAAACTTTCAGCTGCGAGGGACACATCCCTCAGTCTTCTTCTTATGGTGGGCCGGAGTGGCTGGGCCCACATCATGTGGGAGGGGTGGGAGGAAGGGGCAGGGCCAAGAGAGGGGAGTGGCCGCCGTGCGGTGCTGCTTGGTGCCAGGAGTGGCGCAGCTCCGGCCAGGGTGCCGCTAGGCCCACGTGGGAGAGAGGCAGGGCCGGGAGGGGGGAGTGGGCCGGTCAAAATGGGTTGGAGCTCATCGCTGGTCTCTAAATCTTGAGTTAAAGGACTCAGGACCAGATTTTTAAAGTTATGGAGGCATTGGCATACCTTTAAAAATTTGGACCTAAGTCCCCTAGCTGAGATCTGTTTTGTATCCTGTGTGGACTGAGAAGGCATAGCACACACTGAACAGTGGTTTTCAGTGGTAAATATTGAATTCAGATCCTCCATGCGACTTCCGCTTGAGCTACGGGAGAATCTGCCTCATCTGGTAAAAGTATAGGGCCTGGGGCACTGAGTTAATCCCATCCAATAAAGGACAATGCTGCCATTCATTGCAACAATTTCTATTAAGAAAACCCTGTGACATATAGAGATCTGACTGGAAATATGAGAGAAAATTTCACATGAAAAGCCCTTTACCACCAAACAAATAGCAATGCTTTGCACTGCTAGAAAAAATATCGGAGCTAGGAGGCTTCCAAAATGTCATGGCATTGTACTATAGTACGATAGCTCAGCAACGTGACGGCTAGAATCTAAGCCAAGTTCCAGCCACACTTTCAGTGCTAGTCCATGATGTTTGTTAGGGTTGTTGCGAGTGATGTTACGCAGCTTTTCAGCAGCTAAGACGTGCCATGAATGAGATGCCAAGACACCTGCTCAGATAACATGGATAAAGCATTTTCAACCAAACAAACATATTCTAAAAGAACCACACACACAACAAGGAGGATGCTTCTGAAATGACATAATAGGCTCCAGGGAATGACACCACAAGTGGTTTTCATTTGCCCGATGTTTCATGTATTGCGGTGTAGGGTTTTCCTCACAGGAAGCAAGCAGAGTTAATGGAAAGTTGATTTTGTTCAAAAACGCATCAAGAGCCGTTTGTGTTTTGCTTTCATGAAATGGCTTCGGTGAAAATTCCACCACTCCCTCCTGTCGGATTAAATCTTTTTCCTCAGCGAATGCCATCTTCAGAGTACACACAGGTCACAGGATGGTGCTGGACTAGCATCAGTGAAGTCAATGGGCACAAAATTGTCTCATGAATAGAATACCCAATACAAGGAGATTGTCCATCCTCATGGCTCCAACCATTCTCTTCCACCCACCAGTCTGCAACTGAGAGGGTGAGCAGGGAAAATAGGATGGGACCTCAGTGATTGCTGGCTGCCATTGCTAGGCAACACAAGTTACAGCAGCTCTGTGGTGGGTCGGCCTGATGGTCAGCCAGTCCTAGAAGCAGGGGATTGGCTTACAGCCACCTTTGCCCCACTCTGCGCTGTGCGTGGCACCCCTTGGCGGGAGTTCTGTGGATGTGAAGCTCGTGGAAGTGAGAAGAGGATCCGTGCCAGTGACACTGCAGTCAAGGAAGGGGAGCAGAGCTCTGTCATTTGCTGAAGTACGGAGCGATACTGAGCTCCAGGCACTAGTTCTAGCCAACCCTGCACGGGTGTCTCGAGAATACCCGCTTCCTGAAAGTACCTGACCTGCTTCTGGTTAAAACCCAGACAGCACCCATAAGTGCCCAATCCTGTTAGGCTCTGGGTCCCTTTAGCAAGGTGCTGAGCACCCTCAGCTCCCAGTCAAGTCAAAGCAGGTCACTGAAGACTATGGTTGAGGTTATTCCTGAAAGGCACTGAGGACTTCATAGCGCCATGCTGTCAGTCATATCCTCTATCAATCGTAGTCAGGATGGCGCTTTGCCATTGACATCAGTGGGAGCAAGATATGGGCTGCGTTACCTGAGCTTGTTTAATGGTGTCTGTTGTAAGTGAGTGTGACGCAGTGTACTGCCTTTTTAAGGGTCAGGCTGTGACACTCAGCCTGGGGGTAATCAGGGAGGACCTGCCCTCTCTTGGGACTGGACTATAAACAGGAGCAGGCAACTGAGCAGGAGGAGAGGGGAACAGAAGCTTATCAGAAGGGCACATGCATTTTTATTAGTATGTGTTGGTTCCTCCTGGCCCTGGGCTGTTAAAGCAAACCTATTACTACCCCGATTGGGGGAAATTAAGGGAGGGCCACAACAGGTTGCAAAGGGGTACACGGGGACAGCACATGACTTTACTGAAGGGGTTCTCAAACTTTTTGCCAGCATGATGCAATTTTAATGAAGTATTTCCTTCCGGGACCCCGGACAGCAAGGGGGACATCATTTTGAAGAGCAAAACTGCGTCCTCTACGCAGCATGACCTCACACGCACAGTGCGTGCAATGTCATGCAGCGTGGAGGATGCCATTTTGCTCTACAAAATGGCGTCCTCTCCACAATGTGACCTCGTAGGTATGGTACATGCAAGATCACACTGTGCGGACCGCTGTACACTAGGAATTGCCGCAAACCTATCTGCTAATGGTGCAACCCCATTTGCGACTGCAACCTACAGTCTGGGAGCCGCTGCTTTACAGCAAGATTATAAAATCTGATTTAATCACAATCATTAAAGATTAGTCTTCCATTACTCGTAGCTCTGACCATGACCTAAAATGTTTGCCAGCCTCTCAAGTTGTGTATTAAGCTCTATTCAGGTCGATTTTTATTTGCAATTAAAGAGAAGAATAAAGCAGATTTTTTTTTATTCGCAGGGCCTTGGCAGAAATGGAGATGCTTTTTCCTCCAGGAATTTTAATGAAGAATGGATTTTTTTCATTCAGAAAGATGCTTATGTGTCACTGATTGCACTGTGCAATTTAGCAAGTGTGTGTTAACACAGAGAGGGAAACTGTGCAGTATATAGTATTTCAAATCAGTAAGCCTTAGGTTTGATAAAATAGCCGTGGGCTTTAAGGCAAATGGAGTATAGATCAGGGGTTTCCAAATTGTGTTACATGCACCAGTGGTGGTACATAAGCTTGAAGTTCCATCCATTCACCTCACAACAATTTTTTTAAGATAGTGATATGAGAATAGATAAAGTATGGAGCTGCTGCTTCGATGACACATTGCCGGGCGGTGGACTGTCATCCTGTGTTTCAAGAGTGAGTTCTGAAGTGGAGTTGCCTGCAGACAGTTTGAAGTGTCATCTTCGTACACTCGTCTAGGAGTTGTGACAACTGTCTTGTTCTTTTCTGCGTCTCTCAGGTCCAGTGATAAAACGATGTAGATGGGCTCCTCAGCAACATTTCTGGAGGGATTTGCTTAATCCCTATTTTTAGCTCAGCCATCATTAGTGGGTCATCAGATCAGATGTTTCACTGTGTGAGTCTTTTTCCCTATGGGCTGGAAAAGTGGATTCAGCGTAACTCAAATGTCAGGATCTTCTCACAGGTATCAGATTCCACCCTGCTGCCTATTACGGAATCTAAATGGTCCCTCTCTCTCTTCTTCCAGACTTAAAAGCTGCTCATCTTTCATCCTATGATTTTAAATACCTGGGTTCAGCAAGGAACTTAACACAGAAATTGTGACATTGGATCAGATCTGCGATCCATCTAGTCTCTTGTCTCCAATAGCGGCAAGCACCAGAAATATCAGGCCACATCTGGCCACAGTAGGCAGATGTGGAATTATCTGCATCCAGCCTAAGGTTGAAATCCATGGAATTATTCATTTACATGAGATTACTCCCATGCTTCAGTGCCTCGCTGAATCAGGGACCAGGTCTGGAGTTTCTTTTTCAGATGGGAAGGTAAATTTAGGCCTATTCAGATGTTTCTATCTCAAGGAGTACCCATCAAACAATTAAAGCAAACAGCTCACAGAGAAGAAAAACTGGACAACAGAATGAGAGTTGTCCACTAACACAAAGAGTAGTGGTTTGGAGAGTTGGGCTTCCTCCATTCAGCATGCAATGGTGGAAAGGGCAGACAGCTGAGTCCCAAACCTGCCTTGCATATAATTGACTTTCCAGAGGTAGATTGAGACTGGCTGTCCCTGTGCACTGCGCAAGGAAGTCAGTGGAATTATGTTGCTATAAAATTGGAGTGAAAGGCAGGAGAATCTTGCTTAGTAGTTTTAGATTGTCTTTAGCAGTTACAGAAAGAAAGGGGTTAGTCGTATTCTTGTCCTGCTCTCAGATCTTTAAAATTCAAGATCATAATCATTAAACCAAAATAATGGCACATTGGTCACCATGTCTAGCTCCTCAGAAATGCCTAACCTACTATCAAAGTCCCTTGACATTAGAGATAAAATAAAACCAAACTCTCAGCCCAAAACGTTGACTCTGGATCTGGGGAACCTCATTTTGGTAAATTGGACCATTTTGAGTGTGAGTTATCTTACTGGTAAAACATTGTGAACTATATGCTATGAATGGTATTGTCCAACATCAGAACAATTCTGCTATATGTGACTAATATGATATCATCCTCATCAACACTGAGAGTTATAGCTCTGAGATCTCATAGGGAGAGGAAGCAATGATTGCATAGCCCAAGAATGGATTCAGCATTCTTCTTTATTAAAGTAATACGTGTGTGTGTATTAAAAACTCATGTTAAAAGGAAAAAAGTTGCATGTTTTCTGTTGCGACTAATCTTTTACAAGCCATAACAGAGAAAAATAGATGGAATAAAGTTGGAGAGGACTGTTCTTCTTTAATAAAATGCAAAACGAGAATCTTCAGCTTTAAACACAATGCTCTCTACTCCATATGCACAGAGTGCTTTGAGTGCAATAGAGTTCCATCCCATGAAAAATTCTGACATGTCAACATTGGTTTTTGTATCAAATCAGGACAAAAACCTGGAACATCAGCATTTCTCATGGAATAAAGTGTTCTGAAAATGTTTCAGACATGATGAAATATTTCAGTTTGTCAGGTTAATTTTGAACTGTTTCCCTAAGTGGTGCATTTCCTCATGGGAGCTGTAGTTTGGGTCTGACACCGCCCAGCCCCCCTATGGACAAGGGCTCCCTGGCTGGATTATATCTCCCATGATGCACCACTCCACTCAGAGAAAATTCATTGTGTCATAGATGTTCTCTAACCAGGGAGCCCAGCCCATAGGAGAGAATGGGAGCATCGAACCTTTAAACACAGCTCCAATAAAACAATATGACTCCACAAGGAGATACAGTTTAATGTTGAAGAGACTCAAAACAAAACATTTCAGATCAGTTCAACAAACCAAAACGTTTCAATTCAGGTCCCACTGATGAAATATTTCATTTTGATTTTCCCTACAGAAAATCAAAACAATTTGGCAAAGTTGAAATTTTCCAGCAGAAAATCCTGATGTTGCGGAAACTTGTGTTTTCTGTCAAAGCGATGCAGATGGAAAAGGTGGACAGCTGTAATGGTCAAAGTGATGTGTTTGGACCACCTGGGTGGTGGTGGTAGGATCTAGAGAGCCTGGGATGGTGTTCCGCAACCCCATTGCATGCCACAGAGTACAGCTCTGCTGTGGCGTCTTGTTCTAAGCAAGACTTGGAGGATAGTAGCAGGATATGGGAAGAACTGGGCAACCATGTGGCTCCAGCACCTCCATTCCACATCACATAGATGTGAAGACGGCACGTACAATCTCCACTACAATAAAGAATTATACAAGGGGTCAGGTCTTCTTTTGCACTAAGGCCACAGCTCTGGCAGTGTAAGAGGGCCTTAAGGTGGGCGTGAATTGCAATAACAACTTCCAGAGCAGTGTAAAGGGGCTTTATTTGAGAATTCAGGTCTAGGAGCACAGAAGCCCTAAGAAATCACCCAATACTGTGTAACCCTTATTCTCATTTACACCACAACTAGCACTGGGGGAAATTTTATGACCAACATTTTTTTTCAGCAAAAAATGCAAATTGAGCAACATCAAAGCATTTAACAAGCTCATGTTGGTTTTTCCAAATTGTTCGTTTGGGGATGGGGGGAATCCAACAAGCTCCAAATGTTTTGATTTGACATTCTTGTGCCCGTCTACTCTGACGGATACTTCCTTAACACATTTGTGAGCTGATTTTTAAATGCAGAATCGTTATGGTGATTGTAGAGCAGAGCAGGAGAAAAAACTGGGAAAATCCAGATGCCTCTGTGGCATGTGGGCAAGAGATGAAGGACATGTGTAAGTAAAGAATTCTTGACTTGACAAACTGGAATTTATGAGAATCCAGATATAATAAAATATTAGCTAGTGTTTGGCTGTACTCTGTGTGCAGCAATGGAATGATGGCACAGAACGAAGCTGCCACATCACACATTCCTTGCTATTACCACAGCTTCCCTGTTGAGGAAATGAAATCTTTCATCTTGTCGGTTAATCTATAAAATAAAGAAACTGAGAAGAAAAATCACTAGACTTGGAAGGACTAGGGAGAATATGGCAGCTTTACAAGTCGGGAGTTTCCTTCACCCAAACAAAAAAGACAAGGTGCATATAGCAAATTGGAAAGCTGTGTTTTAAAACATTCTCTGCATCTTAGGGAATATAAATACTTCAGTGAAAGAAGGGAAAACTGGTCTTGGAATTTGGTTGTGTTGAAGCCTAAAGTGTGTTTATGTCCAGAACAATGTGTAAAAGTGTCATCTCGTCGAACATACTTGCTTCCAGTTGTAAATTAATAGCAATTGCACTGACACGAGCCAGGGTGAATTTTGTCTGAGTCATATTTTCTCACTTATAAGCAAAACCAGGACAAAAATCCTGACCCCCACTGAAGTTAATGGGTGTTTTGCCATTGACTTTAACAGGGCTAGGGTTTCACCCAAAGTTTGTATTACTGTTAACCCTGAGGAATCCAATGCAGCACTGGAAGAGTGAATGTCAGTCTGTTCTGCCCTGATCCTTCTTTAATGCAGTGTCAGCTAATTTCTAACCACAGAATCTTTTCTGATGGGGGCAATGTGGCAGGCAGAAAGAACCCAACTGGATTTTCAGGCCTCCGTTTCATTTTGCAGCACCAATAGTTAGGAAAAAAGCAAACCAAAAAATCATATCTGGAATCAGTGAGGGAGGTTATATCTGTAACTCCAGGATTTTACGTTTAGAGGCCCACTAGGTGTTTAGTACAGCCTGAGGATGATTTAAAACTCAAAGAGGGATGACAACAAACAAAGAGCCCAGAGAATATGAGCAAGAACTGTTGAAGCACAGCAGTGAAGCAGATTAATCTCAACGTGAAATATCAGCATGACAATTTTTTTCAACCCTTGTAGAGAATTGAGAGCAGCAAAGCTGCGAGGAGTGAAATGTGACACTGGGGCCTTTGTGTCTGTCTGGTCCAAGAGTTTTACAGAACTATCAAGACTAAATCTTCCCAGAAAAATCAAGCCCAAAAGAATCAATGTTTCTTATATTAGGAGCTAAATTACAAAGAGGTTTCGACCTTCCTTGATTTTATGATTCCTCAGGCCTGGCTTTACTGAATCATTGTGTATCTCAGAGAAGAAAGTTAAGGTCAGGGCATGCTCTTAGTGTGAAAAACTCAGCTGGGGCCAGGAAGCTGCATGAGTTTCAGTGTTCAGAATTTCGTAAACATCATTCCACAGGGAGAGGCAGGTTTGCTAAAGGTGGGCCTTTCAAACCTGGAGATGTATCATGATCCTCATGGAAATCCCTTGAGACATTTGTGGGGCGTTTGTGTGAAGGTGTGGAATTTTCTCACAGTTCCTAGGGAAAATGCCTCGCGGCCTCAGAAAATCAAAACGTATCCTTGATTTCTTCCCTGTCTCTAAAAATAACCTTGAAAATTGTCTGGTTAATAATGGCAAAGGAAAGGGGGGAAAATCTACGAGCGGGGTTACCAAATCTACCACATGGTTATGCTGACACTAGTCAAATCTGGCTGCCCAAATATCAGAGAAACCAGAATAATAGGAAAAGAACCAGTCCAAAAGTCAGTGAATATAATGTCAGATTCATTCCTCTTGTAATTTAATTGTAGCCCAGTTCCTTTTAAAAATATATATATTTTTTATAAAATCAGAAAATAAAGAAATGTACAAATCCCTTCATATAGGCCAAGGCTTATTGAAGTCAACAGGAAGACTCCAATTGACTAATGTGAGTCTTACAGTGGTCTGAGAAAATAGCTTACAAATGTTCGTATAATATAGTTGAATTAATTTTCCATATTCTGGTAAGATTACATTTTGTGTTTACGATTCTGGTTAAATATGTGTGGGATAATGGCTAGATCTGGAAAAAACCCAGGATCTCTAGAATTCATTAAATCAATTTCAAAATAGTTTCACTCTTATACAGCTGAAACTTGCAGAACTAGCTTTTTGTTGTTGTATCGAATTTTTAGGGATTTTCCTTTTTTTTCTTTTTGCTTTAGCACTGTTCTGATTATGTTTCTACATCTAAGTGAGAGCCATAACAATTTGCTGTGTTTATGGCCATTTTCCCTAGAGATATATATCCACTTCAGATTTTCACAGTTTTCTTTTCTAGTGTTTTCTTTCTTGGGAGCCATTTTCCAGTGGCTTTTGAAGGGGCACGTGTCACAGACCTAACTGTGCAAAACTCACACTGATCTACTAGGTCTTAGCTGGGTGATCGCTGATACAAAAATAATGGAACAAATATCAACTAAATGTAATATATACAGCTCTCTCAACTCAGCTGATCCCAACACACCAGATGCTAAAAAGGAGAGTGGTTAGGTTTATGACCCTCTTTAGGTTACAAAATTTGTAATTGGTAAACTATTTATTTATCCTCTTGCGAAGAATGTTCCGAAATATTGAGTTTACAACCCATGGGTTATGCAGCTATGATGGAAGGAATTATGACTGAGAGTTTCAAAGCTACTAAAGGGATTTGGTTGCCCCGTTCCCATTAATTTTAACAGTAATAGGTCATCCAGATCTCTGAAAGGGGTTTCCAGAATTTCAGCCTACAAAATTTCCTCTCTACCAGCTCCAATCTGTAGTGTAGTGCAATCTCTTTGTTGTGAAAGTGCAACTTACAAATGTAGACTTTTTTTTTTAACATAACGGCACTCAAAATGAAAACAGGGTAAAATTTTAGAACCTAAGAGTCAAAGCATGAAGGGACATGCAAATATTTAGCATATCTGACATGTAAATACCTTACAACTTCAGCTACAACAGTGCCATGTGAATGCCTTTTCTCACTTTCAGGTGACTTTGTAAATAAGAAGCAGGCAGCATTATCTCCTGTAAATGTAAACTAACTTGTTTGTTTTAGCAATTGACTGAACAAGAAGTAAGACTGAGTAGACTTGTATGAGGTGAACTGAAAAATACTATTTCTCTTCTTTACATTTTTACAGTGCAAATATTTGTAATAAAAATAAATATATAAAGTGAGCACTGTACACTTTGTATTATGTGTTGTAATTGAAATCAGTATATTTGAAAATGAAGAAAACATCCAAAAATATTTATAACAAATACATTTCAATTGATATTCTATAATTGTTTAACAGTGCAATTAAAACTGTGATTAATTGTGACTATGTTTTTAATCCAGTTAATTTGTTTTGCATTAATTGCTTGCATTAACTGCGATTATTTGGCAACCCTATTATTAAGTCTTCTGTAAGTAACAATGAATGCCTAGTAGCAGTGAGGATCCAGTTGATGTTGGAAAGATTTTTAGGGGGAATGTGAAAGAGTGGAAAGTGACCTTGACTATTCTGAGTGCTGTCTTAATGGATTTAAGAACAAATTAGCTACTAATAGTAGTAAATATTAATCTTTTTTGGACTAGAACAGAATGTTCCATAATGAAATGTGGTCTCACTTTGAAGCACATTTTGTAAATTGTGGCTAATGAAGTTAAGAAATTTGTGTTACTTTTTCATTAAAATGTCTCACTGATTTCACTCAGGAGACAAAACTTTTAACCAGGCTTTAATTGTTTCTGTCAGAAAAATCATAGTTTCAGTGTAAAAGAAATAGTTCTGCGGGCCACATTGATTATACATTTTGTGCCACTTTTACTAGCTGCACTCCCTTGAACCACTCTCGGTATAAGTGAAGATTTGATCTTGACCCAGTTGAACCTTCACTCAAAACTCAAATCTAATGTGAACTTTTATTTAAGATAGGAAAAATTTCCCTTTGGTTTTGTATTATTTTGTCTGGCTTTGTTTTTGGTACTTTAGCGTTCCCATGAGACAGAGGCTGTTGTATTGTGTTTCTAACCTGACCATAAGTAAAAATTATTGAAATCCTCGCAAAAAAAAAACAAGGAGAGGTTGAATTATAGTCCAGCTGCTTCCCTCCCCTTTTTAGGTCATCTTAGTCAGAGATTCAGAGAAGTGACTCAGAAGGCTGTATACAGGAACAGCTTTCTTCAGGGGCCCTGCCAGGGAGTCAGTGGATCCTCTGGTCCAACCAGCAGCACATCCCGCGGAGTCAGGTGTTGATAGAGTGCCCCCCTTTTCCTAAGTGATGACTACTTATACCCTTCCATAAACAACCTTCACCTAATTTCTCATTATCATATATGCTAATTACATCGGGTTTCCACCCTTAACTACATTCCATTCTTACCATGATAATTGGGGTCATCAAAACAACATCTGGTGGTAGGAGGAGTGGAGTAAAAGTATGCCCCTTGGCAATAAAACAGTGTACCCCCAGATGTTCAAGGATAATTTGTTGTTCCCATCACCATTATCTATGTGCAGCTGCAAGCAATACTGTATCTGTATTTTGTTTTATTATGTGCCGTGCTATGCAGAAACTGAGATGTCTATAAGGTTGGTTCAGTCTCTGCCACCTGGAACATGTCACGCTACAGGGGTCAGAATAGCCAAACAAGCAACTGAGGCTATGCTAGGCCTGTAGGACTGTGATCAAGCAACTCAAATTGTACTGGGCCTCCAACACACTCATTCACATATCACATTACGTGTGTTTTGCAGCTCAAGGCCAAAGAACACAAGCCATTCTTCAGGGGGCTCTTTGGGAACAGCTGCATCTGCTGTCCATTCTTTGGAGCATGTACCAGTGTCTTCTCCCTCTTCGATGCCTCTTCAGTCAGATGAAGAAGACAGCCTTCCACCTCACCTCCTGCTACCAGATAGCATCAGCCAGCTGGAAGAATTTGGCCGTCAGAAGAAATGGCATAAGAAGCAGCACAAACACCATCGCCAAAGGCAGTTCAATGACCTGTGGGTTCGAATAGAAGACAGGTGAGTCCTTGCTATCACCCCAGCATCGTTTTCCTCCTCATTGTGCCAAGATCTTGACTGTTTTACAACTGTTGACCCCCATTGATTGGCTAAACCTGAGGTTAAGGACTGAAGGTGTGTGATGATATTTTTCAGGCATAGAGAGGCGATATATGGGAGCTGGGAGGAAAGCTAAGCTGTTATAGATATATTGGATCAAAACTTGAAAGGAAAAGAGAGAGGTTGGTGTTATGAGGTTTAAAATATAGGTTTATACAGGCCAGCTAACAAACCGAAGGAAATGAAACAAACATTATTTGGAATTGGATACTAACCTATCCATAGAGCTGTCCGTCTTAGGGTAGCATACTGGTTCCCATCATAGTAATATCTGCTTACCTTCCATCTTGAGAGCAGTAGCATGGAGCCTCTGGCATTTTTCCCTTGGTGGGGTAAACTTAAGAACAGCCATACTGGGTCAGACCATCTAGCCCAGTATCCCATCTTCCTACAGTGGCCAAGGCCAGGTGCTCCAGAGGGAATGAATCCATCCCGTCAGCTACTCCCAGTCTCTGGCAAGCAGCAATCCCTGCCTATACTGGCTAATAACCATTGATGCACCTATCCACCATGAATTCCCTAGTTCTTTTTTGAACCCCGTTAAAACTCGGCTTGGGGTAGTTTTTGTTTCTTTGTGTATTTTGTTTTTTTTTTAATGATTTTATTTTGGGGTCGGTTGATTTACTCATGTTACAGGTTTTATTTTCTATTTTGGGTGGGTGTATGGGCAGATGGAGGCGTCACTGTTGTGAGTGTGACCCATGCAATGGTGGAAAGGCTCTTTTGAAGAGGCAAGTTTCGCAGTGTCTCCTAAAGATGGTCAGAGTCTGGATTTGCCTCATCTCATCTGGAAGTTTGTTCCACAGATGGAGCTTCTCAACTGAGAATGCTTTGTCTCCAGCTGTCATGCGCTCAGTCCTGGGTTTTAGGATCTGTGTTATTGCAGAGAAGGGCAACCTTTGTTTTCCATTTGGAGGATGCCCAGTCCTCCAGCGTCCCAGCATTCCATAAGACTGCCTGGCCCAGCTCAACATCATGTGGGACAAAAGGGTGTGTTTAAAGAGTCAGATCTGGTTGGAGCATAGCTGTTAGTCACATCCACTGCACTATCTGTAAAGTAGAGCTAAATGGCAGGATACCTGCTACCCTGTGTAGCTATGAGTTCAAACAGCTGGATGGAATTGGCTGTTCGTTTTTGTTTTATAACAAGAATTGCTTCCAGAAATGGTTTTGAAAAGGATTCCCCAACTTAGAGTTACAGTTTGCTTTCACTGCTCCAACAGGATCTCATTTGAATCTGAACCTTTATTCCTTTCCATTCAATGAGGATTGAGGGGTGGTAAAAGGTCAGTTTTCTGGCTCACAGTGTCTATGATGAACAAGATTTTGCATGACATTTGCTTTGCGGCAACGTTTCTAGGGAGGTATATGTGGGGTTCTGTTGGAAAGCAAAGACCTCAAATGAAGAAGGGGGAAAAAAATCTGCTTTAGTGCTTTCAGATGTTTTTTGTGTGTGTGTGTGCTTCTACAATTTTAAAGCAACTTCCGTTTAAAAAATAAAAAAAATTACAAACTGTTAATCCAAAATCAGAGGCTCATGGGAAGCTTTGGTTTCCAAATAAAATGAATGTGGTATTGACATTTATAAAACAGCTGCTGCATATTGTGCTTTTGGCAGTTCTGTTTCATCAACATTGCATGTTGGGCCTAGCGCTATGCCTTGTATGAGGTGTTATTTTTAAATGGTTTCATCCCGATTGGCCATAGTAGAACATATGACTGTGTAAGTTTTAGAGTTTGTAGTATGATTATTCCCTGAAAGTGTGGGATAGAGTAATTCTGAAGCCAACTTGGCCCTTGGACATTTCTTGAGTGAAGATACAGTGAATGGGTTAAATCCACAGCCAAGCTATGCTGATTTCACACCATCTTGGCCTCTAGTCCACTATACCATGAATGCTCTTCCAGTTCATGGCTGTTTCCTAGCTTACCTATTATCAGGTTAAGTTGGACACCGGAAACTTGGTAAGAGGAAAAGGGATAAACTGGGGGGGGAGCCTGTGTCTCTTATGATTTCAGGTGAAAACCATGTAATACTCAGTAGGTTTCCATCAAAAGCCTTCAAAATTCAATGTTTTCAGTTGTTTCAACCTGAAAAGTCAAAGCCAAATATGTGGGTGTGGGAGCAAGGCCATGCAAATTTAAACCAGATTAAAGATTCTTGTACGAACCTCACTGAACTGTGAAATCACTGTATTTCGAAGTTTTTTTCCAGAGCTTTATTGACCATGGATTAGACAGCTTTATGAGCCCTGAATTGCAGGGTTTTATGGACTGTGGATTACAAGTCCATCTCCTACACTTCCATGGAAATCTTGGGGTACTTTTTTAAGCTTCCAATACAGAAACAAAGGAAATGAACAAATGAGAACAATGTTAAAGGAACATCAAAGGTCTGATTTCAAACTATAAAAGCCAGGAAATCCATAATTAATGGTTCCAGTAAGGCCTTAACTCATACAGAATTTCTGGTCTGCTCTAGGGTTATAGCCACTATCTGAAATAGTCTAATAACAATGAGTAATCATTTAATGTCATACACTGTTATTACTTATTTCAGAAATTGTCCATCTCCTTTTATTCTGTCCTGGGGGCTGGGATCAGCTGTCACATTTAAGCTGATATTCTCTAGATTTGTATTTTGGTAAACTGAAGTCAGGGTGTTCTGGTGGAAGGTTTCTATATCTGGAATTTATGTCCCCGTGTTGCTCTGACAAAGCCAAGATTTGTTGATCTTCTGAGCACATTACAAAGCAGAACTATTTCGTATGTCTGGTTGAAAAATCCAATTTTATTTCCACAAAAAAAAAATTTCAAGTGTAACAATTTTATTCAAAAAATTGTCCTGGGCAATTTTGATTTTTTTTTTAAACCAAAAAAACCCCCAAATAAAATTAACATTTTCCTTTCTAATTGCCTGTCAAAAATGAAATGAAAATTTTAATTAGAAATGAACCCATTTTGATTTTCAGAAATCTTCATTTTGTTTTAAATTTGTTTCTTTGCATGAAACATTTTGATTTCACCAAACCTACATTTTTTATGAAAAAATATTGTGCATTTTAGCTACCTATGCAAGGATTTTTTATTTATTTATTTATTTATTTTTCTTGCTTGGATGAATTACATTGAGTGGATCACAACTTCAGCAGTTTCCATTGTCACTATCAACTCAGCTTCCTCTTTTAATATGTATAGTTAATTACTGATTATATGCTTGGGACAATAAAATAAATTGAAAGAATAATAAACGTATATGGCATTATATCAGAGGCATTTGAGGCACAGACCAGGTCCTTGCCCTTAAGGGCTTAGACTCAAAAACCGCAAGCAAAAAATACTACAGGACAGTAGACAACATATACACAGTGGGATACACTGTCATTTGAACACTTTATAGAATAGGTGGGTTGTTAGAAGTTCTTAAAGAAAGAGAGGTTGGTAAATGGAGGACTATTTCATGAGTTGAGATGGCTTGGAAGAAGGCATAAAGGCTGAAGGAAGTGAAAGAGAAAAATAAAATGGTGAGAAGGAAGGATTGAGCAGAGCAGAATGAGAGTGAGGGACAAATCAGTGATTAACGGGCTTGCTAAACCTTGGGAAAGAGCTGTTAATGGGGTGTAGTTATTGAAGGTGAATAGAAACTTCATCTTAATACAGAATCAATGCAATTAATACAGAAGCAAATGTAGAAAACTTCAGGAGACTCGGTCAGAGAAGAAGGAAAGGACTAAATATTTCTAATGCAGCCATGTAACTGCAGGTCTGTTATTGGCTGAAAATGAAATAAAATCCCACTGTAAATGGGAATGGCATTTCCTTGATATCCCACTGGTGAATGTTCAACCCCAGATGAATGCTGTAACATTACAAACACCCATTTCTTTTCCAAGTGACAGCTATTTCAGACTGAAAAATTTAAGCCAGTGATGAATGAAGAGTGACAATGTGCAATAAACTATCCTAATCATGCTCGTATACAGTGAACCTTATCAGTTGGGCTGGAATTTAAGCCCGTTAGTCTGTTAGCCTTTCTTTCAAGACAATGCAGTGATGGAAAACAGAATGCTGTCAATTTGTACGAATTCTTAATTCTGCTTAACGGCATCTGAAAGGTAAATTTCAGTAAATGAATCCAAATTGTTTCCTTTTCACAACACACAGCACTGAAATATAGTACTTAATTTCACTAAAGAGAAGGCTGCTTTTCGTTTTAGGAGACTTAGACGCTTTTGAAGTCTAACAGGTAAATTGTGGTCAGATGACTTTCTTCCATATGGTGGCTTTGAGATTGAAATTTCCATCATTGGGGTTTTGTTTGTTTAAAATAGTCCATCAGTCTCTCTGTTTACTGTAGTGAATGCTAAAGGGCCGCATAGCCACTGATAGGCACTGTGGGGTCCATTCTCCGGGCCAGCCAAGCTGTGCTCAACACAGGAAATAGAGAGAGAGTAATGGTGGCTGTTTGGTTTGTGTTCCCCTGTTGTCAGATTGGCTGGAGCCCTGTCTAGACCCCAATATTGGTTTGAGAATAGCTTTGGGACTTAGCTCTAACTTGTGACCAGTTACCTATGGCCCCAACAAACTGCTCCAGCAGCCAAGAATAGCAGGAGCTTACAATGCTTAAGCCAGGCCTGTCAGGATCCCAGCACAGGAAGTCAGGACCAAGAGTCAGAGCAGGGGCAAACCTGAGGCAGGGAGTAGCAGAGGAGTGTGTAGTCAGTTTCAAGGTCAGGGTCCAGACCGAGGGTCAGAGACCAAGTCAGGTTTCAGGATCTGAGTCACAAGGCAAAGTCCAAATCAAGTTGAGCTTAAAGACATGAGTTCAGGAGCAAGGAAAGGTTGTGGCAACTACAGGGAATCCACACGGTTGCCTGGACACTTCCTGAGATGCCCCTAAAGGTTATATAGGGTGAGAAGCCAATCAGGAGCAATGGGGCTGCTGTCTGTCAGACCCCTTGAGGCAGGACTTCCCATGGTCTGTGTCCGCAGTGGGTCATGGGCAGTGAAGCGCAAGCTTGTTACAGGTGCTAGTAGGTGGTAACATGGGGGCCTGGGTTCTAGACCCACGGGGCCTTACTACGCCTCCTTTCTATTCCATGCCTCTTTCAGGCCCTCTACACTGATAACAACAAGATGGGGATGTAGAGTTGCTACCCTGGCTCTGCATCACTTGGAAATTCCTTCTACTGATGAAATTCCCTGGTGGCAATGTCCACCTAATTGAAATCCCCTTTGCACCTCCAGGGGATCATACAAGATCAACAAAACTATCTGGCCCTGTGTCTTACTGCAGTATATAACCTAAGTAAGTTACTGCGACTTTTCTCCACTTCCTGATTAATTATTAAATACTACCCCATCTATCATTTCCTTCTTCCATTTACCCAGCAATTTTTTATTTTCAGATAACTTAATGTGATATCAATGTGACGTGTCCACGAGTGCCCTCAGACAAGGAGAATTGGCTTGATTTCTTTCTCACTTATTAGATAACATGCTCCAATTGTTGCTCTTTAACAAACTAGTGGCTACATGTTGCAGCCAGTTTTTAAGCAGTTCAATGTAAATATCAGCTTCTAAATATCTCTTGAGTAACGTAGAGATTTTATGCACGTTTGAGTTCTTTTTTTTTTTTCTTATGCAATGAAATATGAAGTTCCTGGCCAAATCTTGCTTGCTGTTCTCTTGTGAATAGTCCCATTGAAATAGTTATATGGCGTTTTAATTGGATGGTATTGCTTTCTTGTTTTAAAAGTAAGGGGATGGAACTTTAAGCATGTGTGTACCTCCATTGCACGCAGTCCCAAGCATACATGTGCTTAAAGCTGTGCATGTGTTTTATTGGATAAGGCCCTTATTTAACTTTGCAAACCACAGGCTGCTAGGATTCCTGCCACTCTGAATAGTCTGATTGACTTCATCAGGATGACTCACAATTAGATCTGGTCGGGAATTATTCAATGAATTGTTTTATCCTTGAAAAACACCGATCGGTCTAGCCTGGAATTCAGAAAACAGGAGTAGGTTTGATGAAGTGCCCAAGTCAAGGGGGGAAAAAAGTCAAGGAAAACAGGTTCAGAAATTCTGAAATGAAAAAAAATGTTGCTTTTCCAGTTCAAAATGACTTTTTTGGTTAGAAATTTAAACGAATTAGACTGAAAAAGGTTAAAACAAAAGACGCAAAAAGAAAGAAATGAACAGTCCTTGAGTTAAGGATCATTTCGTTCACCTCTTGTATATCACAGGCCACCATCAGCACCCAGCGTCCTCATACTAAACCCAACAACCAAAATTAAACCAAAATATTACAGTCCACAGGAGCCTAAACTATCAAGAGCCACAGGCAACGAGTAGGGGAGACTGAGGTGCATCAGTGCCTGAGGCCCCTACAAAGGCTTAACTGATTGAATGAGATCCCAGCAAGTGACCTGTACCCCCACATTGCAGGGGAAAACGAAAAGCACCCATGTTCACTGCCCATCTGACCTGGGGGAAAATTCCTTCCTGACACCACATATGGTGATCGGTTAGAACCTATGCATCTGACCAAGAACCATCCAGCCTAGCACCTGAGAGGGGGAATCCTCTGTGCCACCTGAGAGCCCTGGCCCTACCTGTCCAGTGCCCCATCTCCATCCATGGCCATCCCTGATGCTTCTGAGGTAGGAGATGAAATGAAAAAGAAGAATGCATGGGGGAGGAGGAAATCCTTTCCTGACGCCTGCAGGTGCCTGGCTGAAGCCTTGAAGCATGAGATTTTTACGAACATAAGTCAAACTGCAAGGGACCAAGAGCCTTTTAACATAGAATAATAGAAATGTAGGGCTGGCAGAGACCTCAAGAAGTCATTAAATCCAGCCCCGTGTGCTGAGACAGGACCAAGTAAACCTAGTCCATCCCTGACAGGAGTTTGTCCAGCCTGTTCTTAAAACCTCCAGTGATGGGGATTCCACAGCCTCCCTTGGAAGCCTGTTACGTTGCTTAACTACCCTTAGAGTTCAAACGTTTTTCCTAATCTCTAACCTAAATCTCCCTTGCTGCGGATTAAGCCCATTACTCATTGTCCTGCCTTCAGTGGACATAGAGAAAAATTAATCACAGTCCTCTGTCTTTTCTCAAGACTAAACATGCCCAGTTTTATTAACCTTTCCTCACAGGTCAGGTTTTCTGAACCTTTTCTCATTATTTTCGCTCTCCTCTGGATTCTCTCCAATTTGTCCTCATCTTTCCTAAAGTGCGGCACCCAGAATTGGAGACAATACTCCAGCTGAGGTCTTTCCAGTGCCGAGGAAAGCAGGACAATTACCTCTCATGTCTTGCATACAATGCTTCCGTTAATACAACCCAGAATGATATCAGTGTTTTTCTCAACTGCATCACATGATTGACTCATATTCAGTTTGTGATCCGGTATAACCTCCAAATCCCTTTCAGCAGTACTGCTGTCTAGCCGGTTATTCTCCATTTGGTAGCTGTGCATTGGATTTTTTTCTAAAATATTTTGCTCTTGTCTTTACTGAATTTCATCATGTAGAGCTGTCAGAGGGACACATTCTTGTCTCATTTATGTGGATGCAATCCCACGATTGTGATCACCATCACGTTGGCGCCTATGAGCCCTCGTGAAACGAGAGCACAATGTACTATATGCAGTACAAACTGAGAACAAAAAGCCAGTCCCTGCTGCAAGGGGCTTGCCATTTAAGTATAAAATGAGACAAGTCAATGAAGTTGCCTTGTCATAACTGAAAGCAGGATTGGGTCCAATATCCGTGCTTGACATTTACTGTGTTCAGGTAATAGTGATGGATGTGTAGAATCTTTGTGGGAATAAAATAACTCACCGCAATATGAATACGAGGTCAATCTTTTTACTGTAGCCTGTGATATAGTGTTGACATCGTTTCTTTCCTGGTTTTTATTAGTGCTCCTTGGATTAGCAGGTTGGTCAAAGTGCACACGATGTGTTAATTAAGACTGTGAAACATGTGTTCAGTTTAAAATTCTGTCATATATCACAACAATACATGGAAAACTCTGACACGTGTCTCTGAAACTCCAGCATGATCACACTAATACAGCAAATTTGGCAGCCTGCTAGGGGTGATAACGTCTTTCACCTTATAAAACTACAGGGTTCATTTGTTATTCTCCAGACGTGTCTAAAGGAAAGAGATGTGCAGCCGGATTTCACATGATAAACAGGCTATGGGTCCAATGCTACTTTTTGCTCATTCTGTTAGTTTCACTAGGCTTAAATTTCCTGATGTTCTTAAGAAACTTGCATTGCTGAAATTTGATCAAGGAAATACGCGGAGCCATCAACTTCGTATGTTCCAAAAATCTAAAGAAAAGTCTCATTGTTTTTTATTTGCCATCATTTAAGAAATATAACCTCACTTTGATAATCATGGAGCATATGGTACAGTGTGTACTTTTAGGGACAAACTAGCTTCCTTTCTTTCTGTCTGAATTAGCAAATCTGCCCAAAGAATCAGGGGCATAACCTAATGCCTCTCACCCCACATCAACCAATTGAGTGTTGTGCCCAAGAGGGTGGGACAGGCTGTACCGCTCTCAGGAAGGGCTGTTCCCTGAAGGCACAATACAGTCCTACGTATCTTGTCCAAGATTACAAGGTGCATTAATCAGAGGCAGGGACAGAACGCAAAAGTTCCAATTCTCAATCTCTACTCTAACCACTAGACGTCACTTCTGTGTACAATGGGCACTTAGAAGAGACCGTGTCAAACAGATTTCATAAAATGTGTCTTCAACCTAGAAGGACATTTTATGGTTTTCCAATAGGAGATCGGGCAGGCTACAGAAATAAAAATTTCTTGCAAAATAATTCTCCAACCGTCCATGGATGATTTTCCTATTCATGCTAGCACTCTAAAACACTGCAACTTTTTAATGGATTTCTTTTGGTCGAGCACACACAAATTTTGCTTTCAGATCAGTCTACGGAATTGTCACTGACTTCAATGGCATTTCTGCATGTCTCTCTGAGGGCAGAGTTTTGCCTGTAGAACTCTGATTTTCAAGAGCATGAAGAAGTAGGCAACACATTTTGTATTCCCGTCACTACTTTCAGCAATAAACTACCATAAGCAAAGCTTTTCTCTGCAAAGTGAGGCAAATAAGCATATAAAATAGAACCTTCATGTCTTGCGGATACAGGATTTTGAGCAGTCTCTGTATCTAAATTCTGCATTTGTTAGTGGTTAAATATTTCCAAGTGGGTGAATGAGTGAAACTAATCAATCTACAGGCCAGATCAGCAAAGATTTTTGTACTTTCTACTCGGGAATCCAAGACCATTTTTCCTTGCTTTCTTCTCAACGTGCTGAATGGCAATGTAAATACAGACATAAGATCTTGGATGGCTCCTCTACAAAAATCTCTCTTTCATTTCTGTTTTCTAGTACTTGTGTGGCATCTGGTGTTTAAGAAGATGTATGTTACCTTTACATAATGTTAAGGGTTTCTTTACAAGAAGCATAACCCATGTTTTGTGAAGCCACTTCAGCTCTGTCTGACACGGTATTATAAAATGCTTGGTTAGTATTTCATTGCAAGAGCTGGTAGCTGCCAAGATACAACAGTGACATCCCTTACACCAAACTAGGTGGTGTGCACACTCTCATATTGCATAGCACCGTTCTACATAACGGAGGATGGATGGTCCTGTGGTTAAGGCACCACTCAGGCATCTGGACTCAATTCCTGCTTCCGTGTCAGACTTATTCTGTGACCTTGAGCAAAACGCTTAATTCCTGAGTTTCCCCATCTTTTGTTTGTATTTTGTATCTCTTTCTTCCACTCTTTTTTTCTGTCTTGCCTGCTCAGGCCTTGATCCTGCAAAGACTTGCACAAGCACTTTATGCCCTGGGAACAGACCCATTGACTCGAGTGCAGAGAGTTTCAGCACTTGCATAAGCTTTTGAAAGATCAGGATTTTGGGGGAGCAAGCTGTTTGGGGCAGGGACTGTTGCTCACTAAGTGTACCTACAGCATCTAACACAATAGGGTCCCTTAGCTGGAGAGTGCCTATAGGCATTACTGTAATACAAACAATAATTATAGTGGCATCAGTTATGCAACAACTTTCTTTTTTAATATAGGGAATCACTTTCCTTCACCTTATTTCTTCTTTTTCCACCCCCTTTCCTTAACTACTTTTTATATGTGGAGCCAGTATCAGTGCTGACTTATTAGGATGTTGGCCCCCAGATCCTTAAAGGTCTCGAAGGATCTGGGCCTTGATGTCTGTGAATAGTGTTCTACAGGCACCTAGAACAGAAAACCAATTAGAGGAATCCTCTGTCACTATTATTATTATCTGTTGCTATTACTTTTATTCAAGGTCTACAATGTACACCTTGCTGGCCAGTTGTTGAAGAAGAGATGTCTGTATTATAAATGGAAGAGAAATTTGATTTTACCTGCATAGCTTTTTAATGTTTGATCAATTGTCCACAATTGCGCTAAATTAGGACCTGCTCCAGACATGGGATTCACACCCCAAAGTCCACTGGAGGTCATAGGAGTTTGGGGTTCAGGACTGGAGCTTAACACACAAACAAAGTCTCCTGTCTACAGGAAAATGTGGGATTTTCCACTGAACGGGTTGCTACTAAGTGGCCTTCACTCTGTGTAAATGCAAGGGTTTCTTTAGGGCTATTTTTAGCCCATTCCACAGGGAGTTCTGATATACAAGATCTTTGCTGTGAGATTTACAAAGACTTGTGTTTCTGTGTTGTGCGAACAGAGCATTTATGTTTCACCAGAGCATGTGTTCCTTCAGCTAGGGCAGGCTATGCACATGATCCATGCACATGTTTATTGTTGCCTATGAACAACCTTGTGCAGCAAACAGACTCTGGAGGAAAGCTTGTTAGCAGATGTCCTGATGGCCCTTCCAATTTATAAATATGAGCCTCTACATTTATGTTTTCCATATCCAGAGCTTTCACTAGCCAGATGTTCCCATGGCTGGGTCCTTGAAGACTTTAACTATGAGGATTCGTGGCATATTGTCTGTTTCATAGAAAAGAAAAGAAAATCAGATTGCTTTCTCCTATCAAACAGACGAAGGGGGAAAATCCACTCTTTAAACTTAATTGGCTTTTCATATACTAAATCTGACATGCACTTTCATATAGCATTGTAAAATTGTATGTACCCTGCAAAGCTGAATGAAAGTGCATCTCAGATTTAGGTGCATCTCAGATAAATACATTTCCCTTGAGACCATTTTTTTGGACGGGCTATTAAAATACAACTAGACAATAGCATTTTCACCCTCATGGTGATGCTAATTTTAAAGGGCTGATTTAAGTTCACATTTCATTTATATTGAGCAATTGCTTTATTATCTTCAGGTATATTTATTAAGACATATAGTGATGAATGGAATTAAACCAGGGATAAATTCAACCCAATATCTATCAAATAAATACAAAATGGATAATAAGCACATAGGACCAGAATCAGCTTGGCATTCAAGTGTCCCGGACTCCAAGTCCCCATTTAAAAAAGGTTCTGTCATCTACACCACAGTAGTCCCCCTTCTCCAAACAATAGAGATCTCTCCATGTGTTATGCATTTGGGAACATTTTCATTCACCAGAGCAGCCAAGTGTAGAACATGGACCACAGTGAATTATACCCATGGTGTTCACCCATTAAATTGGCAATTCTAGAAAATCGGAAGCAAAGACTATTTCTCAGGTAGGCATCTTAGCGTCTATGGGGTCAAGTACTGTGTTGCCAGTGGGAAGTGTTGCCAACTTGTGCAAACTGTCTGAAAGGGTTCACAAAAAGCTTAGGTCTGGTTCCACGGAGACACTTAAGTCATTTCCAGATAGGGTCCCAATTCAAATGTATCACAGGGAAACATTGCTTAGCTAGCAGCATTTTAAGGACTGCAGGCTGTCAAAGATGTTTGTACAAGTAATCTTTGTACAAGTCCTGGCATCTCCAGGACTTCTGAAGGTACTTTGCTTTGCTCTGGAAATGTTTTGAGATGGGGAATATGTGTGGTTTCTAATTCTACTACAGTGGCGTTGGGAGACATAGGAAGAAGAACATGTCTTGTGGGCAGCCAAAGGCATTAATGATTTTCAAATTTTAAAATGGCAAACACGCAACCTGAAATTTTTTCTCCATGCATCTGGCCCTCGAAATCAGGGAAAGATAAAGGAACTTGCACTTTTCTTCAGCCTTACAATTTGCCTAAATTTAATGCCGCTCAGACATAATAGGTTCAAGGATCTGACCTGAACTTGAAGTTATTGGACTAAAATGTTCTGTTCGAAGAGAGACTGTGGGCGGGAGGAAGAGCAGACACAGAGGACAGAATCCAGTGAATAACAGAGAGCAATATGGGACTGAGACTGAGAAGAGGAAAAACCAGCTATTCAGAGATGGCATAAGAAACAGAGAGGAGGGGAAAGGGGGAAAAAATCAAATGAGAAACTACAGTGCATAGCACACCCATTTCAGCCAGCTCATGTTTTGGGTGTTTTTTCATCTCCCTAATACATAGCACCAGCTTCACCTTAGCTGGGATGATTTGGGGGTCCCAGATAACAGTACAAGAGAAAATAGCTAATTTGTCAGAACATTTTAGATATTTCCCCATACTAAATCATTTTGAAATCTGGAGGAGAAGGGGGACGTCTCTTAAAGTGTTTAACAATAAAGGAACAGAGTCAAATATATATGTGTATTCTCCAAGCATATCTAAACGTGCATGGTTAATCTTTCGTAGCTGCAAAGAATATTTGAACTGTAGACCCACGCAATCCCAAACAAACACATGAATAAGCATGTGAGAGTGTAGGGCTATCCATTCTGTTTCTGATTTAACTAACGGTTGAGCCCAAGACACACAAATTTGAATCACAACATGGATCACCGCAAGATTGGGGTGTTTGGACATGGGCATTGTGGCTTGGACCATTTGAACAGGAGAAAATGGATAAAAAATATTCCAAACAACCCAACATTTGGGGAGGAGGGTCTGACACTACCTGATTTAAAACTTTATCATATGAAAACCTGTTTGTTTTACAGGACACATGTTGCAATTGCCGATATCTCTGAAATGAGCACACTATGGGCCAGATTTGCCTAATTCTCTGCATCTTTGTCTGCATAGCTTGTGTACTCACTTATCACAATTGTGCTGGTAATCACAGTAATTGTGTGTGCGGTTGACCAGTTAGTCAAGCATATGGTCATCTGCATGCTCAAGTACCATGATTATGTGTCCAGCTGCAGTCCCTGCGTGCACAACGCAAGAGCTGCATTTTTGCACATCCAGATGATCCAGATGTGTGCACAGAGTGAACATATGGACTTTTATGAGCCAGTGTTACCAACCCAGCAACTTTATTCAATGCATTTTGTCTTTGCTGTCTACATACAACTGGCAAAATGAATGGTTCCAAAGTATCTGTTCTCAGCAAGAGCTGGGTCTTGGATAAAAACTGGGGTAGATTTTCCAGATTCTGCAGCCCGCGGAGGCCCAGTTCCTCAAACGTTTCAGTGGAAGTTAAGAGCCTAACTACTTTTGAGGATCTGGGCCAGAGTCCTAATATGAAATCACAAAGGGATCTTCTGAGGATGTTAGAGAACCATCCAAGCATTTCTAAGGAGGGCAAAGGGGAGAACTGAAGTTGTCATCTCCTGTCTCTGGACCACCCAAACACTATCCAACAAATCATGGTATTTTTCAGCGACGGTATCTTGAATTATTGTTCACAGGGATTTCAAAGAATTTCATTTCATTTTTTTTTAAAGGATGACATGTAGTTTCCTGACAGGCTGGTTTTAATAAAGTTGAAATCTTTGTTGTTGCCAAATCCAAGAGGAATATCACATCTTTAAGTCATTAGATGAGAATGGAGTAATCACTCAGAGGGTGCGCTTCAAAGGTTATTGGTTTTTACAGCGTGTTCACTATTCTGCAGTTGTCTGAAAAACAACCTAGGTACCGATTCTGCCTCTGCCCCATTCATAGTACAAGAGACACAGTATTTGTATGCAAGGTAATTGAAGGATTTTCCTGAAATATTTTGTCACTTGAAGTTAAATGGGAACCTGCGTGGTACTAACAAGGGATGGAAATACATGTTAGCAAGAAATCAGAGCATTCCTGCTCCCAAAATTTCATCCAAAAAAACTAATAAAGGCAAAATAGAACCCCTTATCAAGTTTGGAGGATGGGCCAGGTCTGCACTTTTTGAGAACAACTCTGCTTTCTTCCGTGATTTGCTCCAGACCTGAACGTAGCCAAAGAAGTAAAAAAAAAATTACATCAAGAAAGTCTGTTTGCAAGGAATTTTCCATATAACCATGGCAGCTGGGTGGTCCAAATCTGAGCAAGCCCATGAAATGTTTGTGCTAGATGATGATGATGACGAGAGGGTCACAACCAAGATCAGACTGTGCAAGGTGCTGTACTCACATAATGAGTCCCTTCCCTAAAGATCTAATTAGAGTGAAAAGGGTAAAGAGAGGCAAAATGTTTTCTCCAAGGTCACACAGTAAATCAGAGTCAAGCATAGACCCAAGTCTCCTTTTTCCTCCCCACTGAACTATAAGGGGCTGAGTTAAGCATTTGAAATATTGACTTCTGATTCTTCGCTCACTTCCACCAGCTGGACCCAAATGTAAATTCACTGGAATTACTCCTGATTAGACAGCCATGAGTGAGAGGAAATTCAAAGCCGGAATAATGCTTCTTCCAAAGGAGTAAACATTTGCTGCCATAAGTTTAGTACAATCCATCTTTATCTTGCAGAACATCTTTCATACGAACATCATTCCCCAGAACTCTTGATTCGCTGCAGTAACAACGCTGGAGTTACAAAGCAATAGGAGAAGGAAATGAAGTGGTTAAAAACAAGGCAGAAAGGAAAGACTGTGGAAAGGAATGGAAGGGCAACAGGAGTTGCAAAGAAGAAGACTCTTGCACCAACTTTAAGTGTTCCACCGAAGTAGAAGAGGGCTCCCGATGTTTAACCAAGCCTCTCGGCTCTGCAGAGTTGGACTGGAAACCTTTCACTACTTCCAACTGATGTTTGGGGAAGAAGTATCCCAATGGCAGGATTTCTGATTGTGTTTTCACACATCCGGGCTGGAACCTGGGAGCGTAAAAGCAGCACAAAATCATAAACTAAAGGAAAAGGAGTAACAAGGAAGGAAAGTTTTTTTCCAGCCTCTGAAAAGGACGGGGTCATTTGGGGGCAAAACTCTGATGTTATCCAAATTCTTCAACTTGTGGTTCTCGACCTTTTTGATCAGCACCCCCTGGTGTAACACTGGTGAATGAACAGCACCCGCCTGCATTGGACGGTGCAGTTTCTGGCCACACACTGGCAACCCAGGCACTTCAGCCTTTTTCTTCTCACTTTCTTCTCCTTTCTGCTTTCTGTTTTTTCCCCCTCTCTCGATTTTTGTTCCCCTCCTGTTGTTCCTTTGCCCTCCCAGCACAGCCTGTGTTGCAGCCGGACGTGGCAACAGATCCCTTGCTCTTACTGCTGACTTGAGCAATGATCCCAGAGATACAAATTGCTTCCTGATGCTGCAGCCCTGACTGCACCTGCTGTTCCCATGGCCTGTCTGTGTCAGCAAGCTCTGTGCAAGCAGGGAGGGGGAAGGTGAGTTCAGTGAGCTGCCCCTTCGCTCAGAGCAGAATCAGCTCTTTGGATTAATCTGCTTCCCCCTCCCCCCCATCTTCCAAAACATTGGTTAATTTATCCCTAAGAGTTAGGAGCTGCTAATGTCGGCCTAATCTCCCATCACCCACCGGTTGGATACTAGCAAACAAGGCGTAGGTGTTTTTTGCCATTCCATCTGATAGCTCTTTGGTGGGCATGGAATTTTAAGGCCTCGCCGTGCAGATAGGCCAGGGAGACTCCGAGCACTGCCACCGCCCTGTTACATCTTCTCAGACACATGCCGACCAAGTGTCCTGGCGTGCTGAAAGGCTTGTTCACAGCCTCCTGTTCTTTCAAAGCTGTCGCTGCTTGAAGAGCCCCTTCTCTCCCTTCTGGAGATAAACGGCGATGGCTGCAGCCTGAACAAAGTGCAGGACGGCTGGAATAAATAGACTGCTTATCAATGGTGTTGCATTGCCCTCTGCTTACATGGGTCACATTTTCAAAGGTTCCTGCAGCCAGGGTGGAAATTGTTCATTGTCAATTTCATGTGCAGCCAAAGCATTTGATCAAGGCTGGGTCAGAGCTTCATGATCCATTCAGATGGAAATATGGTTTCCATTATAGTCTTTTCCAAAGGGGGCTCTTAACCTCGGCTGCAGTGGGTTAAGATTTTCAAGATGTACCTTAGGACCATAGTGCTGTTGCATCCATGGCTCTGGTATCATTTGCTCTGCCCTGTGACACAGCATTGCTTCCTATGAATGAAAGCACAAAGCCCAGTTGAGCGAGATATGGAAAATGTCCATGGATCTGGTCTCCAAAGACCCTAGGTATGAAGAGAAAATAATAGACCTCTTTTCTAGTCAATGTCATTAGCAAGCCCCTTCTCTTCTCTGTAGGCCACCTACCAGAGGACAACATCTCTTACTCATTCAGATACACAAAGCCAGGTCATAATGTCATCCCTGATATCTTTAAGGAGACCCAGTTTATTTTCTATGAACTGAACCCTGAAAAAGGTGCTGCACGCTGGCCCTGATCCAGCAAAGCACCTACGTGCTTAATTTTAAGTATGTAAATATTGGCTACAAGGGACCTACTCATGGGCTTAAAGTTAAGGACCTGGTTCAATTCTGTGCTGGATCCAGGCCAGGGTGCTCAACACCTTGCACGATTAGACCTTTGGGCTAAAGGTATGGAGGTTGCAGCACAGTGTAAAGCATGGAAAACAGCTGGGAAGGTCTTTGGTATCCAACAAGAGTGGCCAGCTTCTCCCCACCAACCAAAATAAAAAACCTCCTTACATTTTGCCCTATTAATTACATTTTTTTCCAGAACTCATCCTGCAAAGACTAATACACATTCTTTATTTTAAAGACATTTGTGTGTCTTTGTGGAACCATTGCTTCACTTTACAGATTCATAGATTTTAAGGCCAAAAGAGAACATTAGATCATCTAGCCTGACCTGTATAACATAGGCAATCGAATTTCACCCAGCTACTCTTCCATTGAGCTCAATAACTTGTGTGTGACAAAAGCATATCTCCCAGAAAGGCATCCAAGTCTAGATTTGAAAACTTCAAGAGATGGGGAATCCACCATTTCTCTTGTTACTTTGTTCCAGTGGCTAATCACACTCCCTGTTAAAGAAATTGTGTCTTATTTCTAATTTGAATTTGTCTGGCTTTAACTTCCAGCCATTGTTTCTTATTATGCCTTTTCTCTGCTAGATTAAAAAACACTTAAGTACCCAATAAGAATATAAGTATGGCCCTGCTGGGTCAGACCAGTGGTCCATCTGGCACAGTATCCTGTCTTCTAAGAGTGGCTAATGCCAAGTGCTTGAGAGGGAATGAGCAGAACAGGTAAGCATCAAGTGATCTATCCTGTCACCCATTCCCAGCTTCTGATAAACAGCAATCCCCACCCATCGGGCTAATAGCCACTGTTGGACCTATCCTCCATGAACTTATCTAGTTCTGTTTTGAACTCTGTTATAATCTTGGCCTTCACAACATCCTCTGGCAGGGAGTTCCAGATGTTAACTGTGTTTTGTGTGAAGAAATACTTCCTTCTCATTTATTTTAAATTTTGTGAAGTTATGAAACTTCTTACCAGCCTAACAGTCATCATATTGTATGTGGCTGGTGTTAGGGGCTTGTGAATCTTATTTAATAATCTTTAGTGGCATGCATAACAGTCTGATTAGAGCCTATAGAAAAAAAATTTCTAAAACAAATGTAAATAGCACATTATTATTGATCTCAGATCTGAAAAAGCCACCAGGAAAATAAACTGATTGACTCTTTCCACATCTGTGGATAAAAACAAAACAAAAGCTCAGTAATGGTTAAATTTGTTTTGAAAATAAATAGGAAGCACATGCTGAAAATCATGTTTTTTTTTAAAGCAACACAAGACCAGTCCCAAATCCCAAATTCAAACCAGACATCATTTTATGGAGAATTTTGACAGCAACATCATTGCAATTTACCAGTTCTTTGGTCTTTTAATTGCAAAATCCATTTTTTAAGGCTCAGTCTCCGTTGACATGTCATCTGTATGACCTCTTTTTGCCAGATTTTATAAAGAAAACCAAACGCTGGGCTTGTACACATTATTGTTTAGGTCGATTAACAATAATTGTCATGTATTTACATAGCCTCTTTCATCCAGATGGGTCCCAAAGTTCTTTGTAAACTATGTCTAAAAGAATCACTCACCCACTGCTGAACGTCAGCCATCTTGGAGGTGAAACGTGGCAGCTATTTAACAGGGCACAGCAACACACCCCACTCCCCTAGTAACCCCTTCTTATATGGAATTCGCATTGACCTCAAAGAGAGCCCTTTGGAGGAATGGAAAGCTTGCTGGATGGTACTCTTGGGAAGGAAGTGAGGGCAAAACTGACGCCACCTGAAACTGCAGAGGTAATTGAGGTAGACTCAGTTTGGAGTTAGATTTTTCATGCCCCTCGATTTGCTAAAAAGGTGCCGTGGTTAGGCGGTGGGACTCAGGACACCCTGGATCTGCCACTGGTCTGCTGAAAAGTCATTTTAGGCCATATTTGCAAGGTATATAGACACCTAAAGACATGTGCCTAATAAGATTTTTAAAAGTACCGAAGTGAGGCAGCTTTGGCACTCTGGGTCTCAGTTTCTCCTTCTGTAAAATGGGAATAATAATATGGGCCTCCTTAGTAAAGTACTTGCAGATCTACAGATGAAAAGCATTGAATAAGAGCTAGGCATTATCATCAGGGTTTCAACCTTATACCTCATCTGAAAGACGATATCTCCAGGAGAGAGCTCCCATTTGGTGTAGAGGATATTTGAAATTCACAAGCTGTGCTAAGAGCAAATGTTTTGCTTACCACTTGTTACTCCTATGGATCCTACCATTGCAATACCGAGAAAAACAGAATTGCTATTTTGCTACTCCTCCAAAGCTACAACCAAAACTCAATTGATCACCCAAACAATGTATAATAATAGTGTTGTGTGTGTGTTTATTTTCATTTTGGTGTGCTCTCAGTTCAGCAAGTGCCTATGCATATGCCCAGTTTAAGCACATGAAGTCAATGGGACTATTCACATATTTAAAGTCAGGCACGTGCTTAATGCACCTGCTGAATCAAAGCCTGTGTGTTTGCTGCTTTTTGAGAAAGGGTCACAAGTATTAATGCTGGGAGGGCAATCAATGGCTAGGACATTGATTTCAAAGCTGCCTTAACAGCTGATCAAAAGTACAATGTGATCCTGCTGGTCATTTGGCTGGGAGAGACCAGGAGGTTTCCAGATTCATATAATGATTCCGTAAACAGAAGGGAAAAACAGAAGTTTGATCAGAGTTGAGCCAAGTGTCTGCCCATTTATTACATGTTATGCAGTATATTTTATTGAATGCATTTTAGCAAGGGCAAAAGGCTCCAATATGGAACAATTCTGTAGTGTCAGGAGGATGGATTAGATGCTCTAAGAGGTATTTTCTGTCTCTAACATCTGTGGTTTATTTTATATTGTTAATTTGTACATTTAGGGCCTGATCCAAATGCCACTGAAGTCAATGGAGAGGTTGCTATTAAGTTCTGTGGGCTTTGGATCAGCTCTTCATGCCCAAGATAGGCACCAGAGTCACAAACAGAGGTCGTGTACCCACATGAGAGCACAGGAAAAGACAGTACAAGGCTCTCCCCACTGATCTGCCATTTCACATGGTGCTGTCCTGAAAGGACAACTATATAGTCCATCCTTCCAATCCTTAGATGTGCTGGTGCAACGAGGGCTCTGGTTTTGATGCAGTTCCATTGTGTGTCGACTTTCTATGGAAAATGTCAACTTTTTATCAGAAAATAAGCTGGTGGAAATCAGTATCTCTCTCTTGTTTGGCACCGTTTTCTACCAGCATTGTCTCTGACCACAGATTGCTATGTTGCCTGTGCTTGGGTTACTTTTTTATGAGCTAGGATTTCATGTTTTTATCCCTTTATGTCCCTATTTTAAAAGTTACATTTCTTTTATAGCTTTTAAATACTTGCAGTTACTGCATGGGTTCTTGCCCCATGAAAAATGTGGCTACAGGAGCTATTTACTGCCTTGCAGTCCCATTTCACTGGTGATTAAGAAAACTAGAGAGACAATCTGTAGATACCAGCATGCACCTTACATTGTCACGGGCGTTTTGATCATTTTCACCTTGTTTGCCAGGAGAATTCACTGCTTCTCTGAGGATAATCTACCATGGGTGCTTCATGGTTTTCTGTACTTGTCTAAAGCTGCCATACTAGTGCATATGATTGCTTATTAATTACTGAATGTTGATAGAGTGATAGACTACATAGAAGGAGACTTTGTCTGACATGGGGCATGGAGCAAAAATATGGCCATGATGGGCCTTTTTACTTTGGATGTTACTGCGACTGGAATTTGGTCCTTGTGACATATAGGGCAATTTCCTGCAATATCTTTAGCAGATCTTGCTGTATTAAATGTATGTATCATTGTGGGCCACCCAGGGACTGTATGTAGTTCCATGGGGGAGGGTAAACCCAGCCCCTTCAGGAACTAAGAACAGTGGGGGGTGATTAGGCAAATTCACTCAGGTTGTAACACCTCCAGAGAGGTGTCACCTCCTGGGAAGACTTGCCTATACTAGTTCACACTGGAATCTCCAGAGGCCAACAGACGCAAAAAGGACTTTTGGATAATTAGTTTGAGTTTAAACTGACTCAAGGCCTTCCTTCTGGTCCATCAAACAGACAGGATGCACCCCACTCCTTAGTGAAGGGTTGGACAGACAGACACTGACCAGAGTTCTTGGGGAGTTGGCGAGCTGCTCTTATTAGCAAATGTGTAGGTTCTTTTATTGTTTTAATATGTTTTCACTGTATTGCTTTTACCTTACAACACATATGCTTGTGTAAAAAGAACTGGATGGAAACTTAAAACTGTGGGCATTGATGCTGATAACAGCCTCTGAGGAGAAAAGCGGAGGAGGCCTGTTCGGCAGTCTGACTTGCTGGGAAATTCACAATGTAGGCAGGGGCCGGGCCTCCTCAGGAGGGAGTGAGATGCGTGTCTCCACCCAAGAGAGGTGATAGCCGAAGTTTCAGTGCCTTTGGTGGACCATAGAGGGGAAAAAGGGGGAGTTGCCCTGAACCGAACAGTCCTGACAGCATATCTGCACTAAATCCCAACCCAATGGGAAGAAGCTTGATGTTTATTTGTTACAAAGGCTCCGGGAATTATCAGTTATGTAATTATCAGCTCAGAACCTCAGCTGGGATAAAGAGACATGGCTCCACTGAGTCCATTTCAAGTATTTTGTAATCAATGATGAACTGAAGGTCACATCTTCAGTGGGTCCACACTGACGGCGACAAATTCGCCGCCGTCACATCGATTGCTCTGGATCGACTGAGCGGTCTGTATAGACATGCTCAGTTGATCCAGTAAGTGACGCAAGAAAACCACCTCGGTAACTGGCGTAGCTCTGCGTCGAAGGGAACACTGTTCCCTTCGACGCAGCGCAGTGTGGACGATGCGCAGAGGAGATGCAGCAAAGTCGACGGGAGATACACAAGAGATTTACGTCACTTGCGTATCTCCCGTCGACTGCCGCCGAATCGCGAAGGTAAGTGTAGACCGGGCCTAAGATTGCAGACATAGGTGTGGCCAACTGAACTTTAGATTCAGGACTCTGGGGTTCTAGTGCTGACTTTTGCATTAAATTACATTAGGTGCGTCACTTCCCTGTGTCTCCGTTCCACCTCCTCAGCCAACCTCCCCAGTACAATAGGATAAATAACACCTCTCTTGCAGAGATATGGTGCAATAATTAGCACCGTGAAATCTTCCATGGAAAGAAACTGTATCGGTGCAAACTATTGTTATTGTTACTAATTAGGAAGATGTAGACTCAGCAACTCCTTGCATACTGAAAAAAGAATCTTGTTTAATTTTCTCCTCTTGTCTTTTCTTCTAGCACAACCACGCAACCTTCCCACATCAGGATAACCAATGGCTACATCACGGTCAATCCTCCCATTTGGTTTTCAAACCAACTGGATCAGAGACCACGTTCAGATCTCCCATTCCACAATCAGTCAAAAAGCGCAGCTCCAGGCAGCATATTGGCACCATCCATAACTGCTTCTTTCTATGTGGCAATAGCTTATTTTCTCCTGAATCTATTGAGGCCTTCCTGACCAACCTAGGATTATGTGCAATACCTAAATTGGAGAACAGAGATAATTTATGAACAAGTGGGTGGTTTTCTCTAAAACGGTTTCAACCTGGACCTTCTAACCAAGGAGAAATGGTAGTACTTCTAGCTGGTTTTGTCTCTTAGCCCAGATATATTTTGAAACTCTAAAGCTTTATTGTAACACTGACTTACATCTTCTTTTTTGTAGAAGGATCTTTATTTCCCATAGTGCTATGGGGCTTTGTAAAATATATGTGTTCATATATATAAAAAAAGGAAAAAAGAAAAAGCATATTTATTCAACTGGTAAACTTATTTTGTTGGTATCATATATGTTAATAACATCCCCATTAAACAGCAGTGATGGTGAAACTGATAAATTAATATTTTCTATCTTTGTTTTTCAGGCAATGTGTCTGAATTGACACAATTCAAAGATGCTATTTTGGGAATTAAAATTTGACACTAACCCTCCAGTAGGCAACTTTGTGCTGATCCTTAAAGTTGGTCTGTGGGTGGCATTAATCCATTTAGCATAATATAGATATATTTTGGACAAATTGTGCTCTCTGTGGCCTTGGTGTCACTAGGAAAAAAGGTGTGTTCTTACAGCGAGTTAGTGAACGCAAGGTAAAATCCTAATGAAGAAAAGACAGTTTGTGGTTTTCATGAGTGGCCAAGTCAAGGTAAACCCTAAGCTTCTCCCATTGCCTTTAACTCAACCTGCTAATTGCAAGAAAAGTGCAGACTGTATTGTCTTCCCTAGGATTAACAAACTAATACATCATGTTAGCGAACTCAAGTCGAGAACTCAGCTTTTTCCTAGCAAAAACGCATGTCCTCAGTCTGGAGGAATTTTGTTCAGATGATATTTCCTCTCACTCCTTTTCTGAATGAGTGTGACTTCTCACTGGGTTTGCTTCAGATTTACACGAGTCCTAACGAGAGTAGAATTTGACCTACATACAGCTTGTAAACGTTTAATTGCATGCTAGGCCCAGTCTACACTTCCCTTTCAGATTCGGCGGCAGTTGATGGGAGATACGCAAGTGACGTAAATCACTTGCATATCTCCCATTGACTTTGCGGCATCTCCTCTGTGCGCCGTCCACACTTCGCTGCGCTGATGGGAACAGCATTCCCTTCGACGCAGCACCACGCCACTTACCGGGGTGGTTTTCCTGCATTGCTTGCTGCATCGACTGAGCGGGTCTACACAGACCACTCAGTCGATCCAGAGCAATCGTTCTGATGGCGGCAAATTGGCCGCTGTCAGCGTAGACCCAGCCTCAGAACCATGCCAATTTACACGAGCTGTGATTTTGGCCCATTATCTATGTAGCTGGTTTTGAGTTTGGCAATGGTGGAAAAAGCACCTCTCTCATTCATAATTTCAACCACAATTTCAAAGACAGCGCTAGAGAAAAAAGAGCTGGAACATATGAAACTTTGCCCAGGCATAGTCCTCAATGAGAACTAGTCTTGCCAAAAGGTGGCTTGGCTAGCAGAGCTTGTCGAAACATTTTCGTCCAAACATTTTTCTTTCTTAATGAAAAAACGAAATGACCAAAATTAAAGTCTTTGAAGAAAATTAGATTTTTTTTAGAGATCTGGTGCTGATATAAGCGGGTCCACTGCTTGTTGAGCTAGGCCTATTTTTCCAGGACAAGAGCAAAAGGCTTTAGGTGAAATGGAAGACTGCGAGCTTTGCCCCTCTAATGCAAACTTCAAGCACATCTCATGCATACTTTCCCATTGTATATTTTGGCGTGTGCAAGATTAAAGATGCTGGTTTTGGAAGGAAGCCATTCACCTTGCATGATATTTATTGCACTGGGCTGCATATTGAAAACATGTTTTAGGAACTTCAGTTACAGCTTTATTTGAGCTCTTACCCAGTCGAGGACTTCATTTGAATATAAGGACTTAGAAGACCTTCATATTCAACTTGAACACACCTAAACCAGGAGGGCTTTATGGATGTATTCAAGACAATGACTGGATTATTGAACTGCGAACTGTGAACTCGTTAGAGAATAAACTACCGCACAGTAAATGGACCTGCAGGTAATGCAGGTTTTCTGGGTGTGAGGCTACAGGACAGAGGAAAGACATAAAACAAAGAAGGATTATAAATACTTGTAATATGGTAGCTTAGCACCCAGAGGCTCCAGTTGAGATGGTGGCCCTGTTGTTCTAGGCACTGTACAAACATACGGTGAGTGACAATCCCTCCCCGAAAAGCTTGCTGCCTAAATAGACAAGACAGAGAAAAAGAGATTCACAGATCTGAGGTGATTGCCCAAGGTGACAGGAAAGATCCTTGGCAGAGCTAGGAGTGGCACCCAAGACTCCTGACTCCAAGGCCACTTCCATAACCACTAGACCATACTGCTGTTTGCATTGTTGCAAGTCTGTGGACATCTAAGAATGTCAGGATTGTCATGCTGCACGCCATAGTCAGTCCAAACTTTGCCATAGCAGCAGGGATAGAACTCCATCCCTCCTGCTCTGAAAGCATGGGTCCCTATCCCTGAGCTAAAAGAGAATCTCCATTAGCATTATAAGGCCTATGACACACAGCTGAGTAGTTCTGATTCTCTGCTGTAAAGGACAATGGTACACATACCCTTCAGCCGATATATTACAATATATTTTCCACGTGTATTCTAGTTATATCTGTCACTTCCAAGGGTTTCATCTATACTTCAGGTGAAGAAGACATTGCTATCATTGATTTGAATTGCTTTGTATATGGATGTTCAAATTTCATAGTGCAGTCCATGTTTTATATAGCAATTTCTTCCTGGAGACCTTCCCTCTCATTCACTATTAGATAGGCCACCTTCCCTCCAGTTCACAATCCTAGAACATCTCTGTAGCAACTTCCACACATGGGAAAGTAATATCAGCTAAGGATTTAACTGATAGTTGGTTTTAATGCTATTTTGGAGCTGTAGATAAGGAGGAGACACCAGTACTGGATGATCTATGTCTTATGGACTTTAGAGGACTGTGTCGAAGTCTTTATCATAGAGGTTCCCCCAACTAATTTGATACTATTCCCCTTATGCTTTGGTGCACAGATATCGGTCCAGCTCACTGGTTTCTATCAACTGGTTTTAAAACATACTAGGAAATAGGTAAGGGACAACAAAATGAGACCCCCCTAGCATAGAAAAAGTGGAATATTTCATAATTACCTATGCTAACCCAGTTCTAATAAAAATACGCTAATACTAGATAACACATGGCTGTGTTTGTGAAAGAGCCTTTATTCAAATGGGCCATGTTCATGTCATGACTATTTTCCACATGAGTCTGGAGAGTGTCTATGCAATTCAGAGAGAAAACATAATAACACCCCCACACTACCAGCTGAAATGGGATTTTATTTTCCTTCTCCTTTTTGAGCCTATAGGGTTCATATTTTCCAGCATTTCCCTACAACCAAGAGGTCTAGAAGCTGATTTTTCGCCTAAACTGGAGATTTTAGGGGAAAAAAACTAAATGGCACAAGACTCATAATAGAATTGTGAGGTTGGTGATATCGTTTGCCTGCGGGAATCACGTGTGATCAACAGATTTCATGAGATTTCTGCTATCCAGGGCCAAGATTTTGGCATTGTTGAATCCAAACCTGAGCACTCATCTGATTCAGTCCTCACAGCTGAGTCCTCGGCTAAACTCAATCTTAATATAGCCTACCTTGTATCTAATTGTGATATTGCAACCAATACAAGTTAACTATCAAGCTGCTGTCCTTGCCAAAAGGAATGTACAAAACCACAACCAAAAGTGCACAGGGACTCTTACTGTACTTCTTCCATTGTTTCTCGTGCCAAAATGCATTGCCATTTGACGAGCATGTATGGGGAGAATGGGATAGAAGATAGATTGTATTTTATGAATGTCATATTTTCTGTTCACCCACTCATGCTGTTAACTAATGCTATTGTCTTCCTAAACCTCTATTGGCAATGACTGCCGAGCATGATTAATGATAACGTATGCTCGACACAGATTTCAAACTTCCCCCTTTGTTGGACCTCCCTGCCCATTCCTGCAAACTCGGCTGTGGTTAAGGAACACCCAGAATGCAGTGCTGTGTGTTTATCTACCCTCATCGCCATTGAGCTGGCACAAGAGCAAGATAATCCAAGCCATCTTTAATGCAGCAATCAATCTATTGGTTTGAACAGGTATTTCAGTACAGTACTGTACATCAATTTAAGATGGCGCTTTTCCACAGCATGTTACAGTCATGTCAGAGAAACCGAAGTACTAAGGTTTAGCTTTTTAAAACCAATCAATCAATCAATCAATCAGTGTTATTGTGCAAAGTTGTTTTTTGGTATTTCTGCCTGTAGTTTTGGCCGTAATAAGCTTGAGCCATATCTCTCAAGTGATTTATGTTCCATAGAGTGCTCTGCATTTCAGCTTCAATTTTTAACCTGCGCTAACTAAGCAGGATTAAAATTCAGCTGCCTGATTCTCCTCTCCGATCACAATTTTGCACCAGCATGACTCAGTGAAACAACTCCTCATTTACACCAGTGCAGAAAAGAAGAGCAAGTGGTGACTTGATTACAGTCTGTAAGTAACTACATGGGGGAACAAATATTTGCTAATGGTCTCTTCGGTCTAGCAGAGAACGGTATAACACAATCCAATGGCTGGAAATTGAAGGTAGACAAGTCAGACTAGAAATAAAGTGTAAATGTTTAACACTGAGAGTAATTAACCCTTAGAGCAATTTACCAAGGCTCGTGGAGAATTCGCCAAGACCGGCAATTATTAAATCAAGAATGGATGTTTTACTAAAACATTTGTTGTAGGAAATATTTTGAGGAAGTTATACAGGAGGTCAGATGAGATGATCACAGTAGTCCTAGCTGACCCTGGAATCTATGAAGCGGAGGTCTGTTTACCCGTTCTGGGAAGCGCTTGCCTAGTTGCTGTGTAGACGTAACCCTTCTGACTAGCTTTTAAACTGGTGCCTTAAGCTAGGGAAATTCCATGAGAGCTTCCCAACTGTTAACTCTGCTGCTTCTTGTGGCATGATGGTATGTCTTTATTTAGCTGCCGTGTCACCTTGGAGTTCAAGATGCATGTTTGTCAGATTCCACTTCAAATGTGTGTCAAATATTTGTAGGACTTTTTGTTCCTGTTTCTCCTCCCACTTTTGTGCCCCATTTTGAAGAGTCCTTTAAGAGTGTAATTAAAAAGATGCTTTCTAATGTTATTTTGTCAAAATATTTTTGTAGCTTAATATATGAATAAAAGTTATTATAAATCCACAGCAGACAAATCTTGTATGTCAGGTTCTTTCCCCCTGCACTGTGAATAAAGTGTTCACTGAAGACATATGACAATTCAAATCTCAAGTTTGGAGTGCAGAATTTGAAAGCTGCCTTTGGTCAGGATGGACTCATTTTCCTTGGAAACGGGGCTGGGGGAGGCATTTCAGCATTGGAAATGCATGAGATGGGGCAATCTTTGTAATAAAATGGAGCCCTCCTTTCAGATTATCGTGAACAGTGGAAATAGTTCCAAAGGAGCTATGACAATTTGTACCAGATGAAAATCTGGCCCTGAGAGCCAATGGAGTTTTCTCTCAGTGTCAGTGAGATCAGAATCAAGCTTTTGTGTATTGCCGAGGTCTTTTTGATAGTCCTAATTTCTCCTTTTATGCTACTGATTTAATGCCATCGGTCAGATCCTCAGCTGTTGGACAGCGTGGCTCCTCTGAAATCAATGGTGCTATGGCAATTTACGACAGTTGATGAGCTGGCCCTGTAACTTGAATGGGGTGACTCTTGATTTACACCATTGTGAACTCAGAATCAGATCCTGTCTGGAGGCCGGATTTATTACATAACTCCATGATGTGAGGGTTGCCACAGAAACAACTCACACATCTATATATCCCAGTAAAAACCTTGTGTAAATGGACAAGGCAGAGGACCTCAGCTTATTCCTGGAAGGAACAGGAGGTGTTTTATTTGAATGAAAACAGTTGGTGTCTTTTGAGCCTTGGGCAAACCCTTTTGCAGCTGGCTGTAACCTTTGAATTGTGTATCCCTTGGAGCTGAAGTGGGGGTTAGCTCTGTGCATGAAGATAAAGAGGGCTTGGGGAATTTGCTCATTTTTTGGGCACATTCCACCTTGTTACAATGAAAGCCTGCAGCAAACCATATGCATTGTAACTGCTGGCGCATACCTTTCCCTGAATACATTGCCCTTAATCTCATTTTAATTAGGTGCGAAAGCCTTTGCAATTTAAAGCAATATTTTGAAGGTGTCTGTATCATAGATGTTTCTTTGACTGACAGACACTCAGTGTGGTACTCTGTCTCCCTCTAGTGGTGGTCGGGCTTTCTACCACCGCAGCTGATAGAGTTGGATTTTCCAGTTCAGACACTAAAGTTCAATTTCTCACCTCCCTGATCCTAAACCCTTGTGCTTTAAGATCCAGGTTCACTCCCCTAATACCAATGACCCACCCAAGAGCACAGCATCACAGCATAATTGTTATTGCTGCTGCAAAGTTGTAGATTTTCCTTCATCCCATTTAGAGTTGGTCAAAAAAATGCAGAAACGTGTTCCACATCAGCATTTTGAATTTAAAATATTTTGACCATGACATAAACCAATCCCAAAACAGCAACAGATATTCTTGGGCAAGGCGCACAACCATTTTTCATTCACATTTTGAAAATTTTGGATATTTTCAGGTCACGCTAATCTCAGAGTTTCATGCTCAAGAGGGTGGGGCAAGCGTTTGATAATCTTTCCAACTCTTAAGTGCTGCCCCTTAAGATTTTGTTGTTCATCCAAAACTGATGAAATCATGTGCCTTCAATTAGGGACTTTGCCATTTAAGTAGAACTGGCTGGAAATCCCTCTTCCCACCCCGCTCCCCAGCAAAAAACACTGTGCTCTGAACGAGGTATAGGTCCTGGGGAAAATATAGTTAGGCATCATATAATTAAAGCCTTCTCATAATGCATATTCATAAGGGCATAGAATCGAGATTACATGGTCAACCTTAATTCTGGCATTTCTGATCTTTTGGTTACTTTGCAATACTGGCAACATTCTTTTCATGTAGCTGGTTTTGTACGTAGTAAGTTATAGGATGGTAAAGAAGTGTGATTTTAAATAAGTAAATCTAAGGCCATGAATCTAAATTGGATTTGTGCAATATATGCATTCAGAGCTCCAGAAGAGGGTGTGAGTTGCACCAAATAGACTTCCTTTGCACTTACATCTGCCCACCTTTGAAATTGGCACTCACACATTGTCATGTTCTGCATGGAACCTGGAAGGAGGAGCTCAGGTTGGGCTGGAGGCCTTGATGGCCTGAGTCGCTTGACTTTGTTGCCTGACCACGGGTGAGTTGCTTGATCACTGTATGAGGCCTAGCCTCAGCAACCTGACTGCTTTTTACAGTTGGCAGAGCCCGAGAGAGTGCGGAGTAACCTTGGGGTATCTCAGTTTCTGAGCAGCACAGCAGATAGTAAATAGTGTGGGTTTTGTACAACGCAGCAAATAGTTTGTTAGTGTATTGTTGCATAAAGATGAACAAGGACAAGAGTTTATACATTTTACATGAAAGCACGTTCTTGCCCACCACCTCTTCCACTATCAGCTGTTGTTTTGCTCCAATTATCCTGGTAAGAACATAAATATGTTGTTAGCATTAACAAGGAAGTACAGAGAAGGACATACGAACGTCACCCAAGATAAGCGAATGAAAGAACGATGTGTACAGAAAAGTATAAGAAGGCACCACCCAGGCAAGGTGCTTCGTCACCTCCTGTTTCCACAGGAGATGCTGTCGGCCTGTTTCCATGGCAGGGCTCCCGAAGCAAGGCGTTCCTATTTACAGCCTCTTGAGTGAACATATAACTCTTTGTGTCTAGTGCGTATGATAAATTGTAGTTAATTGTTGGCTTTGCATTGAACTAACTAGCTAAGAGAACCTTACACGTTAAACCTTACAGATTTGCAACTCAGGCGTACCGTGTCTCACTGGTAACCTCACACTGATCACAAAGAATGCTCTGCTACAGGTTGCAGGAGGGAAGAGTTTGGAGGAGGTGCAAAGGCGTCAGTCCGTGTGCACGTGGCTAGAATGCCAGCTGCAGTTGCCGCACCTGTGTCAACAGCTCTCTTAACAAAGAGCCAATTTAATTTTATAAGCAGGGAGCCCCTTAATGTTATCACCCAGCACATGGACCCCGAGGGCAGTGAGATCCACAGCAAGGAAGAGAATGTGATTTACAGGGAAAGAAAGCAGCGCCTAGAAACAGCTCAAACATGGAGGGACTGAGAGCATCGGAATTGCTGGATTTTCAGATTACGAAAAAACTCGCACAAGAATGGAAGTAGTGGAAGCAAGAATTGCATCTGTACGGGGGCTCAAGATGACAAAAATTCAGGTAAAAAAGTTTTTTTCAAACTAGCTCTTGGTGGGGGCAAGGCCAGGAAGTGAGTAAGGGTCTGTCTACAATGTAATCAAGAGCTGTGATTGCAAACACATGTTACTAGCTCGAGTAACTATAGCAGTGTAGCCGGGGCGTGAGCTAGCCACTCAAGTGTGTTCCCAGGAGCGGGGAGTCATTTTCTATGGGGCAAAGGAGAGAGGTGCCCCCCAACCTTGCTTTGTCCCCTCCTCAGACTTATCATTGGGCTATATGCTCCTCTACCTCCCTCCCCGACATCCCAGAAAATATAATCACATCTAATATAATGTTCTATGCGCTTCCATAACGGTGCCCCCTCACCGCCCCCACCCAGACTTTTTCCTTAAATGATGCCCCTAACCTAGGGGGGCCTGATGAGGTTGTGCTCAGGAGCCTAGCCTGTGCCACTGTCCATGTTGGGGAGCTATTCTGCCATTGTTACTCAAGTTAGCTTTGATCTAGCTAAATCAAAGCTAGTTTAAGTAAGCCTATGGCTCTTGATTGCAGGAATAAGTACTTGATGTACAAACATTCAACAGCATGTCCAGTTACCAGATTTGTGCATACATATGCATATTTGATGGAAACATCTTAGATGCTGCTGTTTAAAAAATGTATCCCTTTAAATCTTTGTGCCCAGCTGGAAGTCAAAGTGAAACCAGGGGAACTTCAGCCATCAGTGGAGGACATCCAACCAACAAAAATAACCAGAGACCCGTAATTCTGTTGCCAGTAATAACGGCAGTAATTGAAAAATGAATATGTACACAGTTTACTAAACATCTGGATGGTGAGAATGTCATTATCTAATTCAATAGGGCAGATGAAAAAACACCAAAAAAACTCTTCATTGAAAGTTACAAATCTCATGCTGCTTTCTTTGACTGATGGTTTCCTCTGCTGTGAATGAAGTATTCAGATTATTCACTTGTGCAGCTTTTGGGCGAGTGTCAGCCCCAGGCTTTTTGGTGGATGACACGCAAATGCGATGGGAACTTAACCATCTCCAACCCCAGTTTAAAGCTGGACTGGACAGATTACCTAATGTACTGTAGGGCACAGTGCTGTGCTAGATATGCTAGATAAAGGATTGACTAATGATTTGATCCAAAGGTCAATGGAGCAAATGGAAGAACTTCCATTGTCTCAGTAGGTTTTGGACTGGGTTCTAGATGATTGGCTTGTCTAGATTGTAGGCCCCAATCTTGCAAAGATTTACGAGCATGTTTTCCTTTGAGCACATGAGTGGCCCCAAGGACTTCACTGGATCAGTATGCTTGTGTGCAGGCAGATTTCTAAAGCAATTCACTTTATTCCATGTTCCTGTGTAACACAGCTGAGATTAAAATAACATCACAAATTACGTGAAGCCAAAACACCGTTGAGTTGATTTCCAGAGGCGTGATAGTACTAGCAGCAGCCGCAGTGTATTAATGCTAATAATGGTCAGCCATGCCTTGGGTTCCTTGGTTCTCAGGAGGAAGCACAGTGTGAAAACAAGGACCAGTATAATGGGAGAAAACATCAACAGCCAGCAGACTGAGGTGAATCAAATGAAAGACAGAAGGAGGTGGGAAATGGGCCTTTTCTGCTCTGATGTATACAGAAGCTCCATTGAAGTCAAATGGCCATATTAATCTTAAGAATTATGATGTCTGCTTTAGAATGGGTCGACTCCTACACTTGTGATTAACCATGTATATTTTTTCCTCTTACAACATCTGATTTTTAATTATAAAGTAAAGGTTACACCACCCAAATGCTCATTCTATCCAACAGAAATATCTGGGCAATGTTGTGTAACTCATGTGCCTAATAGGGAGATATCTTTTTACGAGATCTAGAGAGACGGGAGGAGAGGAATGAGTTGCATCTGGGTCATTGTTGCATTCCAAGCTCAGAAGTTTCTGGAATTGGGTGTGGTAATTTGGGGCATGCTCAATAGACTCCCTGTTGCTGGACTGGTAGACATCATTGAGGGCAAGGAGTCAGTGCAGCGACCATTCAAAAGGACACGTGAGCAGTGTGGGTTGGGCAAGGGGCAGGCACAAGAGTAGCACGTAGCCTGTTTCTCCCGAACGCTGAAGCCATTTGCAGCAGGTTGGTGATCCTGTTAAACCTTCCAGCACAGGGAAGCCCTGGCAGCCTTAGTTATAGAAAGGGGAAATTGGGAATGACAACTCATTTCTTTCATTTTTAATTGTGTCCCTTGGATGTTACTTGAATTTAGCCAAATTGTCTTAACCAGTCTGATTCGCCAACTCTTTTCTTATTTCAATGTGACGATGAGGAAAGTGCCATCAATATTTTGCTGTTCTCAGATTTGCACTTTCCTGCCAACCGTATTTTTCATTTATATTCTGAATATTGATTGATTGGATAATCCGTCAGCTGGCTAGCTAATGGAGTTGTAACTAGGCACTGTGGTCTTCCGCAGAGCTGGGCCTGAGGAAGGGTTGTGACACCCCTACTGGACAGAACCAGGCCCTGCAGGCCAAGCCACCTGGAAGCAGAGGGGCGGAGCCAAGGCCATGGAGGGAAGTATAAAAGGGCAGCCCAGCAGCTCAGTTGGGGGAAGTTGTCACTGGAGGCAGATGTGTTTTCCTGGAGGATGTGGTCTAGGCCTGACCCGGACCCTGCAGCTGTTTGGAGCAACTGCCCTGCCAACCAGAGCCTCTAAATCCTGCCTGGATTGCCGGGCCTGAGTGACTGGAGAGAGCTGCCAAGCCCGAGTGACTGGAGAGGGCTGCTGGACCCTAGTAGCTGGGAGCAGCTACCTGAGCCCACTGGGTGGGAGAGACCCCCTCAGGCTGGCCCTGACCTGAAGGAGCTGTCTGACATGGGGGACCCACAGGAGTGGACTGAACCTAGTGGACTGGAGAAGCCCCTGGGACCTGGAGGAGCTGCCCTCCACAGAGGACCCTGAGGAGTTTCTGGACCTGCCACTGGTCAAGGGTGATGGAGTCGGAGGACGCCCACTTGCTGTCTACCCCAGGAACCTGGAGGGAGACACTTGGATGCAGGTAACCGGGGACTGGGTGGGAGGACGTAGCCCAGGGACAGCTGACTAGAGAGTGGCTGAGTATGTGGCCACACCAGTCAGCGTGCTGTGGCTGGATCCCCACTGACCCAGTGGCAAAATGGGCCCTGGGCTGGGACGCAATGGAGTCGGGTTGGCTTGTGTCCCCCTTCCCCAACCACCCTGGGAGTCCTTGGCTTCCTCTGAGCGCCCTGAGGCTACTGAGCATTACCAGCCCTGCCTGTCAATAAGGCAGGGGGCTTTAGACTATTATGTCAGCCCTGCCCTCTTGAGGCGTGGGGGCAACTGACTCCTTCGCCAGCCCTGCCCAGCTTGCGGGCCGGGGGCTGTAGACTACTTTTCCCGCTCCGCCTACGGGGAGGCCGGGGGCTACAGACTACGTTGCTTGCCCCGCCTGTCAGAAGGCCAGGGGCTATAGACTGCTTCACCTGCCCTGCCTGCTTGGGGGCTGGGGGCAACAGATTGCGCATCAGACCCACTTGGCTTAAGGGCTGAGGTCTGCCAACTGGGTACCTTGCTTGCCCACTTGAGGGTCGAGTGCAACAGACTGCTTTCCAACCCTGCCCTGTTTGGGGGCTGGGAGCTATAGACTGCATGTGCTTGCCAGCCCCACTTGAGAGTGGGGAGCTAAAGACCCCTTTGCCTTCCTCTCCCTGCCTGAGGGCTGGGGGCAGTAGATTACTTGCCCACCCTGCCTGGTGAAAGGCCAGGGGTCATGGGCGCCATGCCAGCCCTGCCCTACGTGAGGGCCGGGGGCTACCGGCTGCAAGAAAAGCCCACCCCGCTTGGGGCTGGGGCTAAAAGACTCATATGCCAAGAGCATTTTTTCCCTTAGAGGCTCTGTGGCCTTCCTCGGGGCCTGGGCCTGAGGAAGGGTCGCGAGGCCCCCAGCCTACGGAGTGCTTCCGCAGCCCTACAGAGGAAGGGAAAGAGTCTCTGTGGATTCCAGTTGGCGATTTCCACAAGCAAGCAGAAGCGTGATGTTGCAGGACTTCTGACTCCTTACACTGTACAGAGGTGATGAACAGACGCTAACTGAGAATCCGGTGAACTCAACCTAAGCTTTTCGAATTCTGAGCTACCTCTCACTGTGTATTTCTGAGGGGACTGACCTGTTTAGATTTAATGGGGGGTGTTTTGTTTATATTGAAGTATAACTGTGAAGATAAGATTTGTGGTAGTACAATGAAGCTACAGTTACGATGTTTCTTTATCTTTATAAAATTGTGTGGCGTTGGTACTTAAGAATTAAGTGCATTCCTTTTGTTCTTTCTTTTTGGATTGGTTGTGGGGAGGCTGACCCTGTGCAATCCTGGCTAAAATTCTTCAGATGACTGAATTCTGGATCTCTGTGTGCTTTTCTCTAGGAATTTGTTTTGAAGCACCAGGAGAGGGGGAGTAAAGCAAACTCTAACCGACCCAAAGGTTACAGTTGCCCTGGGGTTGTTGTTCTGGCTGCCATCTGTCAGCTGCAGCTGGTTAATAAACCCTATTTTCTCACCCTTTTTCGAGTCAATTTCACCCATTCAAAGGGTGCTGAGTCTCAACTAAAGAACTCATTTACAATGGTCATGTCATTTTTATCTCCACTTTGCACTGGTGTAAATGACTTGTGAAGGAGGCAGCAAGCCCATTTCCTCTAAATGTGTTAAGTGTAGGGCCCTCTGGCTCTAGGACCCAGGCCTCTACAGCTACCAGGCAGTTAACAGCTTCAGGCCACCACCCAGCAGCAGCTGTTAACCTGCCTGCACTCCACTTCCCATGACCTACTGTGGTCACAGCCCATGGGCAGTTCTGCCCAAAGGGTTTGCCTGGATGCAGCCTGATTGGTTCCCTGTCCTATATAAACTCAAGGGGTATTTCAGGAAGCCTCCAGGCAACAGTGTTGATCTGTAACTGTCATGACTGTTCCTGTCCTATGCTCTTGAGCTCCCTGGCTTGACCATGCCTTGTTTTGGACTTCACCTCCTGACTTGGACCTTGAAACCTGACTTGGACCCTGACCCTCAGTGTAAACCCTGGTCTGGAACTGACTATGAACTCCTCAGCTACTCCTAGCCTCAGGTTTGCCCCTGCTTTGCCCTGACTACCTTGGTTGGGATCCTGATGAGAAGCTAACAGTCTTAATCCAGGTCCCAGGAGGTGTCTACATCATAGAAACTGCCAACAATTGCTTGTCTCTAACTTTTGCCAGAAACAGCAGAAGGCAAGACATGGAGCACGTTCTACTCGCTCAGGGCAGGGGGTGGTCTCTTCAGGATAAGGCTGAGCCACAGTGTTAGGGCCCGGAGCAAGCTTCTGCTGCCCATGATGTCTCTGTCTCATGGGCAACTAAAAGCAACTATAGGCTGCCCCGTTCATGGGGTTTGTGGCAAAGCCACAGTATAGTCCTTTACTAGCAATGCGGTGGATTTCAACAGGACTCCTCAAGTACCTGAGTAAAGGTGGCAGAGTCTTAGGGTACGTCCACGTTGCAACTGGAAGGTGCGAGTGCAGAACGTGTTGACGTCCCTGAGGTGTGTTCCAGATCAAAGCTAGCTTGAGTAGCAATAGCAGTGAAGCAACAACAACATGGGTTAGCCCAGGGGTCGGCAACCTTTACTATCAAAAGAGCCGCAGCTTATCGTGGCTGAAGAGCCGCATGCGGCTCTGAAGCCGCGGGTTGCCGACCCCTGGGTTAGCCCTTCCAACCCGAACCATGCTTCCATGATCCCTGCTGTTGTTACTCAAGGTAACTTTGACCTAACTACATTCAAGTTAGCTCTTGTATGTCTACATATGCTGCCATCAGCCCCCTGATTGCAGGGTAGATGTACTCTTAGAGGGTAACTGCCATGAGGCAGGCACTCTATTTTTCTGTTTGATAAAGGGCTGAGCACATCGGTGGTGCTTGGCCAATAACTAATAAATAAGGGATGTGCAACAAGTTCATGACACTTGTGCATAAGAGAGAAGTCCAAAACCTGTTCGGTTCCCCTCCAAAATGTTCCCATCCCTTCAGAGATGAAAAGCCTCCTTTAAAATCTCAAACTTCTTAGCTCTGACATTCCAAAAACAACAGTTTATGGAAAAATAAGCAATAATTTGGGTTAATGGAAGGTTACACATCAGGTTAAAATTTATACAAGGTTTGGAATTCCTGTAGCAAGCAGCCAGCAATGAGCTGTGATGAAAGACAAGCATCTTTCCCAGCAGGCGGTCAAGATATACAATAAAACTCAAGTCATTTTCAGGGGAGTGGGGAGACACTCATAAATGTGCCGGTTTAGGTTTGTCCTGGCTTCCCCAAATCACTTTCCTTCTTATCCCTGAGATTAGTCACAGAAATGAATTGTAAAATACCCAGAAAAGGTGGGTGAATGGAAAAACTCTTTAGGGGTTCTGCCCCATACTTCCCCATCTTTTTTTTCCTCTGTCACTCTGAGCCCAGACACCTGAATGAAAGAGATGGGAAGATCAGTCCAAAATTACGATCTAGTTATGATCTAGGGAGTGATCCAAAGTCAGTGGGAATATTTCCATTACATCCAGTGGGCTTTGGGTCAAGCCTTCATAACTTCACCGTTCCAGCATCTCCCATGGCTCGTACTCTGGGAGAAGTTTGGTTTTTTTCTTTCCCCCAGTGGTTCTGCAGAGTGATTTTTCAGCATATTTTTCAGACTCGTAATGAAGGGCCAAAAGGTAATGGTCTAATGAACGTGTGCTTATAAATTACAGTCTCTGGGCAACACTGTAGCTTGCTACAACTTTAAAAACTCCACTCATCCAAGTCCTTTACAAACATTGACTTAATCGCTGTGTCACTGAGGGGTGCTAGCTGAGGAAACGGTATTTTACCCATATAACTGAGCTGTGGAGGGAAGGGAGGGGGGAAAGCGAGGCACAGAGTGGGCTCAGTGATTTGCCCAAGGTCACACAGGAAGTCTATGGTACTGGTGGGAGCGGATCTGCTTCCTAGTCCTCAGATCCATGATTAGTCTTCACATTCATGCCTTACTTACCTACAGCTAGTTAAGGGCTCCCCTGCCTGCTTTTTTACCAACTTTTGTGAGCTTTTAGGTTGGTACCAATTCTTGCTAAGATGATGAGTGAACACACAGAGAGTGCTATTTTTATAGTGAGTAGGACAGGGCTCAGGGTGTCTGGAGACCCGAGCTCTCTTCATTATGATTTCTCTGCCTCTCTGTATGACTTTGGTCAAGTCAGTTTACTGGTTTGCCTCAGTTTCCCCATATATAAAATAGACATGGTGAGACAGATTCTGTGTTTATCCTTCAGAAAGACAGTAAAGGTGAGGGGAAGGGTAGGGAGAAGACATCACTAATAAACATGGTTCCATTCCTGCAAACAGCACGTGAGCAGCTCCATTGATTTCACTGGGACTACTCAAATGCCTACAGATTAAACAGGTATTTGTAGGTTTGGGGGCTATGTCATTAAGCATTGGAAGTCCTGTATAGCTGTCATTTGAAAGTAAATGTATTTTCCCGGGTGGACCTGAAGCAACCTGAGAACAAGTTCCCATGGAAAGAGGATGTGTGGAATCTGGCAAAAATGAAAGATAAATTAGAAGTGGTCCAGATGTGCAGAGACAAAACTCCCCCCCCCCCAACTGCCAGGCTGCTTTGACCCAGAGTTTTGACTTGTCCGTTTTGGTACAGAATCAGTAATGAACTGAATCAGTCTTTCTCAGTAATAATAGTTCTAGCAGTTCAGAGAGGGGGCCTGGGAAGGAGGAAACCTGCTTCTTTTCCTGACTGTCACTGATGTGCAGTGTGATCTTTCTCAAGTCACGTGATCACTCCATTTCAGTCTTCTCAGCTATGGAATGGGATTAATAGTTTTATAAAGTGCTTTGCAAAGCGTGATGTAAAACCAGTCCTTCCCCTGGCTACCCCATATCCACCATTTCAAACACAAACTACTCGTCTGCACTCAAGACCCTTGATGTTCTGTCCTCGCCCAGCTTATCATTTCTTATATGTTATCAAGATATTGACAGTCCACCTCCAATTGGCCCGTAGTGTCAGTTTTTACTACGCACGTGTTACATTTTTAAACAAGCACTTTTGTGCTTTTCCCACACTGCTCCTTGCACTTTGGATGAACTCCCGGTAAACATCTGTGGAGATACTTCCTTGTCCTCCTTCAGCTCTCTACTTAAACCGCTCGTCTGATGCAATGCCTATAAGAAGCTCAACGATGATTCAGCAGCTAGTGCACTGAACCCACGGCTGATCACACCGACCAGTACTGTCTACACTGCAGTAAAACACCCAAGGCTGCCCCACGTCAGCTGATTTGGATTGTGGTCTATACAATTACGGTGTAGACATTCATGCTCGGGCTGGAGCCTGGACTTTGTGATTCCATGGGGGAGGGAGGAACCAGAAACCAGACTCCACCCTGCACCCAAATGTCTACACTAGAATTTTATAGCCCCAGATCCCAAGCGTGAATCAGCTGACATGGGCCAACCGTGAGCTTTTTATTGCAGAGTAGACATACCCAGTGTTGCCTCATCCACTTGTGGTATTTATCTGTCTCTTGCCTTACATGTAGGGGCAAGAACTCTCTTTTTCATCTGTGTTTGTATAGCACCGATCACAATGGGATCATGATCTGTAATTAAGAACCCAAGGCAGTGTCCCAATACAATTAATAATATACCAGCTCTGTGAAAAGAAATCATCTGGTGGGAATAAGCGTCTTTTAGATTTTTGAAGCTTTCAGTCCATTTCTTTCCCTTCAACTAATGCTTTTTTTGGACAAAATCACTGTGCAGAGCAATATGTCATTGCAACGTGATAATTTGATGATGATGCGGAAGTGCCTTGGTGCATAAGCACTAATCTTCGGTTAAACCATAATGACGGCCTTGGAAGCCATTAGTTAATTGTGGAAACTTCACATGCCGTGTGGCCTGCTGTGCCGTTCCAAGCTGTTACAAGAATTGGCCGTAAGAAGGTTAACTGGAATTTATCTATAACGTTATTCACAACTTGTGGTGCAAGTACCACATGCCAGAGGTAGATGCTGGTCACTGAATTATACTTGTTTCAACAAACTCAGTGTTTGATCTTGATCTAACTAGAAAGCCAATCTGCTCCCTCTATTGGAAAGAAGGGGGGAAACCTCTGGCTAGTTTCATTTATGAATCACAGTGTTGCTTACCCATGATTCCACCTACAGAATTTTGTTGTTTTGGTTGGAATTTGTCTGTATTTTGATGTGTAACTGACAGTAGACTATCATTATTGTACTCATACTAAGCCATAGGAATTGCGAAGGATGTGCCCTACCTGAAGGAGGGTCACCCTGACTTTATGAGTAATGGACTTTGGATAAAAAAGCTCAGGGTCAGTAGTTGAGGGGAAAGAATTGTTGTCTAGTGGAGAGGAGTTCTATTCCTGGGAACAGAAGCTCTATCTAAGGGATCTGTATTTCTCTGGGCTTTCTGTTTGGTGTTTGTGTTTGGTGCAAAGGTATCTCTGGGTCTTTGATAAGACAGACCAGTGGCAGCAGAAACACAGCAGCGTTGACTCCTCAACGAGGCCTGTTTAGCTCCAAAACACAGCTTAACACATCAATCCCTACAAAGAACTTGGGCCCAGATTTTTAAAGGTATTTAGGTGTGTTCGGGCCTCGTCTACTTTTGCTGTGCAGCCACTCAGTACAGCAAAGGGCGGTGTTCTCCCACTGCGCTTAGTTAAGCCACCTCCCTGAGGGGTGGTAATGAGGTCAACGGAAGAACTCCTCCCCATCAACCTAGCACTGTCTATACCAGGGTTTAGGTCATCTGAACTACATTGCTCAGGGAGATGAATTGTTCACACCCCTGAGCGACGTAGCTGTGTTGACTTAATTTTTGAGCATAGATGTGGTCTCAGTGTTGCAAAGCCAAACTGATTTAGGATCCCACATCTCATTTTCCAAAGATGTTTTGGCTCTCAAGTGCCTCAATCCCTCTGGGATATGAGTTTTAGGATTCTCAATCAGTTAGGCTTCGCAATGCACCACCTAAACACTTTAAAAAATCTGGGCCTCAGAGACTAGTTGAGCCATAGAGGAATGCAGCTGAAGCCAGACTAAACCCTCTTTCCACAAGACGTTACCTTGGTTCAGAAATCAGAGAAGACCAGAGGCATTAGTGAGCGGATAAGACCACCTCTTTCACTAGTTACTCTCGAGCATCTTGGGTGAAATTCATCCCTGCGGAGAGGCCTGATGCATGATTTACAGCCTCCTCAGCTCCCCAGTTGGCACTAATAACAGGTCCATTAATGACTCTATGCATCAGCCACCCCACAGCATAATTCCCCAAACTCTGTACACTACAGAATAGGCTTAAGTAAGATTTCAGTACACCACAGCCATCATTTCCTACTCTTCAGATACATGCCATGCTTTGTGATGACGGCAATGTCCTGAACATACGGTGCATAACCTTGTTCCTGCCTTTCTTAGCTTTCCTGCCTCTTGACCAGCTGTTTCCGCTATGACATAACTCTTCCCCTTCAGCTTTTAAACCTCAAAAGAAACCTAAAGCCCCAGCTGCAAACAGCTGGATGATGTAATAAAAAGAGTTAGGCATGACTTGGCCATGTAACAGGTAGGGGGCAGGGTAGAATTGCTATTCTTCCACTCCTATTTCATTGCATATGTGATCCAGGGCCCAATCCTCCAGCTTGTTCTCACACCGTATCCCTCATGCATGCAAGCGGACTCATTTATTTCAGAGACATGGTGGGTGAGGTAAAACTTTTATTGGCCCAACGTTTCTTTGGTGAACGAGGCAAGCTTTTAATCTTATACTGCACTCTTCTTCAGGTCTGCGTAAGGTACTCAAAGTGTCACAGATGAATACTTCCTTAGGTATTTAGTGGAATAGATATTGAATAATTAAATGTAAGTACTTAAGCTATGACACTCTAAGTGTCTTTCCCAGACCTGAAGAAGAGCTCATAAGCATGTCTGTTTCATCCACAAACGTTGGTCCAATAAAAGTTTACCTCACCAACCTTGTGTCTCTGATATCCCAGGAACACCCTGACCATAACAACACTACAAACACTTTTTGATTCAATCAGACTACACACACTCTAGTATACTTGTGTTGTGTGTGACTATTAGAGCTGATCAGAAAATTGGTCTACACTTTTTTAAATGAAAAATGCACTGCATAACATGTCAGTAATAGTGCACAACATGATATGGCATAATAGTTGAAATATCCCATTATTTTTATTTTAGTTTTTAAAACGATTAATGGCAGGTATGAGTACTGATTGAAGCATCTTACCTTTTCTACATCAAAGTGTCTACTCTCTGTGTTGTAGTGAAACAACTGGGCACATTGACACACAGATGTTTTAATCAGTACGAAATAATAGCAGCCCTTCATGACTTTAAAAATAATAGTTGAGATTTGTATTCTATTATAGTACTTTATACCATGATGATGGTAATAGATATTATGAATATGGACATGTTATGAAATAATGTAAACAGAAAATGAAACAAAATTCCATAATTTTATCTGGAATTTTGTTTCCTGAAACCAAATTTTTCTAAAACACTCTCTTTATTTTTTAAACTTATTTATTCTGAAGTTCCATTTCATGGCATAGGCCTCGCTTGACATAAGTAACTTGTCTCATTTCTCAAGGGGCATAATTGGGAAGGTGAACGGAAGGCTAAGGTGTAAATGCGGGCTTGACAAACTGTATACTGATCAGGATGTCTGTGCTAGCTCAGATAAGCAGCAACACCTTGATACTAGGGACTGTGGACAAGATATACCTGAAATGTAAAGATCAGATTCCATCTTAACAGCACATGGACTAAAGATGCTGTGCAGGGACTGGGTTCTGCCAAGTAAGCAAGCCAATCCAAAAACGTGTGGTGTACGGTATAGCAAATTCAATATACTGTGTATAAGTGTATAAAGGAAGAGGTTGTCTATGTAACTTGAGATGGTTGAGGTTGGTCCTGCTTTGAGCAGCGGGTTGGACTAGATGACCTCCTGAGGTCCCTTCCAACCCTCATCTTCTATGTACTTGGAGACTGGCATGTAAAAGGCAGGCTGACTTGAAAACTCCTTCTCCTACTTTAAATTGGTGCGATCCTATTGAAGGGAAATGAGCTTCTTTGTCCTCTATTTAGATTTTGGAGGCCTTAATCTTTGAGCGCTGAATTTGAGATGCCTGATTTCTGGAACATGCTGCGTATCCACTCTCTGAAAATCAGGTCTCTTTAAAAATGTCCCTACTTGGCATCCCAAAAACTGGGTAGCCCCACATCGCTGACCCTTCCATTATAACCCATGATGCAGATATAACTTCATGATGGTGAAGTCAGGATGCACCACAAACTGAAGCACTCAAATTCACTAACCACTTTTTGGAAATCTTGGCCTAAGGTAGTGGGGGCCAGTGACCAGTATACGAGATGAGTAGTCAGTGAATGACTTCCAGTAGGCCAGAATTTCACCTCTAGGTTCTGTTCCTGGTTTGTTGGGCGACTTTGAGTAAAAGGCACTGTATAATAAATGATGATTTTATGTACCCAGTGCTCTTCTCCGGCCATCAAAGAGAATAGGAGTCAATACAAAAGAATAAAGACAAATGCAAATATATATTTTAGTAGAATTACACCAGCATCAAAATGTTTTTTTTGGGGGGAGGGTGCGAGTGAGGCCTCTGAATATAAATGATTACTCTTATGCAAAAGAGTTGTTGTTTGATGTGTGTTTAATGTAGTTTCAAGCCAAGATGAAATCACTTACGATGGAGAAACAAGATAGTGAGATGATTATCCAGGCTAGCGCTGGTTGGGAATTTTTGGACAAAATATTTTCCTGTCGAAAAATGTCGATTCATCAAAACGAAAACTTTTCACAGAAAAGGTTCAGTTTCCACAAATTTCCCATGTTGGGGGAAAAAAGTTTTGAAAGCGTCTACATATCCTGTTTTAACTTTTTCTAAATAATAAAGCTTTATGTTTTGGTTTGAAATGAATTTTCTTTGCTTCAGAATTTAAGTCAGTGTATAGTGAAAGAGAATTACATTTTCACAAAAATAAAAAAGTGAAATCCAAATGTTTCAATTGACCTCAGTCGAGTTGCATTTGTTTATTTTGGCTTGTGAACATTTTTGAGATTTTTGACACTTCATTCTGATTTGGGATAGAAAAATGTGTTGAACTCTCAACTTTTCCCAGGATAGGAAAACCATTTACCACCCAGGTCTGAGCCAAACCTCCCACAGAAGTTTGTATTTCAGCTTTGACAATATCTCAAGGGAAGATTCATGGGAGGTTTTACAGGGCAAAAATCATGACTCGGGCATCATGTGCTTTAGTAGAGATGGATAAACAAATGTAACAAATCCAACCCAATGTGATTTCAAATGTTCACCAAGATGCACAATACACAAACAAGCATTTACCAAAGGAGACTTATCACTTGGCTAAAATAGCTGTAAGGCATTGCACAACTCAAGATCAAGGTATAAAAAAATCTAATTAGTGCCTGGTTTAAAATTGTATACCCTGTGACTCTCTCCTGGAGAATCAGTGAGCTTAGTAATTCCTTTTTGGCACTCAAGGTTTGTGTGGTCAAGTGGCTTTAACAGGAATGCATGTTAAATCCAAAGCAGAAGGCTCAGTGTGAAGGGCTATCCCAAAAGCACAGTGTCCATTTCGATAATAAATATTAAGGGCCTGATTTGCCCTCGATTTTATCAGTTTTATGCAAATCTAGCTTTACTGTAATGGAGTGTAAAAGCGAGCCCAATTTGTTTATATCAATGACCCTGACTTGCCATTAGATCACACCTGGTGTAGCTTTTACCTCATGATTTAATAGCATTTTTCACTGACTTTGTACTGGTGCTAACTATGCAAGGTTGCAGTACAATGGAGAATCAGGCCCCGTATCTTCAAGAGAACCTTACTGTTCGTATAATGAATAATGCATAACAGGCAAAAACAAACTGCATTTGAAGCTTGATCAAGTCAATGAGAATCTTTCCATTGACTTCAGCAGGTATTGAATCAGGCACTGGCTAGTTGTCACGTTTCATTCTAGGGGGCAGCACTATGCTATGAAAAGTCAGGTATGGTTTTTGTGATGGGCTTTGTATCAGGAGAGAGGAAAAAAGGGAAGAAGTCAAGTGGAAGCCTCTCTGATGTTTGAAACAAACCCATGATCTCTCTAAGCACATAACAGAGCGCTCATTAAGGAGCTGAAGCTTTCAATACTGCTAAGTAATGATTGAATTTAAAAGCCATGATTCCAGAGGAGCACTTACCACTGTGCATTTAAGTCCACATGCATTTAAGTCCACATGGTGCTCCCAGAACTGTAGGTATGGAGCTCTTATATGAGCCCTAAATGATCTGAAATTGAACTGTATTTGGGGTTCCCAGGATGACTGTTCTCAAGCATGTGAAAATATTTTCTTTTCCTATAAAGAAAATATAGGCGTGGAGGATTTAGTTTTTACAGCAGATCACGTGTAACTTTGTAGGTGCAATGCAGACAACCTCCCAATAGGTTCATCAGGCTTGATGCAAGTGCTCTATACAAAGGATTTGAGTTCTAAACCCGCCCCTCTTTCTTGAACCACAAAGTGAGCTTGCCTGCATCTTCCCCCACTGCAACGTTTAGGGTGGTACCTCTGTAGTGGCTATATCCTCTTGTCTTAAAAAGTGGAAGGATGGTGGTATGGTTAAGCCATTGAACTAGTATTCCAAAGAACTGCTTTACTACCAACTACCTGTGTGACTTGAAATGAGTCACTCTGTGCCTCAGTTTCCAAGCTGTAAAGTGAGGCAACCTTTTGTCAGTCTTCTTGTGATGGATTTGGAGCTGCCTCTAATGATGTGTTAATACTGGGCTGTTGTGGCATTGACTACTTGTAGCTGTTGTGTTAATTCACAAACAGATTTGTCAGGAAATGCACCCAGGAAAGAAGCAGGGCTCCTGACAGTCAGATCTCCTGGAAAACAATTCATGGGGTAAGAGACAAGGCAGAGCAATTCACATTGCTGCCCTTGCTCTGCCTCTCTGCTAGGCCTGACAGCCATGTTTTCATCAGGAGGGACTCAGGACCTTTGAGGAGGGGAAGGATCAAAAGGCTTAAGAGAGTTTAAAGACAGACCCTTCCTTGAGGAGGGGTCAGAAGGCTAAAGGGGAAACTAAGGCAGAGAGCAGACTGACACTGAGACTCTCAGGTAAGGAAGCATGGGTAAGATAGGCCGGCCTAGGATAGACATGCCTACAGACTGGTTATTGTGTTTGTTTGTTTTTTAAAAACTCTTCTCATATGTTTTACCTTGCTCTTATTAAGATTAAACAATACTTTGTTTTTCAGACAGCTGGCTTGGGTTGCTGTATTCACCATTAGTCACAGCTCCCAAAGGGAAGAACTGCAAATGATGAACCCAGTTGGATTTGCTGCGGGATCACAGTTGATATACAGGGCTCCATAGTCCAGGGTGAGGTTAGACAGCAGAGGAAGTGCAGGGAGGCAAAAGCATGAGGTCTAAGATCTGCGATGGGTGCGCCTAGACCACAGAAGGGGTCAGAGGTGCAACGAGCCATGAACTGTAACATTTGGCTATTTAGATTGGAATCTTTCGGGTAGGGCCTGCCTCTTGCTAGGTGTATGTACAGCACACAGCACCTTGAACAGTGGTGCCCCAATCTCAGTGGAGGTCCCTAGACACTGTTGTTTTATATGAACAAAATGGCCTGGAAGCTGTGCATGTTCTTAAATCCAGAGCCAGTTCCCCACTTCAACTGTCTACTCTGTGCTGGTACATCTGGTGATGGAGAAAGCTAAGGCATGACTTCATTCTGCTGTCCTCCCAGGCACTGGACTCTCAATCAACTGGTGAGCTGGATCCTCCGTGACTACGTAAATGGTACAGGGGACAGAGGAGGGGACTTGGAATCAGGACTGCCAGTAATCCGCAGTCTGGTCTCTGACAAGTCACTTAACCTCTTGGTTTATCAGCCTGTGTAACGGGTATAATATTACGTTCCTCCTCAGGGCTATAATGAGACTTAATGAACATTTGGTGGGTGAAATAGGTCTATGGAAGGGCAAAAGTGACCGATATTGCTCTCTCCAAAGTAATGTTAGATGAATATTGTATTGGTACAGCCTGATGCTACAATGCTTTCCTAATGTAACATTTGTATCCATATTTGCTTTTCACTTTTGGATATTTTTTTTCTGGCCCAAGTAACAAAAAGAAATGCACACGCAAAATCAGCACATGGCCATGACTGGACAAGCTTGCTATGAAAAGAGGTCATTCAGAATGTAAACGAGAGCCTCCCGTTGTCTTTCCATTGTCATTTTCTGACTGGCTGAAAGCTGAAATTACCCTCATTTTATGCACTTGATATTGTGATATAATGGCTAAATGGATTTTTTAGCAAAGTATAATTTTCTACTTTGCTTTCAATCATCACTTAATGGAAATGCCTCCTAATGTCTTGATCACCATAGCATTCTTCCTTGGCCTCAAATAGTGGCTTTTCTCAATGAAAGTGAAGAGTAAATTGTCTTATAAAGCTACAGTTATCGAATAATAATAATAAAAAAATAGCTCTTTTGTAGCCTGCTGCCCAGAGTCATTGAATTTGCACAGCATGTTATTAACTTCAAAAGGGCCAAAGCCGGCGAAGGTTCCATTAAATTTTGCACAATATTCTGTTCATGAATCTTCGTATTTTGATGAAAGGAAGGCATGGCTTCATTTTTCTCCCTAGATTAGTTAAAGAACTGATAGTCTATTGCAATTTCAAAGGCATTGTTGCATTTGAGCTGTACCCTTAGATTGCTCTGTCTGAAAACCCTTTAGGAGACCTCCATACTTTCTTTGCATAAGGCATGTGCACAGCCTGAGACATGGTCGATGGCACCTGAAATACAAAGATGACAAAGGATTAAAGCATCCACTGGAAGTTTCAGGGCATATAAACGAAGAGACTGATTCTGCAAAGATCAACACATGCTTAACTTTAGGCACCTGAGAGGTTCCATTGAAGCCAAAGAGACTATTTGCATGCACAAGGTTAAAAAGGTTTGGGGAGTTATTGAATGTAATTGAAGACTAATATCTGGATGTCACCAGAGAATGGGGAATGGAGACTTTCACTTCCCGACTTTCAGTGAAGTAATCACAATGAAATTCAATAATCTCAAAAGCTGAAGTTTTCACATTTCATGTCAATTTTGTGAAATTGGTCCATTTTCGGTGACACTTTTCCATTTTTCTATTGAAAGCTCTGATTATTTTTTGCGTGAAAACAAATGCCACAAGTTAGGCACCTTTGAAATGTTGAAAATCAAGTTCCATGTCAAAACACCTGAAATGGCAGAAGCTTCACGTGGGAAACATTTTCCCTTCTTTTAAACCAAATAGCAAAACCTTTGGGTTGAGAAATGGCCCAGAACTGAATTGTGACTAGTTCTTCATGAACGTGGAAAATGGAAAAATGAGCCAGGGTTGCTCTGGTGCTCTAAAGACACAGCTATTTTTAGAGCACTAGTGTGAGTCCCGCTAACTTAAGTGTGTTGACTCAAGCTGGGAGGGTCTCTCCATAATGCTGTGTAGACGTATCCCTGCTGGCCAAGTGTCTACATCTCCACAGCCACCACTTTGATGTGACTGGCCACCCTACTGGCAGTCTCTGAAAAGAAGCTAAGAATTGAATAGGGCACTGAGATTGACCTCAACTCTACTGGACTCTCTCCATGTGTTGGAGGTACAAGGGCACTTGAGTTGCTACAGTTATTAAACCAACAGCTGTTGTGTAGGGAAAGGCCCCGATCCAGCAAATTGAGTTTGACAGGGCTACCTATGTGATTAAATTTAGGCACGTGTATCCATAGTGCTTGACTGAGCACTAAAATTCACACACAACAAAAATTACACCGTTGTTTTTCTTCCATTCTAATAAAACGAGCTGTTAACAAAATATCTATGAGCCTAACTATGGAAAATAAAATCGGATTTGCTTAGACGATAAAACTCATCATGATGGCTATTTATAGCTGACAGTATGGCTTCAGCATGGCATTTAACACTGCACTACTGAAGCATAACACCCATGAGTTTTCATGTGACATGGGCAATAGCATTGCTGTAATTACATAAACCAATACGTAAAGTGAAAAGACAATACCATTCCTGAGATGTCGCATGTATCCTATGCATACGCTGTAGTTCTGTCTTTGTAGTATATCCCCTCCTCCTCCTCTAAGTACTCCATGGACCTGATTCTACCACTACTTCTTGCACTAAGAATTTTACTCCACAAGTAGTCCCAATGCAATGAACCGTGAGCAACAGAAGGATCAGGTTTACATGATGTCTCTTCTAACCAGCTGATTTAAGTATACTGCTCACCAAGTATACCTTTGCAAAAGAAAACATCAAACATCATATGGCATAGGAAGCAAAAATAATCTAATCCATCAGGGGCGGCAGGGGGGAAGTGAGCAGAAAATCAAAACAGGCTCATACTGCTCTACCAACATTATGGGAAATTGAGCATGAGCTCTGTGACAAGCTTGCATATTCAAACTAAAATTAGCCCTATTAAAAACACCATAAAGCAAAGTTAGAAACGTACTATTTAATAGCGACTGAATATCTTTCTGATAAAAAATTATTTTTAGCCATTGAGAAAGGAGTCCTTATACTGTTTTGATTGATCTCTGCCATACCTCCAAAAAATAACCTTTCTTATCTTTCAGCTAGCACCTCACCAAGAACGCCTAACCATGTGCAAGCAATATAGCTCAGTGAAATGAGCGCTCTCCAGGCAGCTTTGAAAAATGCCTAAACCTAAAACTTTTATTGCCATAGTGCCATCTACAGGCCGTTAAGGAAATGAAAGCAACCTCATTAAACGATGGATTTTTAGAACTGCCTGGGTTTGTACATTGCATATTCCCCCTCTAATAACATTGTCGACTAGTATGATTTTTTAATCTTCCTGTACCACTGCAAAGGTTGGATCTAAAGCCTGCTGACGTCAGTGGCAAGCCATCTCCTGAGTTCAATGGGATTTGGATCAGGCCCTGTGTGCTTTGCTGGGGTGAGCATTATAAATAATTATGATCATTAACTCATGATTGTAAAGGTATGAATAAAGGATTCAGTTCAGCAACACATTTAAGCATGTGTTTAAGTGCTTTGCTCTAGAAGGATTGACTTCTGAATTGGGGCCAACGAAAAGATGTTAGTTCTTCTTAGTTACAGTGCAGACAGTTATATTGTTGGTTCTCCGTGCCCAGCACCATGAAAATAACATTTAATGAGGACCCATTCTTTTCTTGGATATTTTTAAAGCCATGCAAATCTACGGGCAAATTCCTCAGTGTAGTAATAGGTTGGTAGTTTCTAAAGGATTCTGAGTGGTTTATGTTTATGAGTGGGAATGTGTTAATAAAGTTTGCAGATGACACGAAGCTGGGGGGAATTGCTAACATGGAGAAGGACCGGGATACTATTCAGGAAGATCTGGACCACCTTGTACACTGGAGTAATAGTAATAGGATGAAATATAATAGTGAAAAGTGCAAGGTCATGCACTTAGGGATTAATAATAAGAATTTTAAATATACGTTGGGGACGCATCAGTTGGAAACGTCAGAGGAGGAGAAGGACCTTGGGGTATTGGTTGATAGCAGGATGACTATGAGCCGCCAATGTGATATGGCTGTTAAAAAAGCAAATGCGGTTTTAGGTTGCATCAGGCGAGGTATTTCCAGTAGGGAGAAGGAGGTGTTAGTGCCGTTATATACGGCGCTGGTGAGACCCCACCTGGAATATTGTGTGCAGTTCTGGTGTCCCATGTTTAAGAAGGATGAATTCAAACTGGAACAGGTTCAGAGACGGGCTACTAGGATGATTCGAGGAATGAAAAATCTGCCTTATGAAAGGAGACTCAAAGAACTTGGCTTGTTTAGCCTGGCCAAAAGAAGGCTCCGGGGGGATATGCTTGCTCTATATAAATATATCAGGGGGATTAACGTTAGGGAGGGAGAGGAATTGTTTAAGTTTAGTACTAATATAGGAACGAGGACGAATGGGTACAAACTGGATATTAGGAAATTTAGACTTGAAATTAGACGAAGGTTTCTAACCATTAGGGGAGTGAAGTTCTGGAACAGCCTTCCGAGGGAAGTAGTGGGGGCAAATGACTTATCTGGCTTTAAGACTAAGCTTGATAAGTATATGGAGGGGATGTTATGATGGGATAGTTTAATTTGAGCAATTGATTTGGATTATCGGCAGATAAGTCTGCTCAATGGTCTGTGGGAATGTTGGATGGGATGGGAACTGAGTTACTGCAGAGAATTCTTTTTTGGGTGTTGGCTGGTGAGTCTTGCCCACATGCTTGGGGTTTAGCTGAGGTCTTCAAATCTCACTTTTGAGGATTTCAATAACTCAGTCATGGGTTCGGAGTTGTTATAAATGTGTATGGGTAGGGTTTTGTGGCCTGCCTTGTGCAGGAGGTCAGACTAGATGATCATATTGGTCCCTTCTGACCTATGAGTCTATGAGTCTATGAGTCTATGTTCCCTGTGGTATGATTTGCATTTCTGGAGAAGGTAAATATGGAAGGGTCATTTACTTTCTCGTAACTCAAGAACTAAACATCACCAAATGAAATTAATTGGCAGTGTGTTTAAAACGAACAAAAGGAAGCATTTCTTCACACAATGCACAGTCAACGTGTGGAATTCTTTGCCAGAGGATATTGTTGAAGGCCAAGACTATAACTGGGTTCAGAAAAGAGCTAGATAAGTTCCTGGAGGATAGGTCCATCAATGGCTATTAGCCAGGAAGGGCAGGGATGCAACACATGCTCCGAAATGTCCCTAGCCTCTGTTTGCCAGAAGCTGGGAATGAGGACTCACTTGATGATGACCTGTTCTGTTCATTCCCTCTGAAGCACCTGGCATTGGCCACTGTTGGAAGACAGGATACTGGGCTAAATGGACCATTGGTCTGACCCAGCATGGCCATTCTTATGTGCTCTATAACAAGGTGATAAAAGCCTTTCATCTGAAAAAATCCAGTAAAACTCCCTGGTGTTTTTTGCCTGTTGCGGGTTAGAAAGTCAGAGTTCTACCCTGCTTTCTTTGTATTTCTGCTACATAGTTATGTACTTTAAATACCATCATGTCGCAGTATCAACCCTATGAGTAGCAAGTGCCAAGACAGTTGGATTTATCTATTTTTTTTAATTTAAAATATACAGAAAAGGGGTCTCTAAAATCACCCTATATTAAAAGTACAGTTATGACAGAAAAAAGGAAGGAAATATCATCATGTGTTAAGTCACTGGGCAGGTACATTCAAGCTATGTGGGTTTGATTCCCAGCCTTCTATGACCTTGGATAAGTCATTTAATTTCTCTGTGCTTCAGTTCACGTAACATGAGGATAATAATCCTTTGTCTTGTCAATTTATGTCATAAGTGCTTCAAGGCAGCGACTGTCTTTTACTGTGTCTCAATACTGCACCTAGCACAATGGGACCCTGATCTTGGTTAGTACTGTAATACAAATAATGAATAATAACAGAATGAGTTAGCAGCTATTCCTCACCCCAAACCTACAGAACAGTGATATGCTGAAGACCTCTATTATGCTCCTAGGAAAACAGGTTTATAGATAAAGTTGAGCTACTAAGGTAAAAGGCTGCATACATTGTGGCAACCTTGTAAAGTTAAATTGTGATGAATTACATGGGATAAAATATGGCCTGTGATTAACTAGACGGCCAATAAATAGTATTGGATGGGATGACAAAATAAGTAGGGTTAAATATGGGGACGTGTCTCAAGCAAAAAGCGGAACTGAATAAATAGACAGATCTACAGATGTGACAACAGAATGCTAATATTTTGTGCACATATTTTAATAATTAGACGAGGTCACACATTTTCATTCACCCATTATCCATAGAAAATGACCTTTAAACTAAAGGTTTCCAGTCTTCTTTACAAAAAAAAAAAATTTGCAGGGGCAGCAGAAAAAAAATCCTAACTAAGCTCTGTTAATAATATCTAGATAAGCCTATATGCTATGTGACAATACATTCAGATTCATGTTTCTTAAATAAGTAAATGCTGCAATTGCCATATATGAATTATGAGTCTGTCTGTGGCCCTGTCTGTGGTGCCTTTTTTTAATTTTTTTCACTGAAAGATTTGTCACAGTTATAAATGGATGTGATTTTTGGTGAACTAAAAAGGGACTTTTCCTAGAAATAAAGGTTGGGTAGCCAAACAGAGAATGGAAACAATCCCTGTGATATTATGTGACCAATCTTGCAGTAGATTTTTCAAAACTTTAAATGGTCAATGAAATTTTTGGTTCTAAAATTTGCATTAAAAAAAAAAAGCAGGGGAACTGTAGGCGCCCCCTGATTCCTTTTAAAGAAACTCCTACAAGTAACAATAAGCAAATACTCATAGCAAGTATTTTCCATATGGCTTATTGGCTGAAATTTCATCACACAAAGATTGATCAATTACAAATAACAAAAAAGTGAGTGAAAATCACGATTTATTTATTGATGGCTCATGACGTGCAAAGTGAGCTAACGTCATCACATAAACTGGATCGGACCAAAAAACCCCAATAAATGCTAACTTCACTCTTACTATTTGCAACATACAGAGAAAAGTGCACTGAGAACTTGCGAACGCAAAAAGAGCAGTTCCAGCCATGGTCACCGGTGGAAAGAAGCAACTGAGGGGGCATGGGGTCAGCCGGGCGCTTTATACCAGCACTAGCGGCATGCAGCAGCAGAGGGCACTCAAGCTGCCACTACGGGGACCACGGAGGCAAAAATTTCTGGCAGCTGTGCACGGGGCACGCGCACACCGAGAGTGGAACAGACGTGCAACAACATCTCGAAGAACAAGTTACAACAGGCCAGTAACCATCAATCGAGTGAATCGCTGACGTTCTCTTGTGTAGTCAGGATCGTTACCTTCAACTTGCCATAGGAAATGATGACAAACTAAGAAATGGACCAGCCTGGTAGTTCCCATGTCCAAGCCGAGTGGTGCACATCATACGAAGGGCAACAAGTAAATGATGGTGAAGATTTTCAACCCTTGAGGGCAGAGTCAGCTGTTTGACTCCATTGAAGTCAGCGGAGCCGGGCAGTTTGCGTCAGTTGCAGCACCAACCCTAAGGGCTACAGGGGGGTTCAGTGCCATCTCGTGGATAGGGCTCCCAGCCCAGTGCTGTGGCATCTACTCCTGGCTCAGCTCCTGGCCTGCTAGGTGACCTTGGGCAAGTCTTCCCCACCCTGCACCTCAGTTTGCCTGTGTGTAAAATTAGTTGATGATACTGACCTCCTTTGGCAAAGCGCTTTGAGGTCTACCACTGCGAAGGACTAAGTGTTATTAGAGTTAGGGATCACAGCCGTATTTAGGCACCAGCCTGACTTTGCAGAGATGCCAAGCAGTGGCGCACCGATGGGAGAGGGCTGTGGCCCCAGGTGCCACCCTGGAGAGGGGCACCATCCAGGCCCACGAGCGGGGTGGGGGCCGGCCACTGCACTTCTTGGGGCAGCAGTGGCTTCTGGCCAGGTTGCTGGGCCCACGTGGGAGGGGGTGGGGGGGAGACGTGGGACCGGGAGGAGGATGCGGTCGCCGCCTTGCTTGCAGTCAGGGCCGGCTCTGGAGGAGCTCCTGGCCAGCCGCTGTGAGTGTGTCCAGGGGCAGAAGGCCCAGGGTGCCCTGGGGGCAGCTGTTCTCTACCCCTGCATGGCCGAGCCCCACTGGAAGATCTGCAGTCAGCCCCCCAGCAGCACAGGACCAGCCCTCCGCTGAGGAAGGGGAGGCGCAAATGTCAGCATTGGCCCCCAGGTGCTGGAGACCAACGGTATGCCACTGATACCAAGCAACTCCACTTGCACTGAAGTCCATGGGAAGTCTCAGAGTGACTTCTGCTGGCCTTGGATCCCGGCAGTCTCCTGTTCAGCCTAGGCAGGGACAGCGGTTATCTGAACTCTTCAGATATTTGCTTTATGTAGCAAGCCCAAGGCTTGATTCAAAGCCTATTGAAAGCCCTGGAAAGACTCCAGCGGGCTTTGATTCAGTCTCATTGTGACTATGTTGTTCAGACGTGGCTCTTCCAGGGAAATTCAGACCTGCAAAGGAAAATGTTCAGGTGGCGAATCAATTCTACCCACGTACTCTGCCACTTGGAATGAAATAATGCGAAATGTGAAGCTGCCCCTCTGCCTCTCATGCCCAAGGAGCAAGAAGTGGTCTGTGCTTTAACATCAGCTTCCAAGTATAATTTCCTGTAATTGTAAAATGCTTTAAAGGTACTTGTGAACTTGGCTGAATAGCTCCTAACTAAGCTAATAAATAGCTCGGTTCTGGCTCATCTTCTAATCAGACAGCCCTGAATGAGGCAGACTCAGAAAAGGTTGTGCCTTACATTAGCTATGCTATCCAAACACCTGAACCCTGACAGATTAGTTCACAGTAGGTGAGCTAAAATCTGCTCCAGACGACAGCCGTTCAATGTGAACGTTCAGTGAGGGTTTTTTCCCATATGTTGTGAGCTTTCAACACAAGGCTCCAGCTATCAGATCAAGCAAACATTTTGCCACTTATTTCCAGGAAGTGTTCCAGTCCCAAACTGGGATGGCTAGCAGCTGATGTCCTATATCGACTGTGGAGTTTTTTTTCAGTCATCACCACCATCACTTTTGTTCTATAAAGGGCCCCGATGGAAAGAGTGTTAAGTGAGTTTCTGATCAGGTTTTTTTCTTGCATTATATTCTGTGAAGCTACTGCTAATTAACTATACCACAGGAAATCTGATTATTGTTATTTTCATGATATCCAGACTTACAGTTCATCTTGCTAAAGAACTTAGGGCTTCTATGCACAAACAAACGGGCTTCTACCCAGCTTAATTTCCAGCATTGAGTTCCTCGTTTACCAGGAGTACACACTGGAATTCTGAACAGAGCACATACACATGAAGTGGCCAAAATATATACTGTAAATAAACATATCAATTATTTATGTCTTCCAATGGAGGTGTTGAAATTAAGAACTGCTTGAATATAAAGACCAATTCCACTTTGCGCCGAGGAGTCCAAAGTGTAAATTGACAGTCCAATACAACCTCCAGCCATCCTTTCCTGGTAATTACAGGGTGGAAACAAAGCAGAAAAACTGTAGTTTATTATTGTAATGACCACATGTGATCTCTGTACCTTTATCAAAGAAGGTAAAGCAGAGATGAAATATTAGGGCTGCATGTACTGAGAATGGATGTAAAATTATAGCACTGTAGCCATATTGGCCCCAGGAAAAGAGAGAGACCTGGAGAGGAGCTCGGTGGTGCTCGAAAGCGTGTCTCTCTTACCTGCAGAAGTTGGTTCAATGACCTATACTGCCTCACCCGCCTTGTCTCTGTAACCCACTCTGCTCCACCATAGAAGCTGATGTGAGAAGTAATGGCAAACGCATCGTGGGTTAATTAGAACTGCTGAGTGACTGTGAGCATGCTCAGATTCCTCACAGGGGCTTTAAAGGTGAACTGAGATCAGTCTCTCCGGAGGGAAGGAAGCTGAGCCAGCCTGTGAGCTACACGAAATCGCTGGGAATGAGCCATGAGGCTTGGGTGAGGCCGTGGCTCATGAGCGCCGTGTGATGAAGTGACTCTGAGAACCTCATTATATATTCGCTGAATGAGCTGTGTGGGATACTCAAGCCTCCTCCACATTCGCCTTGCGTCTGAGATGTGGTGCGGCATTTGCAAACCTCAGCCGTTGTTTTCCAGACTTCAGCAAAGATGAGTGAGGTTGTTGAACCTACTGGAAAAGAGTTGTGTCTCCACTTCCCCCTCAGCCCTAACAATAAGTCCCAGGGTCACCTGAAGAGAAAAGAAGGGGCATTCTGGGCAGCAAAGGGGTAGCGCCTTTGATGGTTTGAGTTCACAGCCTCAAACCTCCACACACATCTTTGGGGATTGGTTTACTTTCAACCCCCTGTGAATCAAATGGTTGGGTGCAGATTATGAACTCCTTCCCCTAGGGTTCACCCAGATCACCTTAGTACCCCTTGACTCCGGCCTCCAACATTTTCCAGTGGGCTATGAAACCACCTGACCTGAACCTGCTGCTCGTTATTGTTTATTTGAATCTTATGAATGTTCACCTTTGTTATAATTCAAAAGGTGGAATGGTCCAGCGGGAAGGGTGTAACCTGGCTTATGGGAAACCTGGACCCAGTTCCTAGATCTGCTATTGATTTGCTGTAGGATCTTGCATGTCATTTCTCTGTTTAAACTGTAAATTCCTCAGAGCAGGAACGTTCTATTATTATGTGAATGCACAGTGCCTGTAGTGGGTCCACCACCTCACGGGGTGCCTCTGTGGCCACCATAATACATATCAATGCTATTAATAATGAGCACTGGTAAAAATGCTTTACAGCCAGGCTGGCTGTGACCTTCTTTTCACGATATGAGCTCCATGTCCGTTTGCCTCCTTGGTGAATGATTCAATGATTCCCTCTGCACTGTAAGATATATACCAGTCCAAGCCTTTCTCTTTATTCAGAAACAGCACACACACACATTCTCGCTGTGTGTTTTCCTTCCTGTAGATGTTCTCGCTTGTAGAGTCATTTGCAAATAGGCCTACAGTGTGAGGCAACAAAATACGCATATAGCCAGGCAGGGAGATAAGTGTCATTAACCTCCTGGTGACTTGCCTTACCACCAAGACCTTAAGAACATAATTTTTAGTCTAGATACATAACTCCTTGAATATTATCTGTATCTATTGGCTCTCGGTAAAGATCTCCCATGCCACCCTTTGGTGAATTATTATGCAGATATTCAACTGAGCTCTGCTAATCCCAGTGTGCCACCTTTGCCCTCTGCCAGTTGGCATCAAAGGGTCGCTGGGTCACACACTGGCTCCATGTGTAGACATACCCGTAGTGTCTTGGGTAAGTGTGTCGTAGGGCAGTGGCCATGTTATTTTTGGCTGTTGGGAGGTGCAGAGGACTGTTATTCACCTCTTCAATTTACTGTTAGGTGAATGATGTGTGGGGGGAAATATTTTGAATGCAAGCAATTGTCTTAAATCTTTAATTATGATTATTTTAATCTAGATCAGGTTCCCAACCTTTCTGAGTGAAAGCCCCGCTAATTAACACTAGGTAAAACAGGCATCGCCCCACCGCACCCCCTAACTCGGCCATAAACACATAATTATAATAAAAACCACACTAAATTACATAAATAATAAAAATAAATTACTCTTATCTGAGCAAGAAGCGAAGCCTTCCCTGGCGCAGCTGCTACCACATGCCCTGTGTGGTCCCAGACTTAATAGACTAAGGATAATGGAGGGCACAGGCGCTGGTGGGTTGGCCGGAGCTGCTACAGGTCCCTACTGGCACAAGGCTGCTGTGCTCCGGCCGGGTGCCCGGTTAGCTTGGAGCTGGAAGGGGGTGGCTTCTCCGCTCCAGCCAGCATGGGCCTTGAGGGGGGCTGCTCCTCCTTTCTGGCCGGCACGGGACTTGAGGCTGCTATATCTGGCTGGTGCGGGGGGCTAAATGACCTTAATGCTACTGAAGCCTCACGGTCCCCCAGTAATCTCTGGCGCCTCCACAAGGGGGTCCTGCGCCCCAGGTTGGGAACTGTTGATCTCGATCACAAGTCTATGAGGATAATTAGCATGAGGGGGATGTCTTTCCATTGGGGAAAGGACTTTACAACAGTTGTGCGTGAAAACAAACACCAAACAGCTTTTTTTTTAAATAAAAGACACAATTATGCATTTTTCTGGCCACACTCTATTGGCATATACAAATTGGTGCAATTCATAGACTTTCAGGGCAGAAGGGACCATCATGACCAACTAGTCTGACCCCCCCCACTTCCTCCCGTCCCCCGGCCCATTGCAGGCCGCAGAACCCCACTCCTGAAATAGACCCCTAACCTCTGGCTGTTACTAAAGTCTTCAGATCCTGGTTTAAAGACTTCCAGTTGCAGAGAATCCACCACTATCACAAGTTTAAACTTGTCAATGCGCCGTGCTGCAAAGGAAGGTGAAAAATCACTAGGTTCTCAGCCAATCCAAACTGGGGAAAATTTCCTTCCCGACCCCAAATATGGAGAGCAGTTAGACTCCAAGGCCGTGGGCAAAACTCACCAGGCAGACACCTGGGAAAGAATTCTTTGTAATAACTCACAGCCCTCCCCATCTACTGCCCCATCTCCAGCAGTGGGGGATTTTTGCTACTGACATCCCATAGGCATTCCAATCATAGCCAACTGACTTCCTCTAAGTCCTCTTAGTCCGTTTCCTTATGCTACAATAAATAATAAGCATAGAATCATATATTACATTGCTATAATATTGCATGGTGTCATCCTTATTTTATATGACAGGATTCGCCATAAGAAAAATTGAGTGATTGTGATTTTAAATCCTGTAGCATCCTGGCGAATGGTCATTCAATAATATGGTTCAAATTCATGTGTCATGCAGAAGCCATTAAAAAGTCAACCTTTGTGACCCGATGCCACACAGTTACTAAGCAAAGGGAGACACATAGGTAATATTTCTCAGGGGCTGGTCCCAGACCATGAACACCACCCAGGAACTCAGGAACGTCCCAAACCTCTTAAAGGCCTGGCTCCAGGAGGCATGTTCATAAGTAAGCATCTCAGCTTTCGCTCTTTTTTTTTTTTTAGTAAGTTTCTTGGGATTGCATAGACAAGCTTATAGAAATTTCTTTACATAGAAGTATGACGTGAGCATGGTCCGCAGCCTTAGAAGGCAAAGACAGGGAAACAAATGTATTTCTTTTTTTTTTAATCACATGATTTTTAAGCCAATTGCATGACATTGAGGGGGCCTGACGGCAAGGGTTTTGGACACTTGAGAGCGTCAATACCACAAACCGCACAAGAAAGCTGTTCGTCAGCTGGCTGAATGCGCTAATGGGAGGCCCTTGAATCTGACGAGGCCCGCATGAGAACCTGAATGGACTAGAAACTGGCTGGCATGTGATGTGTGGAAAAGGAGGGAAAGGGTCAGGATTCAGAAGGGCCCCAATCTGATGTAACACAAAGGGACGTAGGAGTGCAAACACGGCCGTGCTGCACCCAGACACAGGCCTCTCACCCTTCAGCAATGGTCTCTGTGCCTACTCAGTAAAGCTCCCTTTACTGTAATGCTGCCTGCCTGCTGAAACGCCACTATGTGGCAGCAGCTATCTCTTTTTATAGCTGCCTGCCCATCCACTGATTATTTCTTAAAAGTCTCTTCTGTACATTACATTTTACATAGTTCTTTGTAGAGTAGCCACTAGATGTTTTAGTCAGGGATTGGGACCCTCCTCCCCCCCCCCCCAGTGTATACAATTTGTCTCTAAATTGCCTCTTGTCATTCCCATTCCATTTTCCCTGCACTTCTGGCGCCTTGTCTGTCACTGGGGCGGAGAGCAGCTTCTTTCAGTGCTTTGACACCTCCCAGCACGACTATATATTAATAATTGTACAAGGTGCTGTACAAACAAGTAACCAAATTTGTCCCAGACTACTCAAAATCCTAGAGACCACTGAGACACAAATGGCTGGGTTGAGTCAAGAGGATGCGGCACCAGTGATGCAAAAGAACTCACCCTAGACACCTACAGGCTGTAATAAAGGATGGTACACTTTCTGTGGGGTTTTCTCTACTTTGCTATAGAAAGGGTATAAGTTGTGTATTAAATTCTGTAGGGTTTTTCCCCAAGGCTGCTCAGCCTGTGGGATGTTCTGGGAAACAGGCCTTTAAAACAGTCTCTTTGAGCCTCAGGGTCTGGTCTTCCACGTTCCTTGGTCGAGTTTAGGTGTTACAGTGTAGGCCAATGGTTGGAGCACTGGCCTAGCACTACAAAGACAAAACTTCTAGGCCTAGCTCTTCTGGGTGACATCTTCTGGGTGACATCTGGCAAAGGTGCACCCCAGCTGTAAACTGGGGATCGCGATCCTGACCGCCTTGCTGTGAGATCTACTGCTGATAAGTGCTAGGGAGTGTTATCTTTGACAGCACCGTTCATCTGCATTAACCATTCTGTTGGCCCCTGTTCTTGGTGCTCTTTGAGTTTGCTCTTCGCCATGACACGTTTGAAAAGCCACCTGGTACGATGGCTTTGGGAGGAGCTCCAGCACCCAGTTTGCTTCCCCTAGACTACATCGTGAAATGAGAGCGGGGCGGTGGCAGTTTCTCCTTCTGCAGGATTTTGCACTCGGGCCTGGAAGAAAGTCTTCCTGGGGCTTTATGTGCCACCTTTCCTGTTTGCAATCTGTTACTGGTTCTTTCGTTGCTTGGAGTCATTTCTCTGGTTACTGACAGAGCTATTAAACACCCTGTTAGCACTTTGAGTGCATCGACTCTCCCATAAAAAAACCCTCCCACTGCACCTGAGGGCTCTGCTCCAATCTGGCAGTCAGTACATTCCTGTGCTTTATCTCCCCCCTCACCATAGTCATGCGACCTGTCTCCAAGGCCAGGCAGCCAAGAGGAAGGGAGTTGGTGTCATTCAGTGGAATTACCTGGATCCAGGAGACATCCATCCAGACTCCTCAACAGTACCAGCTCCATGGCATAATCCCCACAACAGATTTCAGCTCAGGCACTGCTCATTCTTCAAGCTTCCCATAGGTGGTGACAGTAATATTTTGTAGATACAGAGCAGCATTTCAAAGAAGGGTGCATTTCAAAGTGCTCTGCAATAATTAATCCCATCAGCCCATGGGAGGAAGGTTTGTATTATAATAGCCAGTTTCCATATGAGTTACCTGGGGCACAGTGGTGCTAAGTGACTTACTGAAGGCTACACAGAAAAGGGTCAGGATTAGACCCTAAGAGCCCTGCTTTTTAACCATTGAAACAAACTTCCTCATTGATGATCAGGCATGACTTCTGCTTTTTGCTAACTTCCAAGCCCTCAAGGGTTGAATACGGACATGTATGGTGCTCCACTTAAGGCCTGGGCCTAGATAAAAACTACTACTGAGCATGGGAATTAGTCCAAGTTTGCTGTTCCAAGAAAACATGCATTGATGTGTTGGAAAATGAGACGCTGCCTGGGGCAGCTTTGGTTGAAAACTACCAATTTAAGTCTGAGCACTGAGTGCAGATTTCTGCCTTCCAGTGGCCTCATGCCAGACCCAAGAGTTTTTACCAAGTATAAGAAATGCTGAATGCCTGACTTCCCTCTGGATGAATCTAACAACTTCCCCAAGAACAGCACATATTCCAGTGGGCTTCTGATTGAGAAGAAGTAGCCCAAAGAAGATGTATACCATGTAATGATGAAATGAAGAAGGCCTTCCATCTAGGCAGGATTGCCATTCCAATCTGGCTTCCAGAAGCCAGCATGGCTCACTAATGTGGGGGCAGGTATTATTTACACAATTGCGATGAATTTTTATGGGAACTATTTTTATTTATTTATTTATTTTTGGAACAAAAGGATTATTCTGTAATTAGCGGCTCCCCTCTGATCCGAACGACCCCTGCCATAGGGAGAGTCAGTCAAATGACTTGTTTCAAATGGAAACAACACAAATATACCAACTCAGGGCTTGCTTCTCCATTACCTAGTGCAATGTGGATGAAAATGCTACCATGGAAACATTTTACACCCACTTTGCATTGGAGGAAGTGAAAACGCAAGGGGCGGGGCAATAGAGAATTAGGGCTCATCTGCATGGAGGAAATTGACCAGAATATCTTTTCTGGAATACCTCCCTGTGCCCTGTAAGTACATTAATGATTCTGGAATAGTGTCCACCCAGAGACCAATTCCACAGTACCTTTTCTGATCAGTTTCCCCAAGTAGACGTGCCCATCGGTGCACAAATGTCTCATCCTACCGTCAGAGTCCTGGCTTACCTATCTGTCCTACATTCTTAGGATATGTATGCACTGGATCTGGAAGGTGTTATTTCCAGCTCATCTCAACATACCATGCTAGCTTTGATCAAGGTAGCATGCTGAAAATAGAAGTGTAGGTGTGGTAGTGAGAGAGGCTAACTTCCCTGAGTACGTTGCTGGGGTCTCAGACAGGATCATACTCCAGGTAGCTAGCCTTTCCCTACCACTCGCACTTCTGTGGCTACACTATTTGTAGTGCACTCACTCAATCAGAGCATACATCTCCTCAAGCTAGAAATTTCACATTCCAACTGTAAGTGTAGACGTAGGCTTGTTGAGAAATTGACTGCCCCTTGCTAGACCAAAAATGGCAACCTCCATTACCCACATGTCCAGCTTTCTCTCTGTGCTCTCTCCCATGCCCCTCTTTAAAAATTCAGAATCACAAGACATAAATCCACCACTTTATCCTTCTGTAAGTCCCAGCTCAAAGCTCACCTTTGCCCTAGTGCATGTAGGAAACTGCCATCTGATAATGACTAAGCAAGTGACTAGTTCAGAGAACTGCTCATGATTGGCTCTGAACTGCTAATGGAGCCAGCCAGTGTCAAAGTCAGCCAGATCTCTGCCTGCCTGCTGGTCCATCCATCTGTAATGTCTTGGTGTTTAGCTCACAATCTTTCTGAGGACAGAGGACTGTCATTTACAATTTGCTTGTTCAGTGTTTAGCACGAGAACTGGCTGACAAAGGGTAAGTCTATTTCACAAAAGTGTTAGAAATAAATGTGGTTTTTTTTTCTCATTTCCAAAATTTCTGGTGAAAAATTTCAAACAGCATTTCTGGATGTTTTTGTTGGAGGAAAAAAAAAATCCCTCTTTATTCCACTGGAAAAAAGCAGCAGGGAGACAAGCGAAGTGGGACTTTTCTTGTTTTGTTTCAAATCTTGCTTACAAAACCTCCCACCATTTTGACAAACAGCTGACGGTTTACTTGCCCAAACATCTGTTCCGTTGAAAGGCTTTTTTTTTTTAATCAAGAATAATTTAAAAAAAAATTGATGCCAAAATTTGGACCACCTTCACTTAACACTACAGCACTCTGTCCTGCTCAAGGTCTTAAGCTGCTACTGGAAAATAAATGATGTAACCATTGTTACAGGTGAGAGTGGGCCAAACCTTTAGGCGAGTAAGAGCAAAGGAGGCGTCAGGCAGAACTGCATTCCCTGCTCTGCAGGCAACCTGTGCCTGTAAGGGGGAGGAAGAGAGGGGCAGTGAGAAGGTGGTGCCATTGCAAGGGAATTACTCCTGATTTACACCTGTATAAATAGATCTAAGATATCTTTGGCCCTTTCTCTAAGCACATGCCAGCCTCATAGATTTCAGATCAGTAGCGGAGCTAATGGAGGGGACTGCGCCCCCCAGTGGCCTTTAGGGGTATGTGTGATGCCTTGTCACATGGCGCTGAGGAGCAAGCCTGCCCCTCACTTACCTGGCCGCAGTGGCTCCTGTCCCACTGTGCCAGGCCCGGCTCCCCGCTCTGGGCATTGTGACAGAGCACATGGAGTTGTGTGGCACCACAATCCCCTGTGGCGTATTGCAATGCCACTCACTCAGATTTGGCCCAGCCTCCCCCTCCAACTCTGTCATGATGCAAGGGGTGGCCGGGTCAAATCTAAATTTGATCCCGTGCTCCAGGTTGCCACATCCAGAAAGGGGAGCCGGGCCTGGCCTTGTGGGAAGGAGCCACCGCTTGCAGGGTGATTGTGGGGCAGGCTGACTCTCAGCCCCTTCTGCCAGGGCATCCTCTCTGCACCGGGGCCGGGATTAGGGCTGTGGGGGCAAGGCAGATGGTGCTGCTGGTAGTGGATGCCCCTGGGTTGTGCAAGGAGGGAGAAGAGTGGGTACCACCAATGACCCGTTGCCTCCCTGGTTTCTGGCTCTGCCGCTCTTTGGGACATTCTTATGGCAGCCACAGGGTGCTCTTCTCATTGACAAGGCGTTTTGCCTCTGATTTCAGTGGAGCTGTGATTAGCACTTGAAGTGATGTTGCTAGCAGGTTTCATTGTCCAACTAGCTTATAAAACCATTCAATAAAACTGTGTAAATCTTGTGTTGATCTTTCTTTTTACAAGGAGACTTAGTACCGTATATTCCAGTTCCATTTACAAGGTCATCGCAGGTGCAGGACCAGCCTTAGAAATATAACTACTACTTAAACTGTGTATTTTATGAGCCTGGGGAAACATCCGTTTGGGCTGTAAAAGGGGCTTTCTAGCCTGCTTGTTTCTTTGTGCAGTGATTAGACCATTCCCTTCAGCACACCAGTACCCCTTGAAAGGCGGCCAAATTCCTCTGTGGATGCAGTTTTCCATTACATTGAACTTTGGCTTCAATAGGTTGTGTGCTGCGTACAACCACGACGGAATTCAGGCTCCCGGGTACACTGAAATAGCGCCAGCGTCATTTGCGAACGCGGGGGGCTTTGAAGTCTCCTGCAGCCAGTTCGGTGGTGGAGCAAAGCGTCCGCTTCACACGATAGATCAGTCGGCGGGTGTGAAGACTCCAATAATCTAATGGGGGCATTGAAGAAGGCAAAATTCAATTACTCTTACCAGGCTCACAACCGAGGGATGAACTCTTGGCTGTATGAAGACAGTGGGAGTTTCGCCAGAGGCTTCAACAGGGCCAAGATTTCACCCCACAGCTATTATCCTAGACCTGGCCAACCATCGTTTCTTTAGTGACCCCAGATCTGTGGCTCAATTGAAAGAGGACAAGGCTGAAATACTGCTCCATTACTTGCAAGGCGAAGCAATTACCAGCACCGTTTCTGACGGCACTCTGGGTTTCCCTAGATCAGTGTCTCTCAACCTTTTGGACACCAGGACCACTTTGCTACCTTCCTCAGTTGTGTCAGGGAGTTTGCAGGGACCGGGTCATTGAGAAACACTCCCCTAAATGTCCCAGTCAACCCGACCTGTCCAAATTTTAACATTGTGCTTACCTAAACTCCCCCCTGCACTTTCAGTTGAACGGCACGTTCTTTGGGTAAGTCTCCACAATCCTGCGGCACCCTCTCCTTAGGCTTCAGAGCCCGTGCCACACCTTCAACGTGCTGCCTACACAGTGCTTTTTAGTGCCACAGCATGACCTCTACAAACTGAAACCTGTCCAGCTGGCCCGCATAGCTGTTCCCACGCTGTTGTAAACGGTTGCTGTGTGCTATTAAAATAGCTGCCATGTGCCATCCCATTGCATTAAGGTGCTGAATGGCTTGTTTGCAAGCTGTGGCCAGGCTGGCAGATTGAGGGTGGAGGTCAGGTGCTCTGGGTTCTGCATTTGACTCACTCCTTGACCTTAACCAAGTCACTTAGCCTCACTGTGCCTCCACTCTTTACAGGGTGCCGACACTTATCCACTCGGGTACACACCATGTGATCTGTGGCTGAAAAGTGTAACACAAAGTAGTGGTTAAGTTTGTAAAATAGCTGCTGATACAAGCTGCACTCAGATATAATCGACTATAATGTTATTAGCACTAGATAGCAGCTGAAGGGGGAATTCGTGCAGTGGAACAGGGCTCAGAGACTCTTATCTCTTATCAGTCGCCTCTTCTGTATGTAAGAGTAAACGTTTACAGCACTCAGGAAAGCCTTTTGTCTATGTGCATGTCACATGACCTTGGAGATAAACTCTGCCCTCTGAGATAAATATGCACGTGATAAATATGGGAAAGCGCCATGGTGAGCTGTTTAAAAGGTGTCTTATGGTATTTGGGTATTAAAAACACCACTTACAGTCTGCAGTGCCTTTTACTAGAGCATCTCAAAACCTTTTAGAGAGGTTAGGAGGCTCTATACCTGGACCCCGCTCTTTAAAAATGGATTTGATCATACCATTATTTAAAGTGTACGCTCTTTGGGGCAGGTGCTGTCTTTCTGGTCTGTGTTTGCATTGCTTATTTGCCAGTGTTTTGATTTGAATACCTTTCTGAGTGAGTTAAAAAAAACATTTTAACAAAACCGTGTTAGCCAGGAGACTATTTGCAATTAACCTTCCAAGCTTTTATTCGGTCAACAGGGCTAGAACTTTGGTTCGCATTGCAAGACGTTGGTGTTCCAGATGTGCTGCTAAAACTAGCACATGATCGTCACTCTGGCATGTGCGCAAAGGTGGATGTTAAGTCACAGCTTTCGCTGGCTTCCAACACCGCCTCAGGTGTGTGGGATGTTTTCTTGCTCCTCCCCCTTGTGTTGAACCATCGACCGGACATTAGGACTTGCCAATCCACACATTGGGCATCAAGGTTGGTCAAAAAGTCTTCACTGGCCAAGACTGTGCAGATGTTTCTGCCTTGCTTGTGAAGAAACCAGAGAACTTCAGCCCTGGGTTTCCAAGACACCATGGGATTGAATGACTCATGGCAGAAGACCAAGGTCCAGAACCTTGGAGCTGGACAACTAGAAGTTCCGGTACAGGTGGGACCAACCACCATGGAAGACACTAATGAGATCATCTACCTAGGCTGCAAACAGAGTTCAAACAGTCACAGCAAACTGGACATCCTCCACCTATTAAGTCTCACTGCCTCCTTCACGCTTGTCTCACCTATTGCTGTAAAAAATCTCTCTGAGCTGAGACAAAGTTCAGGATCTATCAAACCTCTATACTACTTGTGTTACTATAGGAGTCAGAAACCTCTTACGGGCAGATTTGGATCAGCTAGAGATATTCCATATGCACTGTGTGTCAAAGCCTGAGCACTAAGTGGTTCAATTTTATGTGAAATGCCATAATCTTGCACAGGTCTGGCTTTCCTCCAATCACTCACAATAATCAAAAGCAGCATTGCATGCTCTTTAGCCTGGTCGCCAGGATAAACAAAAACACCACAGCTCACCATGCTCTAAACTGTCCATTGATATACCAAGGGATCCATGCCTGGACCCTACCTGGCATTGCTACAGGGTCATCCCAGAGGTTAGTGGAGTCTCGAGATTGAGCCAAATCTGGGAGCTTTGCTCTATAATGCCTGGTGTGGTGTCATCAACTGTGGTCACTCGGGCTGGCCCAAGGGTCTTCAGCAGACTATGACTATTTGGTGATGCTGGTGACTTCCAAAGACATTAAATTTGGAGCTCGAAAAAAATTAAGCAGCAAAAAGCTTGTGAAACTGTAAATTGAAATGGTATTGCTTGATGTTTCTGCATGTTAATGAAGAGCACAGCAAAGAGGTTAGCTATATAATGGATACTTTGATCTGGGCAACTTGTTTATTCAGCCCGTTAGTCAAATTCCAGCTGCCTGTAATAATAACTTTGAGCACTAGATGGCGAAATCAAGTTGTCTTCAGTCCTTCAAATTCCCACAGCTCGTTATAAACCCTTGAAGGAGGAAAGCTGGGATCCCAGAACAGTCAGACAACTGTGGGTTGAACAGCAGTTCTTCCAGGCTAGAGAGGAAAGATTTTGTGTGTGGGAAACAGGTTGGGGGATGAAAATCTGGCAGGGGGAGAGCTCAAAGAGATACTTCAGCAGTTGTTCCAGGCTGCAGTTGGGGCTGCCCTCTTCAGGTCACTTGGAACAGGCAACAAGGTTGACCCCCATCCATTGTAGGTCCAGGGAGAGGTGCGTGGCTCTTGTCACCTCCATGCGCCACTTGTACAGATTTTAAAGGTATAACTGGGTTCATAAAAGAATTAGGTAAGTTCATGAAGGATAGGTCCATCAATGGCTATTAGCCAAGATGGTCAGGGATACAAGCCCATGCTCCGCCTGTCCCATAACCTCCAACTGCCAGAAACTGGGACAGGACAATAGGGGATGGATCACGCAACATTTCCCTGTTCTGTTTATTCCCTCTGAAGCATCTTGTACTGGCCACTGTGAGAAGACAGGATGTTGGGCTAGATGGACCATTGGTCTGGCACAGTAGGACTCTTCTTATATACAGATTCCCTCATGCCTCCCTTCCGCCTTTGAGTCTTCAGTACTCATCACACAGCCATTGCCTACCATTGAAGCCATGGTGACAGAGGCCCTACAGCTGATGGTTGCCCTAGATGTCCCCCTCTAGGGACATGGAATCATGGAATCATGGATTTAGAAGGGACTACAAGGGTCATCTAGTGCAACCCCCCTGCCAGAAGAGGGTAGGGGATAATACAAACACAGGCTCTATTATCATTATACCTTGAGCCCCACAAGGCCTGTTGCGGGGGAACACTGCATCAAAAAGCAATAATCATCCAGTAGAGATGATCACCAGGCACACCACTGTGTCAGTCAGTCAAGGCCCATCTTGATGGAATGCTACCAATCAGATAAGGGCTGAATCCTGTCCACATTCCTAGCAGCCTTCCTGGCCTGACCCTGGGCTCCCAGTGGTTGCTTCACAGAACAGGGGATCCATCTGAGTCAGGGCGCAAGTTGTAGGAACTGATCCACGAAGCCTCTGGCAACCCGCCCACAGGTTCTACCTGCCTCTATTGATAGGTGCTGATTTCACCAAGGCCCTGCGTCAAAGCCCGCTGGAGTCAATGGGATTTTTTTCCTTTGGATCAGGCCCCAGAAGGGCAAATGGAGAGGCAATGACCTTGTCGCCCTTTCGTATTGATGAGGATGACAGCAGTAGTCGAAAAGTGACTATTTTGTCTCTAAATAGCCACAGTCCCCCCCCTCCAAACACCCTAGTCTTTGAGCATCTCACAGTCTTCAGTGTATTTATTCTAATAACCCTATGAAGCAGGGCAGTGCTATTAACCCCGTCATATTGATGGGAAACTGAGGCACAGAGAGGCTAAGGACTAGATTCACAAAATGTCTAGCTGCCTCTTTAGATGCCTAAGTCCAACTTTTAGGTATCCCTGACCTTCTTAAAAGCCCCAGTCAGATGCTGCCTAAGCATAACGAAGCCTATGTTTCCTCTGGTAGCCACTTGCAAAGCACACAAAGTCCGGGATTGCCTGCAGCAGCTAACACGCTGCTTTGCGCCTACGCTCATATCTAAACTGTGGAAGGATTCTCAGACCTGTCACTCCGCTGCCTATCTTGCATGCAGGGCCCACTATGAGCACACACGGCTTGGGGGGGGGGGTGCATCGCCAGTATACCAGCGGTTACAGAACTCAGGGGGGATGTGGGAAATCTGTTTTCAGCTTCTCCTTCAGCCTCACCTGGCACCCGGGTTTGAACCCAGGCCTGTCACATTCCTGCTGCGTGCTCTACCACGGGGCTATTGGCTAGGCTGGTGGAAGGCTTTCCTCAAGAAGGGGCTGACCTGGCTTAGGGGCCTAATTCTAGAAGTGGGTTCACAGCTGAGAATCCCCAAGTTGAGCTAGCCAGCCTCCAGCCTGTCCGTCAGGCAACGAAGGGCCCAATGAATGGGAGTTAGGCAGCTCCGTACCTGGACTCAAAGCCCTGCCTCTCTCCCCTGCCTTTCTTTCCTGGCTCAGCTTGCTAGCATCTGAGACTCCCTTTCTTATATGCCTATCTTTCCCCATACACTCTATGGGGTGCCTCCCTCAGGGCTGTGACGTTACCTGTGAGCCAGGCATTTCTATACCTACAGTCCCGTTGTGATGCTAGCACTCAGGGCCTTGTCCCAGGTCACATAGGAAGGTTGATGCAAAGCCGGGCATTGAACCGTGAGTCTTAAAGCCTAGCTGATGAAACGAACCACTGAACCAGTTGTCCTAGCTGCACCATCAGCCGTCACAGCCCCACAAGCAACCCTGCATGGGAAGTGCCAGCTGTCAGTGACTGACTATTTTCGCCTGGCTCTGCTGGAGGCATTTCTGTTTTTAAACCGTCTCCAAGACGCCTGTTTTTCTGAGCTTGGCTGACAGCAGCAGTGTGCTTGCCCAGCAGAATGATCAGCCGTGCAAGCTGGGCTCAGCCCTGTCTCTTCGATTAGTACTTCCAAGGCAATTACATCGCTGCTCAAATAAATAGCGTCGGTCATGGAAAAGCCTGCACACCAAATGGCCCATTAGTCCTGATTTTAAAGGGACGGTCCTGCCTCAGTGGGTAATCAACTTGAGATCGTAGTGTCAACACACAGCAATCATTGCCCACCAGTCTTGTCAAGAAAATCGTAACATTCCCCAGGTCAAGAGCTGTTTGCAAATAGCTAGTGATGTGGCTCGGCGCCTGGCTATAGCAAAAACGCATCAGTGCTTAGGAGGCAAAGCGAAGTGGTGGCTTAGCCTTTCACTTGAGAAGGACTCAGAGCATCTTTAGTTCAAAAGTGACTGATTCCCAGGTCCCTGTTTGTCCATGGGACGCCCCCAGTGTGACTGGCAGCCTCCGCTCAAGAAAAATCCAGGGCTGTGGCAACAGGGCATGATGGAGCGCTGGCTTCAGGTGTCTCGTGTGTGGGCACTTGGTGAGACTGAGTGAAATTCACCCCCATCACAGGGCTTCTGCATCACTGAAGCAAAGCTCTCTACTGGTGGGGGTTTTTTCAAAGTGTTCAGCAACAAAACAAGTCCAGGAGAAGGAAGGTGACACTATCTGGGCACGATTGGGTCCAACACATTATGCGTGAACACAATGCTTGGGGCACACTAAGAGCATTGGCCCATGTCAGCTGTAATGAGTGAAACTGACGCCCTGTGCCAAGCGCCTGCATGTCCAATTCATATCCCAGCGGGGTGCTTTGAAGGTTTAAGACTCCGCCCACACTAATAGCAGGCAAGATGCTAGAGTGGCTGATATGGGAGACCGTTAAGAAGACCGTTAATAAAGAGCTAAAGGAGGGTAATATAATTAATGCAAATAAACATGGGGTTATAGGAGAAACGATCTTCTCAAACTAATTTGATTTTTTTTAATTAGTTTGGTTTGGTTGCAAAAGCTAATGGAGTTGTTGTAATATACTTAGGTTTCTGTAAGGTATTTGTTTAGTATCGCACGGTATTTTGATTAACACACTTGAGCCGTATAACATGAACATGGCACCCATCAAATGGATTAAAAACTGGCTGCTAGGGCTCAAAATGTAATTGTGAATGGGCAATCTTCATCAAGTGGGTGTGTTTCTAGTGAAGGCCCGTTAGGACCAGTTCTTGGTCCTTTGCTATTTAATATTTTTATCCACAACCTAGAGGAAAACAAAACCGTCCTTTGGAAATATTCTGGGCACGTCCCACTGAGAGGAGGCCCCAAGGCTGATGCAGGATGCACTGGAGGGATTATTTTGCCTGACTACCCTGGGAATGAGGAGGAGTTGGAACCTGTTGTGGAGGAAAGGGAGGTCTCGTCCTCCCTACACTCCACACTGCCTCAGTGACCCTCACCGGGAAAAGCAGCGTAAGGAAAGAAGAAGCTCACTGATAAAGTTTGCAGGCGACACAAAAATTGGGAGGGTGGTAAAGAATGAAGAGGCTAGGTCACTGATTCAGAGCGAGTTAGACCGCTTGGTTAAACTGGGTGCAAACAATATGTGGTTTAATATGGCTAAATGTAAATGTATGAGTCGAGCTGTCTGGAGCGGTTTGCGAACGTGGGTGCTGACCTCAGGGCAGACTTACTAACGATGGCACAAATCCTACATTGGCCTTGTGTTCTACAATTAGATTTCCCCAGCCAGATATCAAGTGTGATCACCTCAAGCACTAGAATAACCTTAACATGGAGTCACAGACAGTTTTCTTGTGCACTCCGGTCTATCTTACCACCCAGGGAAGCGTGTCTTTGTGATAGATGGTCCCTTACACCAAAAATCACAACCATATTCAAGTTACTCCCAGTCCCAAATGACCTGTCACTTACCCCGAGTCAATTGTACTTAAATCTCCCACCAAAGCCAAGACTTGTAGCTATTCCTGTAATAAAGAAACTAATGATTTATTAACTAGGAAAAGGAAATGAGAGAGTTATTTACAAGGTCAAAGCGAGTAAAAATCCACTCACGCATTAGTTTCAGTCTTAGGCTTCAAAAGGCAATACTATGCAAGCTTTTAGATCCTTTAGCGCTAAACCAAGAAAAGCAGCTTGGGTTCCCTTCCTGAAGCTTAGAAAGAGTGCCCCCTCCAAATTCCAAGCAGAGTCGTGATGCAGTTCCTTTTGGTCAGCAATTTTTATTCCCCTCCCCCCGGAGGTCAAACTGTGAGGGGAGGAGGGATTGTGCACGTCCCGCTCTTCATGGGCGTGGGGGAGCAATGAACAAAGTCTTTTTCTGATGTCTGCAGGGCAGGAGATGGTAAACTAGTGGTTTCCTGTGGTAAACTAGTATTTCACACTGGGTAATGTCTTTCTCCTGGCTGCGGGGGTTTACAGTTTCATTGCAAATACTTCCATAGTTACAAAGCAAACACTTAACCCTTACCTTATAACACAGGATGTGGATACCATACATGGCCTTCATGCCTGCAGCCACTCACAAGCATTGCATGAAGTCCAAACATTAAACACGCTCTTATAAACATAACATCCGTTGGAAGAACGCTAGTACACAGATGAGTCAGACGGGTTTCCCAAGAGTATTCATCAGTGTTCAGTGAAGCCCAGGGGCCTTGGTACAAGCTGGCATCTGGTCTGCCAGCATCACACTACACATCTAGGATCAAAGACTGTAGGCCGTACTTTCAGGCCGAGGGACTCTATCCGGGGAAGGAGCGACTCTACAAAAGATTTCGGGGTCACAGTGGATAATCAGATGAACATGAGTTCCCAGTATGGCCAAAAGGATGCATAAACAGGGGAATCTTGAGTAGGAGCAGAGAGGTTATTTTACCTCCATATTTGGCACTGGCGCAACTGGAATACCGTGCCCAGTTCTGGTGCCCGCAATACAACAAGGTTATTGATAGACTTGGAGAGGGCTCAGAGAAAAGACATGAGATTGAATAAAGGATTAAAAAACCTGCCTTACAGTGACAGACTCAAAGACCTTGATCTGTTGAGCTAAACAAAAGGAATCACAGAATCGTAGGACTGGAAAGGACCTCAAGAGGTCATCTGGTCCTGTCCCCTGCATTTATGGCAGCACTAAGTATTATCTAGAACGTCCCTGACAGGTGTTTGCGTAACCTGCTCTTAAACATATCCAGTGATGAAGATTCCACAATTTCCCTAGGCAATTTATTAAGAAGTGTAAGGGTTGACTTGATTATTGTCTCAAGTATCTACATGGGGAACAAATACTTAATAATGGACTCTTCAATCAAGCAGAGGAAGATATAACATGATCCCATGGCTGGAATCTGAAGCTAGGTTGCCGGCCACATAGTTGCATTCCTTAGTAAACATGCTTCATAATTCATTGGTCCTCCATCCTACTAACATGCCTAAGAAAGCTATGGAAACCAACCCAGTGCTGCTGGAGGAGGTTGCTGAGTTTAGCTATGAATATCCTCTAGGCCTGACACTTAATATGCAGCAGCTGACAAAGGTGACAGCAATTGAAAACGTCAGTGCCAGAACCTGTAAACGCTTACTATCGGGGGCAGGGGAGCTCAGTATAGTTACTCAGCGTATTAACCATCATGGCCAATGCTATGGGTTTTGGGGGGGAGGGGGTTGTCTTCTTGTTTGTTCGTTTTTGCAGGATCAGGCCCATCGTTTGCACTAGTGTAAACATTTTGCCTTCTGCTCACAGCCTAGGGGCCTACTCGCATTGAAATCAAGTATTACGTGCCTTAATACGTCTAAAAATCTGGCCCTTGGCGTCTTCCTACCTCATCCACTGTAATGCAAAAATACCTGACGTGCCAGGGACATTTTTCTTGGAGCTCTTTTCTGTTTAACTGCAGCTGAGCGTAGTGGCCGAGAGACTCCTTAGGAACAGGAAACAGTTGTCTAGTTTAAAGAGCAAGCTATAAAGCAAACAGCTTTGCCTCCTTCTTAAAGCCCCTCAGGACAATATTTACTTTTCTAAAATATCATTTTGCCAGGGCTCTGGGACCTTGCTTGACAAACTTGAGGGTCTCTGAGCAGTTCAAAGTGGGTTTGACCTATAGCTGAGTGTGGAAAAGAGGAACTGCATATAAATAACTAAATTACAAAAGGATCAATTTTCAGTCAGCTCATTAGCCATGCGCTGCCTCTTTAAGTGATAACTCCTCGTTCTAAGACCCAGGCGTAATTAGTTTGCACCAGTCACATTTTACCCTTTGGTTCACAAGTTTCATAAATGAAGGTTAAGTTTACTTAACCACCCAGGATTTACCAGCCATGTTAAAGCATAAAATGTGCATGCTTCTGGGTGTCTCTCCAGAAACCGCCTTGTTGATTTAGAGACTCCAAGGTTAAATGGTGGCTCCTGAGTCCAAGTTAGTTTCCCATTGGGGAACCAGCAGATCTGCCTTGAAATATCATATCATCGTTCAGGCAAGGTTGACTTAACAGGAGTGGAGTTAAGATAGCAGAGATTGCTAAAACCAGAATGTTAATCTGGGTTTTGAAATAAATTGCACCCGTGGAAGGGATTTCCGAAGCATCTCATTAGATACTGTCTGCCACTGAAAGATGCTATGAATTCTAGCTAGCTATACAGGTGTGTATAAATAATTCTATCTAGCTGAGTGTTTATAATTCACCAAATTCTCTGGCCATTCTGGTCAATTTCAGAGCCATAGGATTTGAAAATCAGTCAGTTTCATACTTTCAGATGTTTACATCTGAAATTTCAGAGTGTTGGAGGCGGGTTGCAAAGCTGGTGGGGGGGGGGTCCCAGGATTGTCACCCTCACTTCCGTGCTGCCTTCAGAGCTGGACTCCCAGCAGCCAAAGGAAGCTCCCAGAGCAGGGAGCTGGATCTGATCTCCCCCGGACTCCTAGCTGCTAGTACCAGCCAGTGGCGGATTCATGCATGGACCCACACGGCCCATGGCCAGGTGTCCCAGCCAATTTGGGGGCCCACCAGAAAAACAGGTACCCCAAGCTCCAGCAGGAGCCGTGGGGGCAGTAACCCCAAATCTCAGCAGGAGCTGTGGGGAGTGAGCGGGGGGCGGAAGCCCTGAACCCAACTCCCAACCACGCTGGGGAGGGAAAAGACTTGCTGTTCCCCTGCACAGCTGCTCTTGGAGGGAGATCAGACCCACTTCCAGGTACCAAACCCAGCTGCAGAAAACTCCGGGGCTGCTGCAGTGCAGAAGTGAGACACCTTCACTTCTGTGTCACAAGTGAGTCAGATCTCCCCACCGATAGCAGCCATGCAGGGGAACGGCAAGTCCTGTCCTCCCCCAGTCTGGCTGGGTCTAGCAGTTAGGCGCCCCCAACAGGGGTGCTCCCAGCAGCATGGAGGAGATTGCATGGGGAAGAGCTTTTTTCACAGTCCATGACACATTTTTAACAGTCAGGATGTTGTTAGGGCCCTGCCTCTATATATAAATAATTAACACACACACACACATCTATCTATCTAAAAACAGGGGCGCAGATCCACAGCTCATGTAAATCCGCAGGTCTATTGACATCATTAGACCTATGCTGATTCAAATCAGCTGCAGATTTAGCCCCGTTTTCATTGAGCCATCTATACGTCTTGATGCATTTGAAAAGCTCTCTCAGTTCCAGAGAACGCTGCACTGCTCTAGCAGCTTCCATCCACGAAGCTTGACACATCTTGCAACTAGCAATGAATGAAACCTCACCACAACCCGGTGAGGTTCCCATGCGTTTATTAATCCCATTTTAATAAATGGGGCATCGGAGTTAGAGAGTCAAAGTGGTTTTCCCAAGGTCACACAGGAAGTCTGTGGCAGAACTGGGAATACAGCCTACATTTCCTGACTTTTAGCTCTTTACCTTAAGATAAGGCCATAATTCCTCTTCTTATCTGGATCCGTCTGCTGCACTTTACTGGTGTTTTGGCATACGTGTGCTTGTTTTGAAAGAAGGCACCCAAGGGCTGGCGATGATCCTAATCTGGTGTCGTGTTGCCTTATGAACCTCCCTCAGATCATGCTGCCTATGAAAGGGCAAGAAACAAACAGCACCATCACGAAATGGTCATTGTGTTTCTCCATGTTAAAGCGTGATAAATTATAGGACCCTATAGGCTATATGGCTTGTGGGGAAAAAACATTTGCCCTGTCACCCAAAGCAATTTACTTGAGTTCTGACAACTCTGTTACCGTCCTCCGTTCCCAGGAGAGAAGAGCATATGGTATTTAAACTGTGGTTCCCTTTCCTTTTATAGAAACTGTGACCTTAAAAGATTCGGAGGATGAAAGAGTCTAACATCTCTGGACCTCTTGAGTTAACAAAATTTAGCTTGGTCTTGCCACCCTTCAAAACGTCCATTGACGTTTTCTAGAGACGGGGCCATTCCTAGGAGGCAAACTGTATGTAAATCAGGGTTATTTCCTACCTATCTAATCCTTTGCGAGGCTGACTATTACAAAGTGGATGCTTGTCCTGTACTAACTGTTCTGTGACCACAGAGTCCTCTTTCAAATGTCGTTAAACAATTGTCAGAGAGCAAGAGCTTCTGACTACTGCTGCCTACTAAATGTTAGGTCATTGGCTCTAATCTCTGCATTCATTTGGGCAACCTAGAGATGAAAACCTTCGTAAGCCATCCACTTTCTTCAATCAATCATCAGCAAATAAATGGGTAAGAATAAAAAGGCATCATTTTTTCCTGAGCTCTAAACTGCTGCCGAGATTGAGGACAAATCAAATTCTGCTAAGGCATTGCCTGATTCAATGCCCGTTGAGTTCAGCGGACCCTCTGCTGATTTGATTATACCCCTCGATGAAACACATGACTCATGTCTGGAATATGCTTCTATAATCTGTTGATCATTTATGAACCCTTGATTAATGAAACCTTATTATAAGCTACCCGTGGGTGAAATTCTGACCTCACTGAACTCCAAGGCAAAACTCCCATTGACATCAATAGAGTCAGGATGTCACGCTTCTATATTTAAGGGTATGGCTATGCTACAATCAGAGGTATGGCGGCAGCTTGGGGAGGAATACCCGGGCTAGCTGTATTCTAGCTAGCATGGATAAAAACAGCAGTGAACACATGGCCTGCGTGGACCCCGGTGCGGGCTTGCAACGTACATACCCAGGGTTCTGCGTGGGCTTACCTGGCCTAACCAGTTTAAAGCTAGTGAGGACCTGCCTACCTGCGTTGCACTCACACCTCCAATTGCAATGTAGACATATCTTCAGGGCATAACTACGCTGCAGCAGGGAGCGTGAGTCCCAGCCTAATGAGCCAGATACGCGCTAGCTTTGCCCATGCCAGTGCGCTAAAAATAGCCATGCCGCCAGGGGTAACCCAAGTGGCAGCTCGGGCTAGCTTCCTGAGTACAACCCCACCCCATCCCCAGATCCCCTTGGTATGTACTCAGGCGTTGAGATGAAGCCACCACCCATGTTACCCTCCAGCTATACTATTATTTTTAGCACGTGAGCTCACGCAGAACTAGCACAGGTCTGGCTACCTGTGCTGGGAAGCCCACGCACAGTTGCAGTGTGGATGTGCCCTGGGTGTGTGTATGTTTTTGGTCACATCATTCCAAAATCAGCACATTTCCCTTTGGGGCTCTAAGTGGCGTTTCAAAGCGCTTAGGTCGATGTGGTGGTAACATTCACAATGGATTCAACATAACAGATTGTCTGATTTTTTATCAGCTCAGCGCTCAGTCTGATAGAGCCAGCTCTAAATTACACTTCTTAAATCTTATTAAAATGAAAGGGAACCTTTTGAAAGTGCTAACATCGCTGCGACATTGGCTTATCAAATTTCCCCCGGTTCTCGCTGAAATCCTCACTCTTTTCCCCTGCATGTTAACCTTTCATTTCAAATGTCATTTTCCTTTGAACTGGCAGGAAAGCCAGGGAGAGAAGGAAACAGCAGAAGACGGTGAACGCTGAAACTTTACTCTTCCTCAGTGAGTTTACCCATGTATCAATGACAAGCTAGAATTGTATGTTTATTTTTATGACTAGCACCTATCCCTTAACCTCTGGGAGCCTAACATTCCCCATGAACGTAAATACTGGTTTTGCACTATCCTACTGGTCCACACATGTTCACGCACATCCCCGTAGCTATATGTATGGCGTCTATGCCACTTTATATACAATATAGGTAGAGGTGTGTACATCTAGAATGTAAAAGTACGTGTTTGTGTGTATGACCCTGCACATACGTGTGTAATATAGACAGATGTGTGTGTGAGAGAGCGAGAGAATATCACACACATGTATATCACTACAAAGACCCCCAAATACATTAAATAATCATAAGGGTCATACACAACAGCACTAAGATGAGACCTTTTCAGAGTTAAGTTTGATCTCCTTATGCTTAACTCACTCACTTTGACCCTGTGCTTTACTCATACTCACGTCGGACTATTGTACACCAGACCCCACCCTGCTCTCAGTAAATGAGATGCCATGGGTGAGATAAGCCTCTGGCCCAGCTGAACTGCACTTGATGCAGGACGGGGGGGGAAGGTAGCTTTAATGTGACCTATGTGCATGCCTTCCACCACCTCTATCCTGGGGCTAGAAGGGGAACAGGTTGATTCCTGACGTAATTTAGAGCTGCCCTCAATTGGGTCCAGTTGCCCACAGCCCCAGAGAGTTATTCCAACATCTGCAGATTACCAGGGTGTCCCTTTTCCCCTGACAGGCCCACTGCACATTGAGGTTGGTAGGGGGAGAGGGTGTAGGAAGAGCTATGGATGTTTGGCAGCTCTATGGTATTCAAGGAGTTCTTTGTATTGGGGAACCTTCAGAAGGGCAGATCTATTGGGTTTACTTCAGCTTTGTGCTGCTGGCATGGTGATAAACAACTAGAGCAAATGCCATGAGCTAGCCCCTTCATCTGAAATCCAAACCTTTATGGTGCTAGTCACACCCTGGCTGCTATTTTAAGGTGCAGTAGGGTTTGTGTTTGCTTTTTCTTTTCTTCTTGGGGCCTAAAACAAAAGAAAAAGAAGGAGAAACAAGATCCGTGTTTTCAACCTTTTTCAAATCTGTCATAGGCTTGGCCCAGGTCTTCTGATGTGGTCAGGACAGCTTGTGAGAGCTAGCCTCAATCCACAACTTCTTGACATGAGACACCATCTGCACTGAGCCAGTGGAAGATGTCAGAGAATGTTACTGTCCATAGATCAGTGACACAGCAAATGGTACTGTGTCTCTGTCACAGCCACAAGAGTGTCCCATGGCCATTCTTACTCCCAGCATCAGTTTCCCGCATGCAGAGGAAGCATATCGTAAGTGTGATGAACGTTATTGATTACTATTAATAATGTTTCATTTGTATTAGTTATCGCTACATTTTAAAATTGTTGAGGAAATGTTTATGGGAAATAGTTACCTTTCTGAGTGAAATAAGGAGAGAGTAGGTTTTAATTTAAGAAAACCCAGAGAGATATATATGAACTAGTAGCTTGAAACTTTTCATACAAAAAAAGATAACTTTGTATTTTATGTCATCATTTAGATCTGCACAAAAAGGGCTAGCTCTTCAGCCCCAGGCAGACTCCTGTGGCACAGGGAAGATGGAGAACTGCCTTAGTCAAAGAGCTGAGATTTCTGTTGTAGGTGGCATAAAGCCAGCATTGCTGGCTTTATACCACACTTTGGCATTGTGGGCATGCCAGATACATCCCAGGGGTTGGCATGGATCTGAATGGAGTGCAGGGCACTCCAGCCATTCTGGGCTGGTGGAATTCAGACACACACTAGAGAATCTAGCCCAGTCACTTGTAAAATGCTATCACCCATGGGCGTGGAGAATGCTCATCTAATAGTTCTTTATACCTAGTTCTTCTTTGCGCAGGAATTCATCACAAGGTGCAAGACAATGGAGAATCAGGACCAGTCCCTCTGACACTCAGCACCTTGCAAGATTAGCCCCTAAACAATCAAATTCAAGGGAATAAATTTAGGCGACACTCTTTATTTCATCTCATGATCACAAATCATGATGGACCTGATACAACACTGAGTTACTACAGCTTTACACCAGTGTCACTCTCTTGAAGCCGGTGGAGCTACATCCGCATAAATACGGAGCAGCAGAGTGGTGATTCAGTCACTAATTATGTAGGGCCAGACGATCTGCAGGGGTAAATTAGCATAGCTCTGTTGATTTGAACGGGGCTAGGCCAGTTTACATGAGATGGGCATCTGGAGCTCAGCTGAGTCAATGTTGGTTACAATGGGCCAAATCCTCAGCCGGTGCAAATCAGTGGAGCTATGTAGATTTACATCAACTGAGGAACAGTCTTCATGGATGAAATTTACCCCTACTTAAAGACTCCTCACAAGGCATATGCCTCATTCAAATCAAATTTAAGACTTCAAAATGGGGTTGAGTAAGTCAGAGACCTTGTGCTGGTTCTCCACACAGGGGTAAATGCCTCCCCACATAATTGTTTAGCCCCGTTCAAGAGAGATATTCATTACAACTAGCCCATCATCTCTATGGAAGCCTTCTAACTGAAACCATCAAACATTAGCTATAATTGAAATATACTGCAGAATTCTCAGCTGGCATAACTCCAGTGAAGTCAAGCCATATGGAAATCAATACGACCCAAAGGCTAAAAAAATGCCTTCAATCGACAGTCTGTTTACTTTATCAAAAAGATCAAGAGATGACTGATTACCGTGTACAGGGGAGAAGTGCCATCATGTGGAGAAACACAGGGTTGTTTTTTTTTAATCTAGTGGAGCAAGACATAGCAAAAACCAATGGCTCGGCATTTAAAGCCAGACGAATTCAAATTAGAAATAAGGGACACATTTTTAACACTGAGAGTGATTATCCAACTATGAAGGGAAGTGATGGATGCTCTGTCTCTTGGAGTCTTCACATCAAGGCTGAACAGTTTTCTGAAAGAGCTGCTTTAGTCAATCACAAGTAAGCATGCTCAATATGGAAGTAGCTGGCTGACGTTCTACAGCCTATATTATACAGGCGGTCAGACCAGAAGATCTAATGTCTTTACAGCTTTAAAATCAAGCAGTCCATTTAAAAGTTTAACTGCTAGTGTCCCACTTTCCTCTCAATTACACCATTTTATACTGGTGGAACTGATGGAAATCCACTGATTTTTGCTGATTGACTCCCAATTCACACTATCATAAGAAAAAGGAGAATCAGGTCTTGAAATCTGAAAGGCGCGGCGCTGTTTATTATGCAGAAACTAATTTGAATAATAAATTATGTTTCATATCGTTGTGTTTCTCTAGAACTACATTCCTCTTAAACCGAGTTGTTGATTGTCAGTGTAGCCGAATCTAGGAGTGTTCTGCTTGCTGCAAGTTAGAACATTCCCCAAGAAGGTCCCAGGTGCCACGTTCATTAACAAAAGCTTAACAAAACTAACTGGAAAAATCTTTGCGCCATCTGTTCCATAGCAGTGGTGCATTCCACAGGCTGCAATGTCATTGTCTTTGCATTGCTAAGCTTAACGTTTCTTCAAAGTCCAAGACAGATTAACTTCTCTGGGTTTTCGAGTTCTGTTTGCACAGCACATTCTGCAGAAGATGCACTGAGTTGTTTCTCCCAAAATGCCTCTGACAGGTCCACGAACAGCAGAGCATGGATTCAGAACCCTTGGATTGTTGAATGGTGTGTGAGTGCAGAGTACAAGTTGGAAAGAAGAAAACCAGTGGTGAGGTGGCATAGGCTAGTTCAAGAGACAAGGTACACAGACTTCCAAATTTCAGCCCGTGGTTCTGCATTTCTATAAAATAGCCCTAAATGTTTTGGTCTTCAAGGACCCACCCACTAAAATCAATAGGATGCTTTCCGCTGGCATTTATAGGCACTGGATTAGGCTCCAAACAAATATATGAAACACCTTGCCAGAGAAATGGACTGTTGTTTGAAAGCAGTCAGACCCATAACACCATACTCACACAACCATCGCTACTGGCTTCTTCAATGGTGCTGCTCAAGTGATCGGTCTGTAAGTAGTTATTGCTTGCTTCAGCCTTACACCACTACCACTACACAGGAAACAGGAATTAAACTAAATCCATTGGGGCTGGGATTAAGCAGTTATGAGTTAGGTGCAAGGGCGTTTCCTAGGGATTAGCAGCTACTTGAGAGATTGTCCCAAGATACGTAATCGTCAGGAAACACTCCATGCCATGCCATGTTATTGCGTGCGAAGCAAAATTCCAACCCAGTTATGTGCTTTTGTCCTATTAAAATTCCCCTGCAGTTCCAAATGGACATGGCATTTTATGTCTCTTACTGCCCCATGCCTTGTAGAGTATTGCTGAATCTTGTTAAATACAGCTCTTACACGGGGCTCGTGTGGGGGAAGGATTCTGTACTTGTACCTTTTGGCAGTGTGTCCATTCCACTATATAGCCACACTCAGCCACAGCATGACTTGTAGCCTGTGTATTGCAGGCCAGATTGTTTCAATCATGCTAAGCATCCCATTCAATTTATGGACCAAACCCTGTTCTTGTTTCTTACTGATTGCACTTATAAGATTATTCAAGTGAGGAGGTGAAGATGGAAGATTTGGTGTTCTACCAGTTAAGAATCCAAAACTCATCCTGTAAAAATGGTCCAATGGGTGCCAATGTTTGTGAAAGAGCATGGTCGGTCTCTGAGCTGGTCGAGTTATTCATTCCAGATGAATCATTGGTCTAATTTAATCTTTGCTTCCATTCTTGAATCCTTGCCTTTCTTCAAATGCTTTGTTATTCCTAGGAAGTGCTGGTCAAAAAAAAAACATGGGGGATGAAACCATGAAAACATGATTAACATATTTTTCCTGTTTTTGTTGCTGATATTTGACGTTTCTGTTAAATTTCAAAATTTAAAAAAAAAAAAGTTGATCTGCTGTACAACCAGTTGAAAAATGGGGGTGGATTGAGAAAATGTCATTGACATTTATTTCTATTTTTTTCATCAAAATTGCAATCTTGATTTAAAAAAGTTATTTGTGAATATTCACTGAATGGTTTGGCTGAGCAATTTTCAGCCTATGGGTGGTTTACAAACTGTTCACTTTAATTCCTTGGTATTTTTGCTGTGGGCATGGCTTATGGGTCACATGTTATCATTTATGTTTCCTGATTGGATGACTCAAACATTTTAAATGGGAGAATAAAGGAGTAGCTAAAAAGATAGTCCAATGAAGAATGGAGACTAATGAACAGCAAATGTCTTGTTCATATACAAAGGTGAGTCAGACAAACTAATCCTCCATCTTGGCAGGGGCTAAATTAGATGACTCTTGTGTTCCTTTGTAACCCTACAATTCTATGATTCAATGAGTATTTGTAGGAAGAATAGACATTTCCAAAATGTTTTTGTGAGCAAAATCAAGGCCTTGGGCATTGGTACACCCTTGTCTCTACTAATATCTGCTGTGGCACACGAGAGCCTAGTGTCTTTGGGATCTAGTTTAATTCTGGCCGTTAGGCATGGTGTGAGGGTGACTGAGGGATAGTTAGTGGCTTGTGATGCACAGGATGTCAGACTAAATCATCTCCATTTGGACTTAAACTCTAGAACTCAAAGAGCCATTTGCATAAGCATTCACATTTAGCCCCTGATTTTTTCCAGGGGAGGCTTTCCATTGAGTTTGATGGGCTTTGGACCAGACTCAATGACTTTACCCCAGAGTCTTGAGGGGGACAGGTTTTCTTGTCTAAGCCAATGGAATGTCACACGATACCTTATTTTCCTAGGCGTTTGATGATAAATGCAAAATTCCTAGACATGAATGTTGGAAAGTTCTTCCCCCCGCAGCAGGGAATTCCTAGAAGCTGGTGGAGGTGACACCATTTTCCTTTGACAGCCCTCAGTTCTGGAGTCCACTCCCTCTTTGTTTGGATTGGGCAGACTTGAGAATGGAATGTCAGCCTCACTTGCTGAGGCTGATCTGTGAGGACCCATGTCCTTATGGAGAACGGGCCATGCTGGAGTGAGGGGGAAATAGTGCTGTAACACAATTGTCTTAAACTAGCCTATAGCCATGTTACTAAAATCACGTTGGATCCCTGATTGCTGTCCCATCACCCATTTGCACTGCACCCAGATATGGTCAAAATTCACCATTTTAGTCCTAGCTAGACAAGCAAGGGCAGACCATTATCTAACGTGCCTGGCAGTGTTACAACAGGAACTACAGCACAGCGGGTTTGCCTGAATAGACAGTCCCTTAGTCAGCAGGGTCAGATCAAGCCACTCTTGGGCCCTCAGTCAATGTGCCATTGACCTGCAGGCCCAAGCAGCGTGCACCACATCTCTTCCACTCCACCAACTTCAAACTGTCCTTCCTGACCAGCGGGGACTGAGCCCCACCTCTCTTTTCCACCGGAGAAGCTGCATTGGTGAGATGGAATTAACCTGGGATGGGGGCACACATTTTTCCCCAAGGAACTCAAACTGTTCTCCCCCTAGAGCTCTGAGTCGGCATGAAGTAATGTAGCTTCCACCCCATGTGGCAGTGGAGCATGAGCAGAAGCCACCAGCGCTGTGGCGTAGGGAGGTAGAGCACTGGCTTGGACTCAGTCAAAATGGTGGAGTCCATTCCTGGCTCGGCCCCTGGTCTGCTGGGTGACGTTGAGCAAGTCACTTCTCCCTGTCAAGTGGAGATAATGGTACTCCTTTGTGAGGCACTTTGAGATCTACTAATGAAAAGAACGAGGTGGCATTAGTATTTGCAGATTATCTTCTCATGATGAGATAGAGCCCGCATAAAGTGGACGCAACATCTGAATCTCTTTGGGAGTGCAAGGGATGGGGGAGCGGTCCAGATGTTGTGAGCCTCCTCTTCAGCCTTGAATTGTGCACATCTGCCCAGCTAGCCTGGCTGATGGGCATGTCATAATAAATACAAGATGCCTTTTATAATCCCGATCTTCACTGTGCAAAAATACACGCCTGCCAAATGGGTAACTACACAATGTCCCATATTCTGTGGCTAGGCTCTGAGCCTCGGCTCCTTCGGGGATGGCTATATGTCAGAATGCAATTGAAACGGCCTGTGAACTCTCTGTCATAGGGCTGGACAGGTCTTAGCACAAATTCTTTTCATCAGAAGGACAAGTCAAAAGTTGGATCAACCTCCTTGTTTCCCTCGCTAGTTTGTTTCTGATAATTTTGCAACAGCTCAGAGAAAAAGAATGCTTCTCATTTTGCTACGGGTAGGGGTAAGGGGGGGGAACCACATGATGAGAAATGTTTTTTTTTTCCTTTTAAAAAATAAAAGTCAACTAAATGAATTGGTGCAACCACATGAGTATGAGTCATTTTTGGTACAAACTAACCACAAAGGCTGGGAGACTGGCTTCAAGTTCAGGACAGACGACAGGAAGAGGAGACTACAAAATAGTCCATGGATTGTTTTTTAAGTATGTAATATTATCAGTGATCAGAGGCAAAACCATGAGCTTCCCACATCAAGGCTGTAAAATAAACCCTAGGAGACACCCAAACAGTAAAGACGGTTCTTTAGTGACCAATAACTGGAGAGTGTGAACTCAAAAGATTTTATTGTAAAACATGCAAAGAATATCCTCTGCGTGTGCTTTTGTGGCTTGATCCCCCATCTTTAAAGCTACTGGGTTTTTTTCTGTTGACTTGAATGGGAGCAGGATCAAGGCCTTACTAAAGGTTTACTTTACTGTCTTGCAAAATTATTTTCTTCAAACCCTCTGCAACTTGTTCAGATATTTCTGTGCGTGTCTTTCTGCCATCTATTTGTCTGTATTTCTCTCATCTGTTGATAAACATATACACACAAAACCACACCAATTTTCAGAAGGTGTCCAGGTTTTGTCTATTCACTTCTGCAGGTTCAGTGTTGGAGGGGGAATGGGGAGGATTAAAACACACATACACAGAAATAGCGAGCACTTGTGGAAAGTTTAAGTGACTTGTCCCGTATCACAGAGACACACCTTGGCAAAGGCAGGGATAGAAACCAATCCTCCAGGACAGCATTCATCTGCCTTAACCGTGAGACCATCTGTTCTCTGCCTGCATTCCCCTGCGTCATTCACTCTTTCCATTTGTTGTCCCCACCCAGTGTTCAGTTACAGCCTAAGACCAAAGGCTCCTCCTCCTTGGTTGTGGGGGCAGGCCTCTAGCTTTGGGCAGTCCTAGACCCACCTGTCTCCATGCCTGCAAATGGTACACACTTACCATTTTCTGCAGCAAATTCTGTATTAATTCAGATGGGATATATGGGTCCCAAAAGAGTCAAAGGCGTTCACATGAGTTTGAAGCTGACCAGCATTAAACAGTTTTAAACAAGGTCGAGGGCTTGATACACTGAGACCTCACCTGGCTTAGGACCTGGCAAACACACCATTAAACATTCTTTTGAACCTTGTATTAAACACACAGAAAAAGGAAAGCCCCTGAAATGTAGAGCATTAAGTAAGGCTCTCATTGTGACAACATCCATTGTTCCCTTTCCCTTTAACTGGAAAGCGTTTTTCCCAAAGGTCCCTCATTCAACCCCTCCCCACATTGGACAGTCTCTTAGTAATAACTGTCCATTTTGGGGAGTAGAGAAAAAATGAATTGACGTGCGCAGGAGTTGCCATTGCTGTTCTTGTTAAATCCAATCCTGTTTCCTAGATCAGCGGTTCCCAACCTTTTTGAGTGAAAGCCCCACTGGTGTTTAACACTAGGTAAAACATGCCCCCCCCGCACCCTGCCCGCCAGCCATAAGCATATATAACCCCTATGAACACATATAATGATACTAATAAAAACACTAAATTACATAATAATAAATTACTTTTACCTAAGTAAGAAGCGAAGCCTTCCCCAGCGCAGCCGCCACCGCATGCCCCATGTGGCCCCGCCTCTTCCCATCCCTCATGGACTGAGGGGAATGGAGGCAGGCTCTGGCAGGTTGGTAAGGGCTGCTTCAGGTCCCCACCAGCACAGGGCTGCTCTTCTCCGGGCTGGTGTGGAGCTGGTGGCAGCTGCTCCTCCACTTTGGCCAATGTGGAGTTCAGGGCTGCTGCTCCACTCTGGTCGGCATGGAGTGTGGGGTCCCTGCGCCCAGCCAGTGGGGATCTCCAGGGACTAAATGACCTCAATATTTCTGAAGCCTCATGGCCCCTCTGTAATCTTTGGCGCCCCCCTCCAGTCCCCAAAAGGGTACCATCCTCCAGGTTGGGAACCATTGTCCTAGAAGAAAAAACAAGGCAAAAACACACAAAAGGGGAGAGGAAAGAACAGCAAAGATAGAAAATATTCTGTCTCTGGTGTTGACTTTCACTTACAATCTCACGGCTGGAATAACACAGGCCCACCACGTGCTCTGGTCAGCCACTCCACAACCTGGCAAACATGGCCCACCCATGGGTTGTTGTGGGCATTGCCTTTCTCTGACACTCTGGTCTTAGGTGTCCAGCGGTGTTGCAAAATATACAAGCTTGGTCAGCTAAGCCAGATTCTCATTAGACAGAAGGAAAATGGAGAGGGATAGGAAAAAGAAGAAATAAAGTGGAGAAGGAGAAGGACACGTGGCACTGGGGTGGGTGAGGAGGCAGACAACACATCCCAGAGTGTCGTAAGGATTTAACTGGAGCCGGTGGAGGTGCCAGTGTCATTTGGGTCCCTTTCTCTCTGACCCAGTCTTGTCTGGACAGTCCTCAGGATCAAGGCAATGCTAGCTTTTGAGTGCTTGACTTTGCACCCTTCATAATGTTCTTTTAGCATCTTGTTTGTTTGTTATTTGGGGCTTTTTGGTGTGTGTCGTTTCCTAGGGTTTTAAAAAAGCAAACCAAAAAATGCAGCATCATATTAACACCCGGGTGGCTCAGCCGCAGGGTGGAAACCTTTTGCTCCATTGCTGAGACCTCTGCTATTTGAGCTAGTGGAACAGCTGATATCAGGAGTAAGTTGTCATCCTCTATGTGGACCAGTACCAGAGGAGGATGGGACACGTTGCCCTTGGGTTTCACAGCTATTGGTGCTAACAGAGGAAGGGTGAGACTCTGAAATGCTGGGACTGTGTCTGTGGAAGGGGGAGTGCGCGTATGGACACAGACTGTTCTGCTTCCCCCCTCCCACCCAGCTGTGACTCCTTCTGCCCCATGTCTTCCAACCTGAATTTGTCCCAGTCCTGTCTCTTCCCCACCCCTGGCTCCTTGTCCTGGTCACATTTTCTCTTCATGTAGCCAATCCGCAGGCTGTTCATCCCAGTCCCATCTCCCAGCTCAGCCAATCCAATTTCCCACCACCCGGTTCATCCTCTGATCTATCTCGCTCCTCCACTCTGGCCTCCAGTTGCCACAGCCGTCGCATTGCCTATCCATCCCCTCAGGCTCCTAATCCCAACCTCCCTCGCCAGGCTACTTGTCCAATCTCAGCAGACCCCATAGATAGTTACGCCAGTCCCTTTGTCCAGACACCGCCAGTTAGCCCTCAGCCTGGTTCCTTGTCATGTCTGTCTCTCTTCCAGTCGTCACCACCTCTCATCTTTCACACTCATTTTCAGTCCCAATATCCTTGTCCTGCCAGTCCCAGGCTCCCCTCGGTGCTTCATCCAAATTCAATCTCCTCCTCAATTACTGGTTCCCCATCCCTCACCCTTGTTTCCCTCCCTAGCACTCAGTCCCAGACCCAGTCTCTCTCCCAGACCCCAGACATGGTCTCCACTCTCCCCACCTCCCTCTGCCAGTCCATCTCTTTTTCCCTCTGCATTCAAACGAAGCAGATGCATCCTTTGCTCTGCCTGGGTCCAGAAAGGACGTTATTGAAAGCACAAGAGAGACAATATCCCATGTTCCCAGAGCTGCAATTGCAGAGAGAGTCCTGTTCAGTCATGGAGCATGCTCAGTGCGACCAAAATCTTTTGGGAATTTAATTGCTAACATCTAAGACGACTCTACTGAATGTGGGTGAACTGTGATTTTTCAAAGACTAATAACTTGGCCAAATTTGGTCAGATTTTCACAGAAGAGGCCAAAAAGTGCATCTATGACACAAAGGCCATTCCCTGCCTAAATTTCAAGTTTCTGTTCCCAAGCATAAAAGCTTTTCAGACAAGGCCACCAGGATTTTGTAACATGGGCAAAACAACATATCTTTCCCTAGCCTTGTTCTTAGAAGTTGCTGAACTGTGAGCTTACAGCTGTGCGATTGCTTGTGTCGCTGCCCTGTGCTGACAGGAGAGAGGTCCCCCGTCGACATAATAAAACCACCTCAATGAGTAGCGGAAGTTATGTCAGAAGGCACCTGATTCCCATTTATTTTTAACGTGTGGAAGTCTTTGCTGGATACTTACGTACCTCAGATATGTCTCTCAGATACTATAGTGGACCACCAAATGCACTCATCTATATATGTTTCTATAGTTATGTAATAAACAAACTGAGGAACAGCAGCTCTGTTTTTACTGCCTGTCCCCACTCTGAAAATAATATTCATTTTATACACTTGTCAAGCTTTCGCATTCTATATTAAACCATCTGCCTTTAACACTGAGCTGTACTTAATCTTGGCTTCTTTTCCCGTTGCTTTTCCAACAAACCGAATAGAAAGCATAAAGTCCTTCTATTTAGTCCCTTTATAAAGTATTGTTTTATTAACTGAAATGAATCACCAAATTGGGCAAAATGGGCAAATACACAGAAAATTATGTTTGTTTATTTGTTTGTTTGTTTTTTTCCTAAGCTTATTGTGGCTACTGTAAAATCAATGCAATTTTCAGAGGGGAAGAAAATTATGTCCATTTGAATATTTTTAATGCATGTTGTATTATTCGAATTGCTATTTATTTGTAACTGGATTAAACATGGAAATCAACTTTTATTTGTCTTCATCCAGCTATCTGTGTTAGAAATGCAAAGAAGTCATTTTTTCCCTTCTGGATGTAAATTATAATATTATCTTAAAACCCACATTTATGTATTTATTTTTTGCATTGACTGTTGTTTTAAATGGTGCATATTTCATTTTTGCAGAGGACAGCATAACTGGCAAAACATGAATAGTCTTTTTAAAAAAAAGTTCCTAGCCAAAAGGAAGAACAATTCCTTTCATTTTATATATAACCAGAATATAAATATCAATGACACATTTAGTGATGCAATTGAATCAAATATTCAGTGCTACCATGGATTTATTTGCAAGGTTTTTTAAATTAGTAATAGGCTTTCCGCTGCCTGAGTAATATTTCAAATGGTTTCAAATGAGAGCATGGTTGTATACATCTTGATACCCAATGGACACCCCCATCTTATGCTAGTGCATCTCAGTGAAAATAATATCATGCACTAGCTGAGCTACCAGCTGCCACACAGTCGCTATGAGAAAGAAATTGACAAGCTTTAGCACACAGGGTTCAGAAATTTTCCTGCCTTTCTTCTCAAGAGCCTTCTTTAAGGACCGTGGCATAGAGATCTCTCCTGATCATCCAGATTTCCCTCCCGCATAGGATCTTTTATGAAATACATTGCACACTTTGGATGATTCTATCTCCAGGCACAAATAAAATGCCCCTGAGCTATGGGCAGCTGAAATTGAACGCAACTGGATTTCCTGGATTATTTCATGTGCAGCTGGGAACTTTGGGAGGAAGAGACCGGTTGTTTGGAGAACAGGGGGAGAAGGTGGCAAAAATGGGGCTGTGTAGGATGTTTCTGTCCTTCCCTTGTTACATGGGGGTTTGCTGAGCCAAATTTCTCTGCCAGAATACCCAGATGTTATTTCTGTTTTGCTAGGAACCTAAATCCCCACTGGCATCTTGATAACAGTGTAAAAATCATGGCCAGGAGGTTTGAAATGTAACATCATCAGGCACATCAGAACCCCGCCCTCAAGGCCAGAACCTTTCCCCATGCATGGGAGGATTTTTCCTGGGATTGTCATATTTGTTACTATCACTTGAAATCGTTACAAGATTGCTCTCATGTAATGCACTTTTCATTGGGAGAACTGGAAAGCAAGCTATTAAAAAAATCACCAGCAAGGAAATAGATAATGCAAGCTTTTTTTATTATTATTTTTTGAAGCGGGGTATACATTTTAATCAATAGGGGGAGAAAAATGCTCCATAAGCATTCCTAACAAAACAGTAGCTCTCTCCAAATCCCTTAAGGGCTGTTATAAAGAGGATGGTGATCAATTGTTCTCCATGGCCACTGAAGGCAGGATAAGAAGTAATGGGCCTCATTTGCAGCAAGGCAAATTTAGGTTAGAATATTAGGGAAAACTTCCTAACTGTAAGGGTAATTAAGCTCTGGAAGAGGTGTCCAAGCCAGGCTGTGGAATCGCCATCCTAGGCCATGTGGGGGGAGAGCTAGGATTAGATGCCTCCCCTCCTCCCCCAGATTTCTGCCAGGGTGGGAGCTCGCTGAGAGGGAGGGGCCGTCACTGGTGGTTATTAAAAACCAGTTGGGCAGACACCTGTCTGGGATGGTTTAGGTGTATCTGGTCCTGCCTGGATGCAGGGGGTCCGGCTTGATGACTCCTTAAGGTCCCTCCCAGTCTATCCTTCAGGTCTCCCTTGCCTAAACATTTTCTGTTGGTCTCTGGTAGAAAAAAAAACCCCTCCACTCCCTGGCCCCACTGCGTCTCACGGCTCGCCCCAGGCCCGCGTTTAGTGCCCTCGCTGCTAGGCCGGGTGTGCGGGGTGCAAATCGGGGAGCGCGTTCCCTTGCTTGCCCCGCTCAGGTGTATCCAGGTAAGGTCAAGGCCAGCCTCTGCCGTTAAAGCGCCACGCTGCAGGAAGGGCGGGGGACTGGCAAGGCTTTATGTGCATGGCATCGCAAATGGCAGGCTTGCAAACAGCTGGCCTGCCAGCGAGCCGCGGGACCAGCCCCCAGAGCAGAGATCCTTCCAAACTCCGCCTGGCCAGGGGGCTTGCCTCTACGCCTAGCTCCTGGAGAAGGCCATGGGGGGGTTAGAAACACGGTAGCACCTTTTAGCCAGTGTCTTCCCCTCCCAGGGGAGCTCCCAGGCTAACAAGGGGAAGGCGGCGGCTTTGTGGTTTGCAAACGCTTCGCCTCACCTGTGCTCTCAAACTCCTGGCTCTCCGCTCCCTTAGGCACCCCTGTATTTCTAAGGAGGGTACGGAGGGACACCCGGGCGGGCTGGCTGAAGAGAGGAGGAAACAGATCGCAGAGAAGAGGCGCTGCCTGCTCCGCTCTGGGATCCGGATTTCGCAGAGCCCCTTGACAGACTCCGCTTTGAGCTCCAGGCAGTTTGGATCAAGCCCCCCAATAAATAGCTAGCTAGCTGGCTACCTTGCTTCTGTACCACACACCTCACGGTGGTAGCCGAACACCAGACAGACAGACAGACAAGGAAACACCCAGCCCGCTGATCCATTTACCCCGCGCCCATACAGCCACTGTTTAAAACGGAACGATCTCTCCGAAGTGCGTGAAACAAGACACAAGGTAGAGCCAGCGTGGATGGGAACCTCGCGCGTGAACGCGAGGGGAACCAATGGCACAGGTGCAAAGTATTTTCAGCTGGCGGGCGGCTTAGAAAATCCCCAAAAGATGCTTTTCCAGAGCGAAAGCTGGACTCTGGGGTCCGCCTGCGCGCAAAACAGGGGCGCCTCGCTGCAAATAAGGCGTGGATCTAAATCCCCCCTTTATAGACCCCCGGAGTGGCGCTCTGCCGTGTGAAGTAGGCGGGCCAGGGATTCGGCAGGAGTGGAAACGCGCGTTGATGGCGTGGGCTGAGTGGGTCGTTCCCTGTGGTACCCCGAATGTCGCCGAAGCAAATGTAACAATCATAATTCAAAAAGAAAATCTCTGCTGAGCACCCACCGTACAGCAGGGGAGAAAAACCAGCATCGTCTGCTGTCATTGCCCTGCCTGACCCAGCTGGCAGTTCTGGGGATTTGATCGTAGGGACACTAAATATGGACTTGATCCTAAAGCTCCTTGCGGTCAACTGGAGTCTGGGACCAACCCCCCAAATCACTAAGACACGAGTCTGCTGTCCTGCAAAAATCTTTAGGCGAGGTCATGTTCTGACGCCATCTCCTGTTGCCCAGCAGCTTGAAAGGATGGCAGAGTTTGGTGTTTGCACCCCAGAGCGATCCGCCTTTAAACTAATGTTTTTGTTTGGTCATTAAAAGCGGCTGATCATTTCTCAGCCTCCCGGTGCAGTGTGGGGAAAGGAGCGGACGCTTCGGTGTGATAAATCGCAAGGCAACGCCTTTCTCTGGCGAGATCAAGAAGTGGCTTGCGCACGACCCTTTATTTCACACCTGACAAGTGTACCCAGGCCACCGACAGTCGCCCACACCGGGGAGATTTTGAATGATCACCAGATGTTTTTAAGCGTTTCTATGGTAGAAGCCGGAGTAGTTTAAAAGCACGAGCAGAACATTGCCCTGTAGTTTACGCAGCCTTAACTACCCTCTTAGGTGAGCACGGGTCTGTAGGGCTATTCCCCAATTTAAGGCTATTTAAAAAAACCCCAACAACTCGAACTAAACCCCTTAGATCAATGAACTGCGCTGTAAGGGAGCCGAGATCCCACGTGTCTTGTAGATTCCTCTCCAGACGCCCCGTTAAACTGTTCTGGTCAATTTCAAAGCCTGGGAACCTTGCGATGAAGGCAATTAGTGACCGGCTGAGTTAAATTCGTTTTACCGGCGGAGTTCCCCACCCTTAGACAGATTCTGGGGGCTTGGCACACGGCAGGGCTCGTGGTGATGTAAGTTGTGGGTAAAAGAATTGACCACAGCGCATTGATTTTGCGGTGGCATGTGGCACCTTGTCCCTGGCGCAGCTTGTTAGATCCCAGGCTTTGAAGCTATTCTAGTCAATTTTCTTTTCATCACTAGATTTTTGTGCACAAAACCAGAAAAATTAAGTCACCCGATTCTCTGACTATCGGACACCCATTTCTTAATGCTTTAGCTGGGCAATGGGCTGGCGTCCATGCGGGGTTTCCTTTCTTTCTACGTGTTATTTACTAGATCATTTGTTTGCAGAGGTTAAACCTCTAACAGTCATTTCTACCCTCTTTCCAAAAAGCCATGCAACTAAAATATCAAACACAACAGAATTTTGTTCGCATGTTTCGAAATTTGATCCCGGAGTCGGTCCTCAGACAAACCCCCAATGAACTGCGAGTTTTGCCCGATCACTTTGCTACACGACCAGGTCCTTCTGGATGAACTAAGTGATGATTTCTTGGCTGGCTTTTGTGTCACCGGATCGCGTCTCTCTTCCAAAACGCACGTCAAATATTTAACGTCTTGGGACCCGCTCCGACACGCCACAATTGCTGCAAAGCGACAGCAAAACGTTTGCAAAAATGGGAGATAAAGATTAAGACAAACGAGAGCATCGCTGACTTTAACAATTGTTTAACACTCGCCCCTCCGTTCTTAAAGTCCGTACGGCCTGGGGGAAAACGAATATCGGGGTGGAGAGCGTTCTTATAATAAAACATGATCAATAAGAGCACAGGAAAGTAACCCCCTTTTAAAAGGAGCATGTAAGGAGCGCTTTCCTCCTCAGAGCATAGGGGGCGCAGTGGGATCGTGTCTGCTCTTGAGTCCCGCCTGAGTTTTACAAACGTTTTAAGATTGCACACGATACAGTGAAGATCTCGAAGTACTGGAATGCAAGACTGCAACGAGTTCAGGAACAGGGCTATCGGGGGAAGCCATCTCTCGGGGAAGAGCCTTCGCTTGGAAAAGGGGAAAGCGGTGTCGGGCTTTTGGCTTTGGATTTTTGTTTAGCCCCAGGGGTCAAACCCAGATCTGTTTAGACCCAAAAGCAAATAACCACGCCAACGAGTGTCCTCTTAAGGGAAAGAGCACGAAAAGAAGCCGCCGAATGGATCTGACATCGGGCTGCACGTTTGAGGGGAACTTCAGCAAACCGAAGTGCCTCGAACGGCAGATAAACGTCTCCCACCCCGCAGCAAAATTATAATGTGTACCAATGGCTGCATCGGCAAAACACTACAGGGGAGTGCCCCTGGGAAAATTTCCTTCGATCACATCCACGTTTCCCAGTGCAAATGTTACGGGATAGATACCAATAAACCGTGGATGCATATTTGCATTGATCAAAGGTATACGATTTAAATGAGGATTAACATACAATTAACCTTAGCCATATATTTAACCGGAGCTTTCCTGTTATTTCCTAGCATCCTCATCCTCCAATAACCTTGATTTTCCTTGGCAATCATCTGGGATTATTTTAAACAAACAGCCTTACCGAGGGCCCTAGGAAATGGCAGGATGGAAAGACAGGTTTATTGTCCCTAATCAACGGATCGTTTAGGTCATTACAAGCCCATTACGGAGAGGCGAGCGGGGCTGGCAGGGGACCTTGGCTATATCTTATATGAACCACTGCAAACACCTTCTCTTGGAGGTCGGCCTGCCACCTGAGCGCCTTAAAAGGCGGCTTGGTGCCCCCCGCCGCTGACCGTGGGTCAGTTACATGCCCCCAGCTCCGCGCCCCCCGTTTACATGCGCTTGGAAGCGCTCCTTTTTGAATTAGGTGCCCCGCAAAGTTCCCGGGGCCTCCCCCAAACGCAGCTGGCTCTGTGCTGTTTCCCCAGCATCGCAATGGAGCGCCGCGGCTTCCCGACCTGCCTCTCCAGACACGGGGCTATTAGAGGGAGAGATTCAGTTACACTTAAAAAAAAATGCGACTGACTGACGTGTTTTAAGCAAACCTGTCAGAAAACCAGCGCTCCCCGCGCCGAGGAACCCAAGGTTTGGCTTTCCGCGCCTCCCGGAGTCCCAGGGAGAGTGGGATGTAAACACGGGGTGTGGGTTTGCTCCGATTCTCTTCCCTTTCCTCCTAACCAAACCGCTCCCCCGTGTGATTCAAGGGCCCAGACGAAAAGCTCTCCAGGGGCTATGGGACGGCACCTAGGGCTATGGACAGGTAACAGCTCTTGGGAGGGGGGGCGAGTAACAGCGTTTCCTCGATGCACAAGGTCGGGGTGATTTTTGGGGCGTTTCAGTTCGTCCTAAATTCACACAAGAGCAACATGGCTGGGGGGGGTGGACCCAAATCCCACGGCCGTCAGGGGAGAGATTCCCCTTGACATCAATTCCCATCATTAGCGTCCATGATCCCCTCTCCTCCCCCCCCCAAAACCTGGCTTAAACAGGACCCCCACCCCACCGCGTCTCCTGGCCTAGAACTCCAGGGGTGCGGAGTGTCTTCCGCTCCCTCCCTCTCTCTTCCCTACCCCAGGCCTGATCATTATGCAACCTCTCCTGACCCTTCTTTATGTCCCTTTTATCCCGGCCTCTGTGCCTATTCGCCTAGGCAGACAAGGCCGGGCCTCTGGCGAGGGCGGAGGGGTCCCTCCATCTGGCACTTTCTCTGTGCCCCCCACTCCAGAAATAAACCCAGGGTCACTTTTTGGGATCACACACCAAGGCCCGGCACAAATGAGCCCCGAGGCTTTGATGCCTGTGTTTGGACACAAGCAATTATCTCTAATTATTGTTTTTCTTTTCAGTTTGCCCAACAGTGGAGGGCCTTGAAAAGAAGGTTTAGAGAGGGGCTCAGTGGAGTGAATAACACACTCCTCTAAGCAACCTCTCCCCCCTCGTGTCTCCCCCCCCCGCTCCTTCCACATGGAGAGAAACCAAATCTCCCCCTGTTCAAGACACAATACGGATCGGGCTGGGTTCCCCCCCTTAAGATGCTTTCTAAAGACACAGCGACGTTTACACAAATCAGGCGCAGATGGAAGGGGAAGGATGTTGGAGTTGAATGTCTGTTAGGGGCGGTGAAATGGTTTTCAGCTGGGAAGGAAGTGGAGCCGCAGAAAGCCCCTCCGCTTTCCCACCGCTCCCAAATAACCCGTGGACATGCCCTGGCCGCTTGCAGCGGGCAAAGGCGTCAAATGGTGCAGGAAACTGCCAGGCCCGAGTCTGGGCTGAGGGGCGCGTTAGGCGGGGAAGCTTTTCACACTAAGATCTGGCCCGCTATTAGATGCGCCGCGCCCAAGGGCAGACCCACATTCACACACACGTACCGTAGACACGGAGCGGGAAATCTGGGCCCCGCTTAAATGAAGGGTAAAAGCCCATTGCCTTCAGTGGCGTCGGGATCGCACCCATCCAGCCCTGCTTCCAGAAGGAAACCAGCCCTAGACCCCAGGGCATTATCAATCACAACCCCGGTTGCTTTACTCAAGGACGAGCCGCATCAGAGCGGCCAATGGTCCAGTTGGCCCTAGTGGCCCATGCCGGGTGCGTCCGAGGCAATGAACAGAGCGGGTCCCCATCTAGGCCTCGCTCCCTTATTTGAAGTCCCCTAATGAGGGGGGGGGCGCGGCGAGGGAGACCTTGGGCTGCAGGAAACAGGCGACGCAGCATTTCTTTGCAAGCGAGCCTGGCCCGGCCGGCCTGCGCTCCCAATCCGTTTCCATTTCCCAGCAGGTTTCCTGCCGCAGAAAGACGGTCCCGGCCCACGTTGCAACGCCGTCTCCCGGTGTGTTTGGTGCAGCGCTGCGAGCCGTTGCGCCGCGCCGCGCCGGGATTGAAAACATCCCTTGGTGTGTTTTATTTTTACCTCTTTCCTTGGGCGATCAGTGCTTTATCTCTATTAGGATTTCCTCCCGCTCCGGCCTGGTAACACCAGAGCACACATGTATCTTTGAGAGCGAGTAAGTAGAGGGTTGGCTCTGTTTCCTCCTGGCTGCAGCTATCATTTGCTGTACTGGGTCCTAACAACATTCAGAGTGGCCTGTTTGTTCCTTTACTTTCCCTACCAGGGACATGAGATGGGTGCAAGATGTCCCGGGGACGGTTTGACACCACTCCCTCCTCTCTCTTCACAGCGATGGGTTCTGCAGCCTAGGACAACAGCAACCCCCCTGAAAAAGTCCCACAAACCTCAATTAAAAAAGAACCTGGGAAACACAGCGAATTAAAAATTATTAGCGTAAAAACGATCCATATGTGCGCAAATGGTTTCCAAATGATCCCTTTAAAACCCATGTGTTCTGCCGCGGCGGGGGGGGGGGCAACGCACCAGTCTCCAGATTGCATCTCTGATCTCTGGGTTTGCCTGAGCTGGGGGTATGTCTGCCATGTGACACGGCCCTTCTGCCTGGGGTCGGGGCCTCGCCCTGGGGGGGGCCGTCCCCACCGCTTCTGCAAGAAAGGCAGCCCCAGAGCCAGTGCGTGGGGTCCTGGATCGAAACTGCTAATTGAACCGGTTCACAGCTCCCGCCTTGCCGCGCCTAGCCAAAAACCAACCGGGCGCTGCTCCGGCGCCCCTTTGGGACCACACACAAGCACCGCACAAAGCTTTTGTGTGTCAGCAAAGGGGAGGTATAATAGAAGGGGCGAAAGGAGGGGGGGGAGGATTCGGTAAAGACATAGGGCACGGTACCTATAGAGCAAGGGAGGGCAACCGGTTCCCAAGCGGAGATCAAAAGTTGGGCTTTTGGAATAAGCAGCTGAGCAAACTGAAGTATGGGCCATAATGAGCTTCGAAAACGAAACCGGGAAAGCACACACTAGACCCAGGGAGCTGATTAGCGTACACTGGTAGGCCATGCGTGCAGAACACATGGCGAGACAAGAGCTCAATCTCTCCGTGTGCTAGATACAACACACACGTTTCATACACAGAGTGCACACACCTGAAAAACAATGCCGCATGTACATCTATTCATATCACACCTCTCTCTCTATATTACACTCACACAGAGATTAGATATAGTTGAAAATCCATTCCATTCGCTTTATGTACGTGAGAATGTATGCCAGTTTCAAATAAATGTCAAAATTAAAGACAGTCGATGGCTAGATAGATGGAATGGATTTTCAAATGAGTGTCGAAATTAAATAGATTTGATCAGTGTCCATCGATACTTGGCTGTCTGTCTTGCAGCTATTTCTTATGTTTTTTTTCCCCATGAAAGAGAACAGGGAGCAGTCATACAAGATGTGCAATGTTGGCTGCATTCAGGTAAAAAGTCTCCCAGTCACTGTTATGTTTATTTGCTGTCACCATGCTCATGGATGAGATAAGCATGGCTGTGAGAAGCTAGATTGCGGGTGGAAGTGCAGAGCGTTGTAAGGTACTAACAACACAGAGCACGGATCTCTTGCACTCCCCAACTAAAACTGGCTTTAGATCTAAAATCATGGGGGGGAAATAGACTTCTGCTACCTAATTGAGTAACATCAGCCCAGGTTAAAACTAGGGAAAAATACTTAACAGACAGAGGCTGAGATATAATCAGACAAAATCATAGACTCATGGGTCAGAAGGGACCAATATGATCATCTAGTCTGACCTCCCGCACAAGGCAGGCCACAAAACCCTACCCATACACATTTATAACTACCCCGAACCCATGACTGAGTTATTGAAATCCTCAAAAATGAGATTTGAAGACCTCAAGCTGCAGGGAATCCACCAGCAAGCGACCCATGCCCCATGCTGCAGAGGAAGGCGAAAAACCTCCCGTGGCCCCTGCCAATCCGCCCCGGAGGAAAATTCCTTCCCGACCCCAAATATGGTGATCAGGTAAACCCTGAGCATGTGGGCAAGACTCACCAGCCAGCACCCAAAAAAGATTAATCCCACTCTTTGAGATAAAATACAGTCATAAAAATTGGTTTCATTCAATAAAATTGTCTCTAGAAGGAAAATTATTGAATACACCAGTGGTTCCCTAGAAATCCTGTGCTTTAGTACCTGCCATGACCTATCTTATATTATTTCAATTTTTGCATATGGTTACCTCAGCCATCAGCCTGATCTCACAGTCAACCCAATTGATTGATCCTACAGTTGAATCCACAATCAACAAAGGGTTTTTTTTTAAAACCTACTTCCATCCATTACTCTGGTCTCTCCTTTGTGCATCATCTATAAGGCAATATATATTTCATAGTAAACTAACATATATTACTATTGATGAAGACAAAGTCCAATAAGGATAGCTGTCTGAGGAGGAGAGGTAGGGTGGAAAGAAAATGAGGGTGATTAATATATTATTAGCAATGATTTGATTAGTTATATCACCTGCTGGAAGATGGCACACTGCATTTGTGCTGGGATGGAGTTAAACCCATGCTCCTAAAAGCAGCCAGCATGAGAGACCTGGAGACTGAATTTGTCTTGTCCCAGAACAGATACTGCCTCGGTAGCTTTTCCTACCTTGCCATGCAAAAGTACCTTGCCACACCCCAAACCATATGCCACGCTGGTAGGTCCCATTGCTCTTTCAGCCTCCTTGGCCCTTCTGATGAGACTGCAAATAAGAGGAGCCAATCAGTGCAGTTTTTAAATGACATTTTTGGTGGCCAGAGGAAAATGTTTCGTTCAGATATTGGCACTCACTATGAAAATTGATCCAAGTTCATTGCAGCTGACCAATAAAAGAGGACTCGCTCTGTATGTATCTACACTGTGTAAAGGTGGCTCAATCCATATGTATCTACACTGACAGATTTCTGATACTAGAGGGTTCTTTACTTTATCAGACAAAGGCCTAGTGAGGTCCAAAGGCCAGAAGTTAAAACTAAAATTCAAGCTGGAAGCAAGGTGCACATTTTATTTTTAATAAAGGGCATTTAACCACTGAACAGCTTCCCAAAGGGTGTGGTGCAATCTTCATCACTTGGGGTCTTTAAGTCGAGATTCAGGCCCTCTCTAAAATATCTGCTTTCCTTCAGCCACAAGTTTGTGGACTTGATGCAGCAATCGTTGGGTGAAATTCTGTATGGCCTGGGACATGCAAGAGGTCAGACTAGATGATCCCGATAGTCCTTTCTGGACTGATACATTCAATAGAAAGAATCCCCTTGGCTTCAGTGACCTGGTGGATCAATGTCCCCCCAGTTCCCAAGCATCTGCTTTATCTGCATGATACACGTGATCTGTCTCTCCCTGCCAGTGCTTGGGTTTTCTTGCTGCTGGGATGGATAATGGAAGGGTCCTAATGTTTCTGAGCTATACTGAAGGCGACACACTGCAATTTCCTGGCCAGCAGCACTGATGTTATGAGTCCTGAATCTGTAGAGGATTCCTGGAGGACAGGCCTCCCCTGCAGTGTTTTTGCACTCTTGGACCTATCAGCAAGTTAAACAAGAATGTGTTAGAACTTTCTCCTAGAGGAAGGGCTGGCAGCTGCTGTTTGCACTCAGACAGTTCAGTGGGCATTGAAAATTGTGTTGATGGTCTTGAATGCAAAGCAGCAACAGCAGCAAGGCGATGGGGATTGCCTCGCACTTCCCTACCTCTAGGGACAAACCTTGCTCATTTTACTCACCTGATTAGCCCCATTAAAGTCAGTGGGGCTTAGCACATGAATAAGGGTTTCAGAACAGGGCGCCAAACGAACACAACCCTGGCCTACAGCAACCCTTCCCAAGCCATATTCGGAGGGTACCTCAGGATACGGGGCTCCACCTGTCCCATGTGGGATGGAAGGTATGGTACTGTCTCACCTCCCCCTTCCGAATGCTACAGACACTGCTTCTGGCAAGAGGGATGAAACGGGGCAGGCCCGTGGAAGGCTCGGGCAGGCTGGTGATGTGGTCAGGAAAGGATGGAAAGATAATACAGCCTTGTGAGTCTGGCTTCAATGAACTGTTCTGGGAGGACTGGGAACCAAGTATCACAGGCCTGAACCTGCACTTGTTGCATACTCAAGAGTCTTATTGCCTTGAGAAGGATTTCAGAGAGTCAAAGGCTGCAAGATTGGGCCCCAGGTGTTTTCAAGGTCACTGCCTATTTCCAACGGATGGGCCAGTTTGTGGCCCTTATTTTATTCTTGTGCAACCTGGGGCTGCCTGGCCATGACTGACAGCAAGCCTTGGCCCAAGATAGGTCATAATAGCCCTGTTTCAATAGGCCCTTTATTGGCAGCACCCTCTAACAGAAGAGGCTTTGGACTGGACCTCACAAAACCTAGGTTCCATTCCTGACTTTACTATTGACCTGCTGTGTGACCTTGAGCAAGTCACATCACCTCTCTCTGCTACCCTTTCACTTCCCACCCTTTGTTTCTTCAGGCTGTAAGCTCTGTGGGACATCTCTTACTATGTGTATATACAGTGCATAGCACCAGGGGACATTTAACTGCTGCTAATACACGAGGTGTTTGCAATCACCTCCTTACGAGCCACAAACAAACAACGTCCTTGCATGGGCTGGTTGTGAGAGGCAGAGCACCTTTCTGGAGAAATAAGGTGTTCCTTTTAAAGTGTATGTGTTTCTTTTTTTCCATTTTTGCTCTTTAAAAAAAACAAACATTCTTGCTCATGTACACACAGGAAAACCTGAACTGTAGTGACCAAGAAAATCATGGTGTGCAAGAGACAACTCCGTTAAATGTATGACCAAGTACGTATCTCTAGGCAGTATTTTGGCATCACATATGAAGAAAGCAACAAAACTATTGCTGCTAGCATATTCTTAACAAAAGGTCTCCCCTGGTTTCCAGCTCTTAATACTAGGGTAAGGGTTTCTATTAAAAGCAGCACAGGGCATTTCTTAATTTCACACATGATTTCTTAACAACAGCCACAGATAGTACAGAATGGTGGAACAAGTTGTTTTGCTTCATGAATCTTGGGTAAAATTGATAGCTCAACTTATGCAGGAAATTGGGAGAGAAATTGGGCCACTTAAGTGGGATGCAATTTTTTTTTCACATATTAGGCTATCAATAGCCACATTATGGTGTACGTTAACATCTCACAGACATCAAGGGTTTCCTATTTTACCAGGTAAATTAATCATACTCTTCATTTCTGTTTGACCGTGTCTCTCACATTGACTTTTCTACCCAGCTCTTGGGATAGACAGATATTGGGCCAAATTCAAGGGTGACGTGTACATTATATGTCACTACATGGGTGTGAAGCAGTTAGAGAAGTCTAAGGGAGTCTGAGTGAATGTACAGAGTCTGTGAGAGTCTAAGCTGGTGTTGCAGTGTGGCGAGCGGAACTGCAGAAAGAAGGCCAAGGTTTCTGGAGGAACCAGTTGGTGCAACGCAAGTGTCTTAGGAATGCAAGTTGTTAATGCACAAGCTCTCGAGCCTTAGCAAGTAACACTGGCCCCTCATCATATTAAATCAAAATCGCTTTCCTTCAGATCTGCTTATCTTCCACATCATTTATTGTAAAGAAATAGGTTTAACTTACATGCTGAAGAGCTGGGGGAAATTACAATAAGCTGCTGGGAGTAGTCTGGACTGACTTCCTCCTGTCCGTGTCTCCTGTTAATTGTTCTTCTTGCTGCACATGTCTGAACATGAGTGTCTCCAACTTTGACTAAGTAGGCTATTTTCATTGTTGACGGATAAGGAGGTGTAAGTTACATGTTGATAAGTCGGTGTGAGTCGAAGAGGGTTTAATCTACAAGCGGAGAGGGGCAAGGAATGGTGTAAAGTTGACCAACTTAGTATAACAAAATCTGAAAGAGTCTAAGACGCACCTCTGCATCTCTGAATGTGGTCCATTAACTTGGCAGTGCTTCTTTTTTCAGCATACCACACACTGTACAAAATTAGACTCAAACCCTCTGTGTCCCTTGAAATATTAACATTTACTGTACAAATTCCAAGAACAAAGTTAAAGAAAAACAAATGAAAACAAACAAGTTTTAAACACAACCACATTTTGTACAGTAAGGTCCATTCCTCAAGCCAAATTTTTATTCCTATGAATATGGCTAGAAAAATGAAAGACAATAAGTGAATTTGATTCATATATAACCCTTTAAATCTTCTCTCACACTCAGGAAAAAGTGGCTCAATTATGTTTTTAGGTCATAGATACCAAGAGAGTTCATTAATAATTTGTAAAGTGCTTTGGGATCCTTAAATGAAAAGTATTATAGATGTGTAACAAATTAGTAGTTATGGCTAGGAAAATGAATAGGTTGGTACAGTATAATTAGACCACAAACTATCCAGCACAAATGAGTGTTGCTTTGTAAAACAGCTACAATGAGTTTGAACATTGTTGCTGTGTGTTTCTACTTGGATTCCTATACTATACTCACTGTTCATCGAGGGCCTCAATCTACCAGCCTTATAGATTCACAGATTTTAAGACCAGAAGGGACAATTAGATCATGTAGTCTCACCGCCTATCAAATAATAACATTTCATATAGTTACTTCTGTACTGAAGACAATAACCTGTATTTGGCTAAAGCGTCTCTTCCAGAAAGATATCCAGTCTTGATTTGATGACTTCAAGAGATGGAGAATCCGTCGCTTCCCTTGGTAACACTGGATCTGATTCTCCATTCATGGTGGTGTAAATCAGGAATAATCCTATTGAAGTCACTGTGTGAAAATGGCATAACTTTATTGTTTTCAATAGGGTTACTCCTGATTTGCAAAGAGATAAGCGAGACACAAAAATGGCCCATTGAGTAGTCTTACAGAAGGCAACTGAACTACTTGTGGGAGTAAATGCTGCTCAACATGAATAAAAATGGTGGAATCAGGTCCTTAGAGAAATGAAGTAGGGAGGAGAAGAACATAGTTAAACCAAGCAAAGGAAACCAGGAATGATTCTATTATTATTTTTCAGCCAATGAACACGTCTTAAAACATTCTGCATCAAAACCATGAGCTGATTTATTAGCATCCAATTACTGCACAAGAAAAGAACAAAGAGGTGAATCCATTTCCTAATGTAAGGTGATGGTTTCTAACACAGTTAGGCCCTAACTGCCTGGCTCTTCCTCGTAAGCCTACCTGATAATTAAAAATCAAAGAGACCCAGGTGCAGTTTGGATACAAAGGCAAGAACAAAGAGATGAATTGCTCCTTGAGCCAGAAGGTTAAGTGCACTATTTCCCTGCGCCCCCTGTGGCATAACTTTAGAACACAAAGCCATCTCTAACCTCTCATGCTCCAGGATGCTCCATAGCACATTATATGAAAACATGGAAGCTCTGTCTTTGAACTGTTCAGACTCGTGCTTAGGCTAATAATTACACCACTTGAGTTATATTAGATTTAGAGGGCCTGATTCTGAGCTCAGACAGTGCATCTTCGCTGTGTTCAATGGATGCCAGTGGGAACCAGCTAGGAATCAGACACAGAGCAACACTTTGGTAGGCAAAGTCACTCCACAGGAAGAAACCATGGCTGCCCTGTCACCTCTCCTCCTCCTCCTCCCGCAGTATGAATAAACTTTATCCTTGTATGGCGCAGGATAGTGGCTAAAGGGAAAAACAGGTACATTGCCTGTTGAAAATTAAAGGGCACATTCTGCTAAGCCTTCACATGGACGTGCAGTGGGGATGGAAGGAAAGCCCCAAAGACTCTCTCTCCTCTGTCCCAACCTCCGTAGGACACAGGCACGCAAGGAAGCACTCGACCTTTACTCGGGGGATGCACAGTGCAGCAAAGGGTCCCACCCAAATCCAGGATTTGGGTTTGGTTTACTAGCACTTACAGACCAGTGACCCAACCCATTACATCACCAAAAAGAGGGTGTCACCTCCAAGGCTTGGGGAAAGCCATTTTTGCTGAGCCAAAAATGGCTGCCCTTTTTGCCTTCACAGTCACTGTGCTGCTATTATGCAAGGGCCTCACCTCGGCCTGCACACATTACTCCAAGTAAGTAGCCTTCTGGGATTAATTTGTAAAGCACGTTAGGATGCCTAGTATATGAAAGGAACTTCGGGAGACTGAATTCTATTCTAAGTTCTCTGTTCTATTGTTCCTCTAATTTCCTGTGTGACTCAGGGCACATGGCTTTGTCTAGTGACTCCCTTGTCTGGCTCCGAGCGCCCACAGATGCTACGTGTCACTTTTACATAACAGGGACAGAGCTCACTCCGTACTTAAAAACATGGGACCAAATTCTGCTCCCAGCCACGTCTGTGTAACTCTACTGAAAACAACCGAGGATAGAGTTTGGCTCCTGGCCTTCATGTTAAAAATAAAAATATTTCTTCAGATTACTGGATCCTTTCCAGTCTCTTCTTCTCCTACTCCACTTTCAGCAGGTTTCCTTCTTCCCTTTCAACACATGGTATGATTTAGTCATGAGGGAATAGCAGGACCTTGGACTCTGTGTCCAGAACTGAATCTAATCTCTCTTGAGGCTAATGTGATGTTGACTAACCTGTTGATTATCTCCGGAACACCATTCTGTTACTCTGTCATGGGGTCATCAGGATTGTATTTTGCCTTCTTCTGTGCTTATGAATGGCTCCAAAGATATCAGTATGGGGTGGAGCATTGGAGCCACTAGACACCTGTGTACTTGGATCCATTAGCCAGGTAGTCTTCCATAATGGTACAGGGGGCAAGTAACTGCTATTCATTGTCTCTTAGCACACAGGGGAAGCTTGATGGTGGGGTGGAGACAAGCAAGAGGTGGTCTGTGTCAGGGTCAGTGGATATATGATTACATATCTCTAGTGACCTTTCAACCCCATGGTGGCACATTCCATTAGAGAGCTATGATTGCTCCAGGCTGCAGAAACTGCCATATTGCAACTCGCTGACCTAAGAGACACCACAAACCTGACCACCTTCCATTTGAAGTGCAAGGTTCACTCTTTTGACCTGCCTTCACTAACATACACAGTACAGTGGACATGAAAAAAAAACCACCCAAACATTTCTACACAGAATTTTGCAGGCATAGGGTAGAAGCCAGTCACATTTCTTAATCTGCTATGGAAGTGTGGTCAGCTGGCCCAGGGGTGGGCATAGTAACAGAATAAAATAGAATTAGAACTGGTCTGGAATTTTTCATTGAAGTGGTTTGGGTTTTTTGGGGTCAAAAAATGCCTATTTGTCAAAACCCAAATTGTTTCCAAGAAATGGTCAGTTTGGATCAATGTCCCAGTTCAAAGTGTTTTTTGAATGTTGACATTCTCAAAAAGAAGAGTTTTGCTTTTCAGTGTGAAATGACTATTTCAAAAATGTAGATAATTTAGACTAAAAACATGTTTAATTTTAAAATTTTAATAAAAGGTAAATATCAAAACGTTTAGAAATGAATGGAAGTAAAACATTTCTATTGACATGATCTGGGGACAAGGAGGGAATCAGATTAATGGTTTGAGGAAAATCTTTGAGATTTCAATTTTTCCCTGTAATGAATCAGGGCAAAAAAAGACAATCTTGAAAAAACTCCCCTGGGTTGGGAAAGCCATTTATTGCCCCAGTTCTGAACAGAACAGAACAGAACAGATGAGAACTCTACTGCTGCTCCACATTCTGGGATTATCTCCTCCAGGCTCCACACAGAACCTGAGCACCAACTCCATGTAGTCAGACTTGGTTCTGGATACAAGATCAGGCTTCCAATGAAAAACAGTAGAGAGATTTCAAGCAAAGCATACCTTTTGGATAAGGTTTTTGAGAGTCACTTGGCTTTAGACGCCTAACCCCCTTCAATCCTTTTGAAACTCCCAGCCTTTCTTTTCAAGGAAAAAGTTAAACAATCTTCCTATGCAATAGCCTGGGAGAGATGATCCAGTTTCATTCACAGTGTCACTCATAAAGAATGAATAGGTCAATTTGTTTCAGTAATACAAACTACACCACTAAGGCCTTTTCCCTCCGCTCTCTAGATTTATCTGCATAAATATTAATACCACATCTCCTAATTAAATCCAGGAGCATATTTACTTTCACCAACTAGATACTCATGTGTCAGAAGTGGGCTTCTTGTTTCTATGAAACTTTACAGCCTGTGAAATACAGTATTTCTTTCCAGGGTTACTGCCACTCAGTAAATAATGTGGAATATTTCTGAACACTGGCTCAAGTGCACTTCAAGCAGAAACATGCTAATGGGAAGAAATGTAAGAACAATGTCAATGTTCACAAAATAGCTACCGAATATATATATTGACTGAGTGCAATGCTCCTCTGCATGTATGTAAGTACATGCCCTTAGTGAAAACTACTATGGTTATTTTCTTAGCATGTTTTTTTTAAAAACTGAAGAACAATAAAGTCCCTATATCCTGGAAAGGCAGGCTTATTCAGCATGTGCAAAAGTCCTTGGCCTCTTTATTGTAAAAATTTATGGTTACATATACTAATCATCACCCATGTATGTTTTGAGTGTGCCTTATCCAGAGTCCCACGAGAAAAGTCCCATGGACTTCAATGGATTTTGGATCAGGCCCTTTTTAAACAAACAGTCAGTTATCCCAAAGATGGCTTCAAGACTCAAAATGTGCGTCTGGATTTTAATCACAATAAATCAAACCTGGGCATGCTAAAATCCAGGAGTTTGGTGTGACCCATAGTAAAGCCAGGCCACTTGCAAAATGTGCATCTGGATTCCGTTCTGAACAGCCCATACTCCTAGATGTTTGCATCCAAGATTTTGGTCTGGGGCCTCTCTACAACTTTCCCATGTCAGCTGCTACCAGAAAGCTTCCCATAAAGTTTTCTGCTCAGAGGCCTTTGGGGTGATTTTTGTTTCATCTAAATAAAGACAACGAGGAGTGCATCACTATTACTGCCCCACAGAAAATCAATGGGGAACTCTGTTCAGACATGAGTGGCATATAGCCCAAAGATCTATGATTGTGATGAGGGCATAGGAAGTAAATGCCAATCCGCAAGGTGGCTGTTTATCACAAGGGACAATATATTGCGTGGATGACACTAGGTTTATTTTGCAATCAGCATCACAATTACAGTAAATTGGTACTTTTCCACCTATTGGCCAATGAACTAAGTAAACATTATAAAGGATTCTCCATTATATTCTTCTGAAAGTCATAATTCAAGAGTTAGGACCAGAGAAAAATGAAATACAGAACAAGGAGCCCAAACCATAAAACTCAGCTTTGTTTTCCATTCAGCAAAATAGTACAGCTTGTGTCCCTCTCTCATTTCCTTTATGGTGTTTTTAAAGCTAGCTTTCCATTTTAGATGGCTCCATTCAGAAAAATAACTTCTATGGCACAGGAAATCACTGTCTTTTTCATGATCATATACTCTGAATATGTGCTGCAGGCTAAAGGGGAAAATTGTTATTCCTGATCCACATTTCAGGATTCCTGCTATATACAGCACAGCTCCCACATCAATGGCAGCTCTGCATGTGGACTGAGTGCAAGTAGCCGCTGGGCAGATTGAAGTGATTTTTGTTTTGGTTCAAGTTAAAGACAGGCAGATATTAAAAGTCTTTAGTCAGCTGAGCACTCAGTTTGCAGAGAGGCCTGCCTCCACCAGAAATGAGGATGGATCCTGGCTCATGTTACAGCTTTGGCCAAGGTTCATGAATATTTGCTGAATCTGAACAGATAATGATTCCATACAATCCTGGTGACCCAGCCACCATCAACAGTCCAGAAGCCAGAAAACACACACACACACACACACAGGGCCTCAGCTCTCAGAGCCACATAGTTACATCAGAACCTAAGCTTTCTTTTTTAAATAAGAGTATGTTTTTAGCCTTCCTGGTGGCAAATAAAATCTCAGTCACATGAGCCAAATGTAACTGGTGCAATGATATTTGCCTGAGTCTGCAGAGAGCCTGAAACAATAGCTCTGAAAGAGGTAGACTGCCCCATGCAACTCAATGGGGTGTTAACTCCATGAGCCACTGCTCCGGGGAGAGCTTCTCACACCACCAACATAACAGAGGACTGAGTGGCAGGGAAGGAAGAGTGCAGTGCAACCAACCGACCCACTGATGCAGATATATCCTGGCTGCTAAGTGCTAGCCCATCCCCAATCACACTTTTACTTCTGCACTGGAAAAGGGGTGAGGGGGAGAAGGCATTTTTGCTACTGCCACTAAAGAGAAGGGGCCCCATGCAACCATGCCACCCCACCCTCACCTCTCTGCCATCACCAGTCCAAGTGGGGACAGAGCAAAGTGATGAGTCATCCCTCAACCAGAGCCAGATTAAGCCACATGGGGCAAGGAGTCATTTCTGTGTTATTTTTCAGCCAATCCACAAGCCTGGAGCTGGTCTGGTGACTTTCAGAGCAAATATATAAGACATGCAAGAGAGCCAGAAGTTCAGGCTGGCCCATGTCACATCATGGGTTGGAATGCTCCCCTGAGTGATATTGGTAACAGACTCCACAGGGCTTAGCCTGGTCCAGGCTTGTTCCCAGCCCTGCCCTACGGTTGCCTTGTTCAACGCTGTTCACGACTGCCGATTCGATCCCAGAGTGTAGGTTCTTGGCCCAACTGCCACTGCATTAACCGCTAGCCCAGACTGCTACTGTTCCAACCACTAGGCCTGACCATCCATGTCTCAGTTTCTGACCGGCAGGGCCACGGTGGGGAGGCGAGATGCAGGAATTGAACTAGGGGTGACCCCCTCATGTTCTGGTGTACCTAAGAGCCTGCTTCCGCCTTCTGTTCCCTGCTGGAGCCATGTTTCCACCTCCTTCTCTGCACCTCCAGGGGCTCTTTGGGAAAGCAAGGTAGTGGCTGTTCTTTGTAGGGGAAACCAGGAAGGGGCCCCTGTCCTCTTACTCCTGTGAAAAATCCTTGGGGCCTGGCCCCACGACAAGACTGCACATGACCTGCTTCAAGGTGGCAGCGACTCTAACTGGCCCCAGTGGGGGAAAGGGGGGAAGAACGTGTGATCCATGGACAGTTTCCCAAACTATTTTCTCCTCAACAATTTCCAAGGCCATTTAAAAAAAAAAGTGTGTTCTATTTTGGAGGGGGAAAAAGAAAACAACAATTTTCTTTCCTTTACTTACCCCCCCTTCTCTCATTTTGCCCCTGAAAAAGGGAGTGGGCAGAGGGAAAAGATAGAGAGAGACCAAAAAGGGGGAGAAAAAGAAAAACCCCTTATTTCCATTTTTGGAACAGTCTTAGATATGAATACTTAAATATGAAGCAGGTGCCTGCGTTTTTAAAGCATCCAAATATGAGCCTGCAGACACAGTAGCCCTTTCTTAACACAGTAGAGGAGGGAAGCATTTAATCTGACTGCTAAACGAATTCTTGCAGGACACCAATATAAGGCCCAGCTAATAAAGTTATGTAGAACCCTTACTTAGAGCTGGGCAAATAGGGCCTGCTTCTGTTCCTTTCCAAATCAGTGTTAAAAGCCCACTGGATGTAAATGGTGCAGAATGCGGATGATGCTGGGGGAAGTTAAAAGTGAACATTCTGTTTGAAAAACTAAACAAAAGCATGAATCTCTTATCCACCCTGCTCTGGAAACTGAGCTAAGGGGGTTGTCAAGCCCTGAGGAGAACATTTCTATAAAAATACCCTGGCCTTTGTCTAAGCAATTCGACAAATAAACTCGACCAGCCACACACAGAGCAACGTGTTCCTCCAGCCTCCTGTTTGTGCTGGATATTTGGAATCCTTTCATATCATTTTAGGATCTATCCATCTAGGAACTAGCTTCCGAAGGTCTAACCTGTGTGCTCCTGGGTTTGAAATCAACTCTTTCCTTCGCTAAGAAAACTAAGCAGATAAACCCAGGTTTGTTATCATTGATGTGCCGATAACAAACGAGGATTTCCTCTTAAAAACAGAAGAATTAAGGCTCGAAAGCAACACACGGAGAACCACAACACCCAACATCTGAGACTAGGGCGACTGATTTATTGATCCGTTGGAGGCCTGAGGGTTAGTTATTTTTTAAAGGGCTGCGCTTCCTTTCTCCAGGGCAGATCAGGGACTTGTAAAGAAAAAGCCTTCCATTTTTAAAACGTGTCAGCTTTTGGGGGGGAGGAGAGGAGGATCATTTGTGATGAATTAAATTCACCCAAACAGACGTTTACCTTTCGATCTAGAACGGATCACTGCCAGGACTGGATTCATCCCTTTTATCCAAAGGCTAATGCCTTCGCAACTGGTTATTAGATTCCAACACACATTTATTTCCTGTGATCCCTGGGTATTTATGAAGCACGAGACCCCGAGTCATCTGGATTTAGGAAAGAAAGGATTCGAGTGGGTTATACTGATGGGTGTGTTGTTCCCCCAAAGTCCCCGCGTCAATTTTCGACGAGTTTTAACCAACCGAGGGGCGACCCCCCTCCAACGCTGTTACTTTCCCACAAATTCCCTGCCGCCAGAGGGTTGCACGACCGGGGCAAACACCGAGCCCAACAGGATCGGAAAATAAACACGCGTGAAACGGTTTCAAGTGTCCCAGTTCATCTCACCTAGCCCGGAAGCCCCCACGAACTGCCCATCTTTCCACACCTGGGGGGGGCTGCAAATAGGGTAATATGTAGCACGTGCTTGCAACTGGATCGCTTTTCAACTCGCCCGCAAATCACACATACCTGCCCCGAGGGAGATGCGCTTCATTCGGATTAACACGTTACTCATGGAACCAGCGCTGCTCTGGTCTCGCTTTTAACGACCCAGAAGCTAGGCTCTCCACCAGCGGCTCGTGTGCGGGGACACGGCTTCCCTTCGGAAGCGGGATAGAACGTGTGTGACCCTGGCACCCGCGTGTGGACGGGAAAGCGGCGGCCGGGGTTGTACCTGGGGCGGCTTCAAAGGAACACCACAAAACCCACCCGCCAAGCACCCAGTGCAGCATAACACTACGTGATCCCCCCGCCGCCCCGCTTTTAAACAGATCTGGCTGGCGGGGAAACGTCCATCCGACACTTTAAACCTCCGATCCGCGCAGCTCACAGCCTCCAAATGGACGTGAGCACCAAAACCAAGCGGGTGCCCGTTTTCCCCCGCTGGAGGAGAGGACGCGCTCGTGTGTTGACTTCCCGCAATGCTGCGTTAGCAGCGTTGTTATTTCTTTGTGGTTCAGCCTCTTAGGGGGGAAGACAGGGTGATTTCGCCATTGCATTCCTGTCCCTAGGCAGAAGTCCCATTGGAAATCACCCTACGGCGACGCGTTCAGGATAGAGACTCTTTACTTGAGAAGAAGCGTTGGGAAAGCATTTCCCTTTGACTCGCCCTCCCTGCGCTAGTTTACGCCGTGTAGACGCTCTCAGCTCAGCTCACAGACGGCGCGCTGATTTAGGACAGTTTTCAAGGAGCTGTCAAGCCCTTTATGGCCCCATTGCTGTACTTTCAGGAGCCCAGCCCCCCTTTTTATCATGGGGCCACACAGCAGCCACTTCGACAGACCAGAAAGGGGCGGTGGGAGGATGTCCTGAAACTTAAAAACTGCGGATGGGAAGGAAGAAAGCCAGAACCTCTTCTGAGAATTCACAGCTCCCTGCTTTCCAGTAGCTTTATGGGACTTGAAAAAGGCAGAATTGAATTTGTCACATTACATTTCATGGCCACCGTTAATAGACCCAAATGATTGAAACCCCTTGAAATGAAGATGGGGGAGTTGTTTTTTTGTGAAGTATATAAAACAAGCAAGTGGAAAGGTCTGTGAAGCATTCCATCCTGGGAAGATTTGCTGTTGGAAAGGTCTGATTTTTTAAAGAAAATTTGCATCCTATTTTATCAAAATAAAATTAGCCACCGGGAGGAATCGGGTAGAGACACAAGAGTGTGTTGGGGTTGGGTTTTTTAATGGAAAATGACGCCCTGTCAAACAGAATTTGGGGGCAATACAAGGGAGCTGTGAATTTGGAGGTTACCTAGGGGGGAAATAATCTATAATCGGTCCCTCCTCTTTCGAGGTGTTCTCGTATTGTATCAGCCGGATGAGAAGGATCGTACAGCGTGCAGATCCAAAGCCTGCGGAGGTTTTCAAGCGGAACGAGACAGGCCGATTGGTGTTATAGGAGCAGGTTCTAAAGTGCCCACAGCCTGGGCCCAGTAGATAATGGGAATGGTAGCGCCTCTCCCAGAATTACACCAGGTGCAGGGAAAAACGCTGTATTTAAGCGGGGCTTGCTTTTAAGGCAGTTCGGACAGGAGAAATATCAGTGACTGGTCCCATGGACACCCTGGACGGTCTTGGTAGCCCGGTTAACAGCCTAGCATCTCATTTCTGGGCAGGGAGCTCCCTGGACATAGGAGATGAACCCATTCACCGCCAGGCGCTTGCAGCCTTTGTGAGCTAGCCTTAGAAATGGGGTCTTAATCCGTTTATTTAGAGAGTGTATATAAATATACACATCTACAGCACAGTGGTTTGGGGGGGTTGCTTGTTTTTTGTTTACAAATTCACCCATACATAGTGTAACACGTGTTAGTGTCTACACACAGCATCTGGCACTGTCTACATAGGCGCATGCACAGAGCGTAGGAAATACACGGTTCATTTAACCAAGTCTCCGACTCTTGTTGCCAAGAGATTATTACCCGCCGGCTATGGAGAAGGAGAGGAAGAACCTGACTTGTCAAGCCAGGCACTCTAGAGAAAAGGAAAAACAGCATCAGCCTAAAGATCCATGTCGTCTGTTCCCTCTTCTAGATAGCACAAAACCCAAATGTTCTGCCAGTGCCAGAAGCAAAAGAAGTCCCTCTTTCAGCAATTCACGGTGGTCTTCGATCACAAATGTGCACAAAATCGTTTACCCCAAATATTTGCCTTCCCTGGCTTTTTCGCAGTGTGAAGAAATAAACCAGCTCCAATGCCTGTTTCCAAGACCTTTCCTTTCCCCCGTTTGCAATTAAGGCTGATCTCTCCTTGCAGCTTTTCCCTCTCGCGTGTATGATCTCCATTTCCCCCTCAGTGTGTTATTTGGTTTTGGAATTACAGCTATTTACCCGGAGTGGAAGTTGCACAAAGGTTGTGTTTATGCGAGAAAATTATATCACTGACAAACGCTGATTGGCATGTGGAGGCTGCGAGGGAAAACTGCGGAGGACGTTTTCATCAGCTTGGAATAACACAATGATTGTGTTTTCAGCAGAGCTAATTGATCACATACCTCCGGCGCTCTCGGATAGCTGTTTACACAAAAGAGGGCTTCCCAGATGCAGCCCCAAAGGGCTTGGAATTGGAAAACACCTCCCAGCAAACATAATGATCATAAAAATGGAGGAGCTCCCATTATCTTTAGGAGAAAAATCTAGAGGCTAATTCTCATGTACCCTAAGACCCCTTTAAATCCCTCTGACAATATATACATATATAAAGAGGTCTTGGAGTGGATGTAATGACATGCACTTCCACATTGCCAGAGAGGTGTAAATGGGCTGGTAAAAATCAGGCCTCTAACCTACCCCTCTAACGTTGCATGATTCAATTCAGGTGAATCCACCATTTAGTTGTTTTCCAGTTATGCAGTTTAAACAATGCCCACTCCGGTTTGTTTGGAAATAGCACTATATTTAGTGGCTGGAGTGAAACACAGAACTTCTTGGAAGACATAGACTGCAAAGAAGAGAAAAGGGGGCTTTCACGGGAAGAGAATATCTATGGCCTAGATGGCCTCTGTTTAGTTGCACTTCAAAACCAAAAAATAAACACATCTGCCAAGAAATGTACTAATGTGCTGGCCCTGTGGAAATTAACAATCTCCGATGAGACGACAGATCCCCTTTCTAATAACTGAGTTTCCCATTCCAGGACACAATTTAATTGCAATGCAGCTACCCCTGGCAAGAAACAAGAAGAAACAAGAAAAAGTGCTGTCTGCACTTTTCACGGGCTTTCATCCTTCTATACCCAATACCTACTTGCATATGAGATCTACAGACTCAGAATAAACACAGACAACAATAGAGAACAACAGACAAGCAATCCACACACGCCACTTTGGGAGTGAGGGAGTAAATCGCCATCATTCATTTGGCAAATTTAGTGTCTCTTTTCCCTATTTGCAATGCTTCCTGGTTGTGTGTGCGCCAAGATCCTGTTAGTCTAAAACAATGACAGCAGCATGTTAGATTTTAGCTTGTCCATTTATTGCATGTTCCCAGTTCCACGTCCATTCTTGCCTTTCAGAAAGTCTAAATCTGCCACACGTAATCCAGAGGAACCTGTCTGATTTTGCTCTTTATTGCATGTCATCTGCTACTGTGTTTAAAAGACCCTTCTTTTGAACAGCAGATCAGAATCTGATAATATTTCTCTTTGCAAAGTCAACATTCTATCATTGTTTCCAATTCAATTATGCAGCAGACTCTCGGTGGTATGCAACCACTATATTTAGGTTATATTAAATTATGTTTTAATAACATCCACTAGCTTTTTTTTTTTTAATCCACCTCAGCCTTTAAATGTCTTAGTCTCTTTAAAAGGGAGTGTGTGTGTGTGTGGGGGAGAAGTTTATTAATACACCACATTCAGAATTGTTTTTTAATTGGAAACATTTTGCAGAGAAGACCATTAATAAAACTGGAGTCCAAATCAAACTTCTCTGTGTATGTTATTTTTACTCTGCAGTCAAACGCTTTTATTAGATTTAAAACTTTCACTGTTCTTTTTTATCTCTAGCACTGTTATGTTCTTCAATAAAAAAAAAAGGGGGCCCAGTGACTCCAAAGTCTGGCAAAATAATATACTTTTTTGGATGTCTGTGTATGTTGCCAATTAGTTTTGCTGTAAATACAGACCTCCATCCATCATCAGTCTCTGGGTGGCTATAAGAGATCTAATTTGTTTCAGATGCCTCATGCTTTCTGAGCTATTCACCCACTCTGCTGACCTGCTGTGAAGACCAAAAGCTACAGAAGGATGACTGACAAGGGAAACTCAGAGAGAGACCCTTATCTGCTTAGGGGCTGATTCTGCCTCACCAAGTGAGAAATAGAGGCCATTGCAAGGGTCTTCCCTCCCCCTCCCCTTGCCCGCCACAGTCTTCTTTTCAGAAGCTTGCAGTTTTAGAAAGGATCTCAAAGGCGAAAGACTCACATTAGGGAGGCTGTGACAAGGTAATGGAAAACTCTCCTCCTCAATCCATTCTTCCAACTTCCCGCTCCTCCTTTTACAAGCCAAGCTTAAAACCTCCAGTTCCCTAGGAATTTTATGAATGCCTGAGACAAGCCAAAATAAACTTGTAAAGAAAAAGTTAAAAAAAAAAAAAAGGTCACAGACCCATACAGCAAGTGTTAACCAGTAAACATCAAATCTTAGGCCAGAAAGCATTTGGTGAAAATCTGGTGGCTCTACACAACATGGCAACACACATTTTTTTTGTATCTAAAGGGCAGGATTTTTCCAAAAGGAATTCCTTCCCTCGAATCCCTGCGTCATTTAGTCAGATAAAAAAGATTTGCCATTGGCTTCAGTGGAAGCCCTTGTTTTCTGCTTTCTTTGCACAAATAAACAGGCTAAAGTTAGGCACCTAAATCCACATTTAGACACCGAAGGGGAACTCAATATCTCTGGGCATGGGAAGGAGGAGTGGTCCATGGTGTCTAAGGACATGATTAGGGCTGGTAAAAAATGTTCCATCCTAATTGGGTTTTTGTGGGGGTTTTTGGACAGACAATTGGATTTTTCAATTAAATAAAATTTTCCTCAGAAAAGCAGATATTTTTCATGAAAAATTTTGATTTTCCATCAAAAAATGAATGCCTCAAAACCAAAAAGTTTTTGGTTTTCTGCTTCAGACAGAAATATTTTGATTCTGATATGTGCCAAAGTGCCTTGTGGGAATTGTGCTTTGGTTGCCTCATGCCCTCTTTCTCCTCTATGAACCAGGTTCTCCAGCTGGTCCTCATTTCCCATGATGCATTGTGTCCCATTGGACTTCCATAATACACTGCCTACAATACATAATGCCTTATGGGAGATGTAGACTGAGCAAGGCGTGTGACCTACAGAGAGTGGGAGCATGGGACCCCTGAACTACAAGTCCCATAAAGCACCATGGTGGCATTTATAAATCAAACTATTTTGTTTTTAGAAGGAAATATTTGGATTTTTTTTTTAAATCAAAAAAAGCCAAAATTCAGTGAAAAAAGAAACCAAAATAAAAACTTTTTCCAACTAGCTTCAAGCCCATTCCGGCAAATCACTTAAGCACGTGTTAACTTTAAGTGTGTGGATAGTCAAGATATGCGCATACTTGAAGAAGAGATTTGGTCTCATAGTTTTGCTAACATGCTCACTTTACCTCCTGGCATGGTTTTCCATTGTTAAACAGTCCCTTATTAAAGACTGTAACATTCTACAGTCTCTACCTGCAACTGGGTTAGTGACGCTAATAAAAGTTGCTGTGAATTTGGCCCACGCAGTGAAGACACTTCACTGAAGGCAAGGTTAGCCACTGCCTGCCCTGTTTCTGAATCAGAGCCATTTTGATCTTGACTACCTGCTTCTGTAAAATGGCTCCAAGTGCTCTTTTGATTCTCAGTGCACCTACTCTGTTTCAGGTGTTCCTAGATGTCATTGGGACTATTGCCATTGATGCTGCAGTATGCTCCTGCAGGAGGCTGAGTGCCTCTTATGAGGGGCTCAACACCCACAACTCCAGCTGGAGTCAAAAGAAGTTGAGGATATTCAGCACATTGCATGGGCCTGGTTTTGTGGTCACAGCATTGGACTGGGAATGGAGAGGTCTGGTGCAGCTGCAGACGTTTTCACACACTTCCTCTACGACATTGGGGCAAGTTGCTTATAGATTCTATGAGTCTAATCCAAGGACCACGGAAGTCAATGCAAAGTCTTTGGCTGAATTAGATACCAATCCTTCATTTTTCCCAACTCTTGGCTTTTCTGCTCGTGTGGGACAGTAAGCTCTTCAAGGCAGGGACTGTCTTTCACGAGTGGTTTGTACAGCCCCTAGCACAATGGTGGTCCCAATTTCAGCTGCGGTGGCTAGGTGTTACCATATGACAAATAATCAGAATTGTTGGAGATATTAAAATACAGAATAATTTGCTTAAAGGACTAAAATGTACTTTGAAAAATGTACCCAGTGGCTTTTAAAAAGCACCTAAGTGACCTTTTAAAATCCATCACTATCTGCATCTTCATGCACCTAAATACTTTTTAAAAATCTGGTACCTAAATCCCATTGACTTTCACTGAGACTTAGGCTCCCACGTGTCCAAGTCACTTCTGAAAATGGGATGTAGGCTCCTGACTCACGTAGGCCCTTTGGAAAATGTAACCCGAACCTCTTTTCAAAATGAACATCATCGGTTCAGTGTTCATTGAGGGGAAAAGAGGGGGGAAAAAGATGGCCCTCTTCTATCACACTACATGCTTCGTTTTCATCATGTTCGGAGGAAATTACTTTTACTCAGAGCCATATGTAGAGCATCAACAAATGCACATTCTGCAATGTTGGGAGTTTCTGCAAGCAGGATTACAATACTAGCAATTTATAGCAGCTGCATAAGTAGCCTCTTCTTCCACACATTATTCTGTCAACATAGTATTTTCCTTGGAAAAACACCTACAGTAGTTTAAATCTTTTTACTGAAAACAAATCTACTACAGGTGCTTTAGAGTTCAGCCATAGGATATGAGAAGGTTGAACGTCCCCAAGAAAGGGAAATTTATGTCAGTAATGACTAATTGATTTGCTTGGCTTTAAAATCCCCAATGTATTTTCACTTTTTCCTCCTCTTTTACAAAGCTAGTAAAAGAAGCTATGTCATATATTTGTGTTATATGTGGGTTTATTCTGGAAATCCTTACTTTTTGAAAAGCGTTTATGTTTTCCCTCATTTCCTTTTACCATCCCTTTATAAAAGAGCTTGTTTTTACAGCCAATCAATAGGCTAAAGGTGAGCAGTACAGAAAAATATGTGCTTTGAAAATAAACGCTGAAATCGAGGTAGACCCCGAAACCAAATTTTCGTGGCTGAAAATTGAAGACACTTTCCACACTCTTTTGGGCTAAATGTAATAGGTTATAGCAGAAAACTAACCACTGTAGTTAAGATTATGCATCACTTTCAGTTTAAAGTCGACCATTCTTTGTGCTCTAAAATCCACATGATTACTCAGATTGTTTTAAAATTGGCTATGCTTCATAGCGGTACTGGCTAAGGTTAGAAATTTAGGGGCATTTGAGTCTGGGGTTCCCATGATATAGCACCCCATCCCTCCCAAAGTCAGCTAGGTTTTCTAAGTTTTTTTGAACACATGGATTCCAAGAGCAGAAGGCACCTTTGTGATAATTTAATCTGACCTCCTGCATAACCCAGGCCATAGAACTTCTTCAAAATAATTGCTAGAGCATGACTTTTAGAAAAAGATCCAATCTTGATTTGAAAATTGTTAGTGCTAGAGAATCCACTACAATCCTTGGTAAATTGTTCCAATTGTTAATTACTTTCACTGTTAAAATTTTATACCTTATTTCCAGTCTGTATTTGTTTAGCTTCAATTTCCAGCTACTGGATCATTTTATACCTTTCTCTGCTAGACTGAGGACCCATTATTAACTACATAGTCCCCATGTAGGTATTTATAGACTGTGGGCAAGTCACCCCTTTAACTTCTCTTTGTTAAGATTAATAGATTGAGCTTCTTAAGTCTATCACTATAAAATATGTTTTCTAATCCCTTAATCATTCTCGTGGCTCTTCTCTGAACCCTCAAATTTATCAACACACTTCTTAAATTGTGGGCACCAGAAGTGGCCACAGTATTCCAGCAGCAGTTGCACCAGTGATAAATACAAAGATAAAATATCCTCTCCACTATTACTGAAGATTCCCTTGTTTATGTTTTCCATGACTGCATTATCCCTTTTGGCCAAAGCATCATCCTGGGAGCTCACGTTCAGCTGATTACTCAACATGCCTTAAATCTTTTTCAGAGTCACTGCTTCCCAGATTCTCACTGCTTCCCCATCCTGTCAGAATGGCCTACATTCTTTTGTTCCTATATGTATATATTTACCTTTTGCGATATTAAAATGCAAACCGTTTGCTTGTGCCCAGCTTCCCAAGTGATCCAGATAGCTGGATCATCTGGGTCACCTGTAAACTTTATCAGTGATGGTTATCTTGCCCAGGATCAACATCAAACTGACAGGCCTATAATTGCCCAACTTATCCTGTTTACCCTTTTCAAATATGGGTACATTAGCTTTTTTCCCCGTCTTCGGGAACTTCCCTGGTTGAAAAATCAACAGTAACGATCCAGTGAACTCCTCAGCCAGCTCTTTTAGATGCAAGTTATACAGACCTGCTGATTTAAAAATGTCTAACTTTAGTATCTGATGTTTAACATTTTCCTGAGATTCTAGTGGAATGGAAAGTCATCGTATGATAGGACTACACCATCTTTTTCCCCCCCAAATACAGAACAGAAATAGTTATTGAACACTTCTGCCTTTTCTGCATTATTATTGATAATTCTACCATTACCATCTAGTAATGGACCAATACCATTGTTAGGATTCTTTTTATGCCTACTATACATAAAAAACTCCTTCATATTGTCCTTAACTCTGCTGGCCATAGATTTCTCCTTGCATTCCTTTGCTTCCCTTATCAATTTTCTGTAAGTCCTAGCTTCTGATTTATATTCCTTACTGTCAGCTTCCTCCTTCTTCCATTTGTTTATAGACATCAAAATAAATAATTTTTTTCATAGATGCCTTCACTTCCCCTTTGAAGCAGGTTAGATTTTTAACCAACATGGCTTTCTTCTGCAATTATGGACGGTAGCTTTTTGAACATCTAGTAAGGAGTTCTTAAACAATTCCCAATTATCATTCATATTTTTCTGATTCAGTTCTTCCTCTCAGCTGATTTGGTTCTTCTTTTTTTTTCAGCTTTGCAAATTTGTCCCTCTTAAAGCACTGAGGAGATAGATGGACAGATAGATAGATAGATATAATTGGTCTGGACTTTATTCTGTTTGCACATTATAAATGTGATTAAGTCATGCTCACACTTGTACCTAAATTATTATTATGTTTTATTTCTGTGACCATTTCCTTTTTATGTCAAGCCAAAGTCCAATATAGAATTTGCTGGTGCTAAATGCAACGCTTTTTGAGTTAGGAAATTGTTCATCTTTGTAATATTTAGAAATTCCAAAGCTGTTTTAGTACTGGTAGCATGAGACCTCCAGCATATGTCATTCAAACTGAAGTGCCCCATACTCACACAGCTTTTTTATCCTACACATTATAGATAGTTGTGTCAGGCACTGATCACCCTGTTCCCTCATTGTGACTTGGTGGTCTGTAACAGACATTAACTAATACCCCATCTTGTGCTTTATCTGTTAGAATATTGATCCATACACATGCAAGATAATTTTATTCTGAGTTATCAGAACTGGTAATGTCATTTTTGACAGAGCGCCAATCTCCCTCTCCTTCTGGCCAGTTAGTGCTTCCTAAATGATATATCACCACTGATTTTAACATGGGAATCATCCCCCCAGGTTTCTGTAATATCAGATAACATTTATGCCCATAAATGAGCAATTCCTCTCGTTTCTTACCCAGGTGTCCAGCATTGGTGTATAGACAACTAAAGAATTTCTTTGCTTCATATCCTTGGGTTCCTTGGTTAATTTTGTTCACATCATCTCAGTTTTGTGCTGAGTGTTCAGATCTTCCCGCTTTTTAACCCTCTCTTTCTGTAATTTGCTTAACACCCTCCTGATTACTCTAGCCAGTCTGTTCCCAAGCAGGTTGGCTCCCTTTCTACTGAGGTGAAGGCCATCCAAACTTTACAGTCCCCTCTCCCTACTGACAGTGGACCAAAGTTCCACAGAACCAAAACCCACCCCACCCCCTAGCCAGGAGTTCACTTCCAGAACATTCTGCCTTTAGTCTTTGCTTGTGAACAAGAAGGGTCTCAGAGAAGACTGCATGGTCTGAGTGGAGCTGAACTCAACGTTCTGGAAGGGCAGGAGGTAGCCAAGGGCAACCTTTGGGTAATTAGTATTTATATATCAGAAAATGCTTTATATGCAAAAATGTCATCATGACTTTTACCAATATGCTTGTCTTCATTCAACAATCAATCTCTGGTTACTAAAGCTATGTTCAACTAACTTCTTCATGCCTATCAATCTATGGTCCACTGGCTAAACTAGTGGCCTGCAACTTAAAAAGACCGATGTTCTAATAATAACTAATAATTATAATGGAAATATTAAGGTAGCACCCAAAGACCCCAATCAGGGCTGCTCTGAGCCCCACTGTACTGGAGAATATACAAGCACAGCTAAAGAGACAACCCCTGTGTAGAGAGTTTGCAATCTAAAGAAAATGCTGTTGCCTTTAGATTCACCCTTTCCTCTGCTCTCACACACTGAGGTAGTCTCCCTACAAACGTGCTCCTGATAAGTTTATATCCAATTTTTATAATAGCCGAGTCTAAGGAATACATGGGTAACTTAGTGACCAGCTGGTATAGGAACATGGGTATTACTTTAAATTACAAGGAGTAAAGGGGAATCTAGCCAAAGAACATAAAGTATTCCTACGTCTCCATATGTTTCCACACAGACTCCTGCACTTAATTTATAGCTACCCCATGGAATAAGGAACCTGGCTCACAGGCTGACAAAAGCTGTAGAGGTTATAGAATTGATGGTTCCCCATTTCCTCACGTGGTCTTATTGTCAAGATCTTCAGGGACATGCTCTGTTCTAAACATCAATTAACTTGCACAAGGAATGCTCCCACTGAACCTTGCGATATTCATTCTCAGCCACCATCCACCCAAGTTATTATCCTCAGGCCATGAGAACTTTGACAAACTAAATGTCTCCATGTAGTGCACAACTCTGGATGTTATCTGAGGAAGTTTGCAGGATGCAGCAAGTTTGGGACCTGGCTTTCGCCGAGAAACGGAAAGCAGCTTTCTGGACTGGATGACTGTGAGCTCCACATTCCAGAAAAGAAAGATCATTTGATTTCTCGAGTTTAAATGATAATACAAAGATTTTTCTAAATCTGTATTCAGGCATCTAGGGTGGATTTGGTAGCGTATCTTAAATAAAGAGTGCAGCTCCAAAATGCTTTGCACTGTTAATACAGACACAAGGGGCTGGAGTCTAACCTGCTGCTGGCATAAATAACTGGTTGACATAAGAGTGAGGAGAGGGTGGGTTACGGGCCGAAGGAGAGGGAAGGTGGCACGCCTGACTGGAGCTCTGCTATGCCTGACCCACCATCGCTGTAAGAGCTAAGAAGGACCTCACCTAAGTGGTGTAAGTTAGGGCTTGCCCCAGTGCAAGTCTCACATGCACCAGGGCCAGGTGGTTTTGCATCTAGAATCTTGCAAGATGGAGAGAAATTATTCCAGATGACAAGAGCTGCAAAGAAGGCTTTCCTACCAAAGAGGGCCAAAATACTGGATGGGACAGAGAAAAGACAGGCACCAGGGGCCTGATCCAAAGTTCACTGAAGTCAAAGGAAAGATTTGCTTGACTTCAATGGGATTTGGATCAGACTTTAGATGAACAGAGGGAGTGGCCAAGAGATAGAAGATCCATGGAACGCTGTGATGGGGAACACTCACCACCGATGCCACCGTGTGGTCAGGCAGGGGTGTGGCAGGTTGTGCTCCAGAATACCCCCCTCCACTTTTTTTTACTACAGCTCTGCCTTGTGGTGGTCTGTCAATTCAGTGACTTAGCCCAATGGCCTGGTCACATTTTCAAGTCCCCTCCCCACTTTCAGGGTATATATAAGGACTCCAAAAATGGGAAAGTCTTCAAGATTAAGCAAGAGACTCAGAGCTTCCCCCTAGAGTCATGGATTTGTGGTCTAGACCCTTGTAGCTCCCCGGTCTTCCCCCATCATTGTTTCATTTTAGGGGTTGGTGGGGGAGCCTGGACATGCCCTCTCTGCCAGGCTCCAATCCAGCACCCAATAGTGGGCAACTATGTCCTATTCCCTAGGGTGCCTGTCTGGGTCACTTCCTACGAGTCCCCTTTCTTCACACAGGGTGAAGTAAATAACTAAGGCACAAAGATACAGTCTTTATCTTCAGAAACGCTCAGCTCATTCCTTCCTCTGTTGGCTTGGTCAAGTCCCTATAGTCAGACCTCAGGCAGCAAGAACTCCTGCAGTTCTTTTTCCCAGGCACTGAGCATGAAGATCGGCTCACTCCCACATCGGCCTGACCGTGAGCATCTCTGCTCCTCTTTTGAAGCTCCTTCTCCAAGCTCTGATGGTGCAGTGGAGTGGGGCTGCTGTGGCCCAGAGAAGCATCTTAATCCCTTCCCCACCAGCATGGGGATCACAAGCTCATTTTATTTTACCATGCTGCGTTCTCAATTTTGAGGCCGAATTCGATGAGGTGTTCTGCTTCACAATCCTCGCCAGGAGAGGGCCCATCGTTATCAGCAGCAAGGAGCAGGCGTAAAAGGCATGAAATAAGACCCACGCTGTGGTTATCTGATTAACACTTAAAAGGCGGTCACAGAAATACTGCACCGTTGATTGCAAAGGTTCCAAAGGGTTGCGTGGCTAAAGCTCTATTGTCTTAACAGGGTGATCACCTGCTGCCACTTAATCGGAAATCTCAACCCTGAGGAGGACACATGGACACTGGCTTAATGTTCGTGGTCCCATTGTATTAATGTAGCTAAAAGCTTTTTGCTAAAGAGCAACATCCATATTCTACATACTGTTCCCAGCTAAGGAGTTAAGCATCGAGGCCCAGATCCTTGAAGGTATTTAGGTGCCTAATCCATGGGAGGTAGGTGCTGTGATAGGGTATTCACCCCACACTTGCCCCTGAAGGAGTGAAAGTAGCTAGATGGGCCAATTAACCACCTGGGCGAGGAGCCAGGGTGACGTAAGTGCTAATTAAGGATGAAGCTCACCTGGACAGGAACAGGCAGGGCTTGTATACAGTCAGCTAACTGAGGGCAGACGGGCCTGGTAGGTATGAGGTCTGTAGTCACTCTCTTTGAGGCTAGGGAAAGCCGGGCCCTTGGTCTGGAGTGAAGGGAGTACCCAGAGGAGAGGAGAGACGGAGCCTGCGGGAGGTAACTTAGGAAGCAGCCCAGGGAAACAGCAGCAAGGTGCAGTGCAGATCTTAGAGACTAGCTTTAGGGTCCCTAGTATGGAACACAGAGAAGAGAAGTAGTTCCCCCACCAGCCACTGGGGAAGTGGCGCCATTGAGAGGCAGTGAATTGGAAGACTGCCTGGGACAGTCAATACAGAGAGACTTTACTATGCAAACTGCATGCAGGAGGGGAAAACTACAATGACCTGGCCACAAAGAGGGAGCCCGTGAGTCCCAAGAGAGAGGCACAGTGAGCACCCACAGGAAGTGGAGTTAGACGGGCAGAGCTAGTCCCAGAGCAGCCAGAAGGAGGTGCCGCACTGGTGAGTACAGCACCCTGTGACAGGGACCTATGTACCTTCTGAGGGTCTGGATCTTGGTCTGGTATATTTCCCTTTAATGTGCCAAGTCCGTTTGAGAGGAATGCTTACCTACAACTCCGTTTCACCTCACTGCTGCTGTGCTTCCTCTGTTTCAGTTATTAGCCTGTTTTCCTGCTGATTTTCCTATAATTGATATGTAGATATTAGCTACAAAGAAAGAGGGCCAGATCCTCAGATGGTGTAAATCAGTGTAGATCCACTGAAGTCAAAGGAGTCCTACTGACTTATGCCAGCTGAGGATCTGTCCCAGCTTGTTAAAGTAATGATTACCCAAAGACAAGAAATATCAGGGGTTTTATTTATCTATCTATAAATAAAACCATGACTCTTACTATCATAGCAGGAAATAAATAATAATGCCTAATGCTTATATAGTATTCTTCATTAATGGCTCTCCAGGTACTTCACAAAGGTGATTGATGTCATTATTCCCATTGTACAAACAGGGAAGCTGAGGCAATGAGAATTGTTGGTAATGAAATAATTTTAGTCAAACCAACAGCATAGACTTTGAATAAATTCCAATGTCAATTTGGCCCTTCAAAATATTTTCATCAACAGTCCACTAGCATGTCTAGGCTGATGTATATGGCCCCATCTTCTTACATCTCTTCCTCTAATAAAATACATTAGATCCAATTCAACAATTAAATATGATGAAATTGCAGTCATTTACCACCGTGAATTTTGCTGTCAGAAATGGAACCAGATGAAAATGAAGTGGCAGGGAAAACCTGTTTGTCTGTTTCAGCTTGGATATTAGGAAATTTAGACTAGAAATTAGACGAAGGTTTCTAACCATTAGGGGAGTGAAGTTCTGGAATAGCCTTCCGAGGGAAGTAGTGGGGGCAAATGACTTATCTGGCTTTAAGACTAAGCTTGATAAGTATATGGAGGGGATGTTATGATGGGATAGTTTAATTTGAGCAATTGATTTTGGATTATCGGCAGATAAGTCTGCTCAGTGGTCTGTGGGAATGCTGGATGGGATGGGAACTGAGTTACTGCAGAGAATTCCTTTTTGGGTGCTGGCTGGTGAGTCTTGCCCACATGCTCAGGGTTTAGCTGATCGCCATATTTGGGGTCGGGAAGGAATTTTCCTCCGGGGCGGATTGGCAGGGGCCACGGAGGTTTTTCGCCTTCCTCTGCAGCGTGGGGCATGAGTCGCTTGCTGATGGATTCCCTGCAGCTTGAGGTCTTCAAATCTCATTTTTGAGGATTTCAATAACTCAGTCATGGGTTCGGGGTTGTTATAAATGTGTATGGGTAGGGTTTTGTGGCCTGCCTTGTGCGGGAGGTCAGACTAGATGATCATATTGGTCCCTTCTGACCTATGAGTCTATGAGTCTATGAGTCTATGAGCTTTAAGGAGTTTTCTCTTCGGCAAGCATCAAGGTCAATCTTATGTCAAACTCAGATAAGGTCATATGATGAGATGTCGAACTTGGTCATGTCATGTGAAATATCTCTCTTTGTTCTCCTGAAATCATACTGAACCGACTGGAGGAAAATTTTGCCAGATTACAGAGAAAGATTAAGATCCAGCACAGGAATTAACATAAAATTTAGGGCCAAATTCTCTGATACTGTAATCTGACAACACTTCATTGTCAATGGCATTTCACCTACTTAACCCACCAGAGTACTCATTTCTCCATTTCAGAGTAAGAAGGAGCTGTTCATCTCACCTCAAGTCTTCTGTGCTGTTGAATGTTGGAGACCTGACAAAGAGAGAATGGTCCTGGCAATTTCACAGCCAGTTAAATCTGTTTACTGTTAGCTCAAGTTCAAAACGTCTTCAGTTTCCCCAGAGCTTGGTTTGACTGCCCTCTGTACTCTTTTTTCCCCCTATAACTTGGTGATTTGCCTTCAGCAGTAAAAAGAGATGATCGTCACACTTCACTTCCCACTCTTTTCCCTATTTATATGGTGTTGAAGGTGTGCACACCTTTCAGTCTATGACACGGGTTCATAAGTCTTGGAGTTCCGGTCCTTTTCTCTTCACACTTCTCTTGACAGTTTCTCCATCATATTCTCAGTCTTCTACTTCCTTTCTTGCTGTTTTCTTCCATTTTCAGTGAAAACATATTTTGAGAAAATGTTGATCAGCTTCACAGTTGACTACAGTGGGACGGGGAGCAGGCCTTAAACATGTTCAAAAAAGAAGAAATTGTCTTGACTGATTGCCAAGACAAGAATAGTGAAAGGAACAAGGCATTCTTATCTACAATCTCTAGATTTTGGGCAACTCTGACTCCTTGAGAAACTGACTCCTTTGTTTAAAATTTTAAGCTCTACATAGCGACAATTCTTCTGCATTCATCTTAGGTGCAGTCTACACTTACCTTCCGGATTCAGTGGCAGTCGACGGGAGATACACAAGTGACGTAAATCCCTTGCGTATCTCCCATCGACTTTGCTGCATCTTTTCCGCACACCATCTACACTGCACTGAGCCAACGGGAACAGCATTCCTGTCGATGCAACGCTACGCCACTTACTGGGGTGGTTTTCCTATGTTGATTTCTAGATCAACTGAGTGGGTCTACACAAACTGCTCAGTCGATCCAGAGACATCGAACTGACGGCGGCGAATTTGCTGCCATCAGTGTAGACCCAGACTTAGACTTTGCAAAGTTTTTTGCATTTTCTCAGGAGCACCGGCATGAAAACAGAATGTTTAGATTTATTTTCTCATCTTCTCTTGTTAATTATTCCTCCTCTTTAAGTAAAAATCCACCATTATTTGTGACTTCATAATTGATTGCCATGGAAGGTACAGAGGATTTAAGATTGTTTGAGGAATAAGCGTCAGGAATAGATAAACTCTGAAGGTGCTGTTGTCATGTAAGTATCCTTGATGATGAAGAATTAGGGAAGAGAAAAGAGACCATTTGTCAACAAACTGCCAGTTGCTCTTTTAAAATGCAGGTAAGGAAGGAATATTTGTAGAGACTGGACAGCATTCAACAATTTAAAATAGGGTGGCACATAGTATGATGTCTTACATGGACCCAAGATCTCTTTTAGCAAACATCAGAAGATTCTTTTTCATTTGGAACTTTTAAAAGTGGACTGGTCAAGATCACTTGAAAATGAGCTTTCAGGAGCCATCTGCTTCTTTAGGAAGATGGTCTGGAGTTCTAATGAGCCTTTTCTGTCTCTAGTTGGCAGTACAGGATCAATTTTGAGGGTTCTATTGAGCAGCAGTGAAGACTCGCTCAATCGAACCTGGAGTTGACTCTGTAAGTCCACGCTGGCAAGAAGCGTAGCGCTGCATTGATGGGAGGGCATTTCCCATTGGCACAGTACAGTGGAGATGCTGTGGTAAGTAGACGTTAGGAAGTTGACAGGAGACACGCAAGTTACTGGACGTAGCTTGCGTATCTCCTGTCGACTGCTGCCGAAATCCGTGGCCAGTGTAGACCAGGCCTCTGTCTTCTGTGAATCTCTTTAAAGGGTTTAGGCCCCAGCAAAATAGTCAAGTGCATGCTTAGCATTGGGTATATGTTTCTCACTGATTTTAATGGGATGTAAGAATGTGCTTAAGTGTTTTGCTGAATACTGCCCAAATTCTGCAAAGACGATAGCTTTGCTTAAATTTGCTCACTTGAGTAGTCAAATTCAGATCAGTGGGGCTGCTTACATGAGTACAGTTAACTGCATGCATAAGCAAATTGCAAGATCTGGACCTAGAGGTGGGAAAACAGCATGTGCCTAAAGTTAAACGTGTGCTGAAGTACTTTGATGAATCAGGCACTTAGTCTTCCTCTAATAATTTCTTTTGGGTACAGGACAAAAGCATGCATCAACTGCATGTGTGTCATATCCATAGCCTTCAATGGCATCTCTGAGCATGTAACTGAGGACAGAATTTGTCCCATCAATCTTTACAACACAAGCCAAAATGATAGGTGATATTTAAAGAGACTCACTAATACGGGACTCACTAATACGTAGACTAATACGAGACTCACTAATACGAAGACT
>ML675643.1:7998863-8095228 GCA_007922155.1 Mesoclemmys tuberculata
ACTAATACGAAGACTAATACGTAGACTAATACGAGACTCACTAATACATAGACTAATACGTAGACTAATACGAGACTCACTAATACGTAGACTAATACGTAGACTAATACGAGACTCACTAATATGTGACCCTGAGACTTTGTATGAGTATAGATGCCCAAGGCCAGTAATCTTTAATACATTTGTTTATCAGCTTGGAAAGAGCAAAGACACTTCTAAATTTTGATTGCTGTTCTGTTTCAGAAATAAGACACTGGTATTAGGGTAGTTTTCCTGTAAGAGACAATATGCAGGGCAGTAAACATTCTGATGAAGCTACTATGCTGAAATGTTAATCTGATGGATTCAACTTCTGATTTTGAAATACAAGGTTAACAAAATATTTTCCGTGCCAAGGGGCTGTAAAATAATCTTCATTTTAGAGTGCCAGGGGAATATCTTATTACTAATCGTACCAAGGTGTCTGCTGAGTCAGCTGTGATATAATATATGAGCAGTCAGTGTAAAATCCAGGCCTGCCGTCTGAAAGTATCTAATCATACCGTATAAACCAAAAGTCACTGATGTCTCTTTTGGTTGTATGGAAGATTAACGTTTGATTTTATGGAAGATTAACGTTATCGTACTAATAAATAAATTAAGGGACAGTCATTTATTATTAAGCCAACATTTTCAAATTTGGATGCCTGTAGTGAAACACCTAAATATTCTCAAAGGGGCTGAGTGCACCCACAAAGGTCCCAGCAATCAGTGGGAACTGTAGGAGATCAGCACGTCTCACCCACTGACTCCAGTGGGACATAAGCATGTGCTTAAATGCTTTGCTGGAGCAAGTCAGTAACGAATAAGACTGAACCCTTCTTGGGCAGGGAAGGGACTGTTTATGTGGTTGGCTAAATCAGTGCCTCAGGGCCTGATTCAAAGCTCATTGAAGTCAATGGATAGTCTTTCATTGATTCCAGTGGGCTTTGGATCTGGCCTATACTGCAGTAATTATAGAGCTGTGATTACTGACTAATCAACATCTGTCAGTTGGCAACTGGCAATTACTTATGCTATGCAAATTCAGAAATCTACCCTGTGACTGGATGGAAGAACGCTGTGATTAGATTTATTCAGTTAACTTCTGTCTGATTGTACTTCCAGTTGAAGGCTCATGCACAAACAGGTTACTTTTGTCCGGTTCAACTTTTACTGCATATTCTTATTCTTATTTGTATACCAATGGGGCCTAGAGGCCTAGCTGAGACCACAACCCCATTGCATTAGGTGCTGTACACACACACAACAAGAACCAGTCCCTTCCCCAGAGAATTTACAATCTAAATAGACACGGCAGACCAAGAGAAGAAAGGAAATATAAGCATTTTGACTTTACGGATGGGCAACTGAAGCACAAAGTCACAAAACGACTTGTTCAAGGCCACATGGGGAATCTGTGGAAATCCTAGGAACGGAACTCAGATTTCCTGAGTCCCAATCAATGACCTTAATCAAAAGGAGGTTTTCCTGTTAAAATGGTGCTTTAAATATTTTGGACCTTGGACTTTTTTAAAGCTGGTTGTTTATATTTTTTACTGCTCTGTGGGTGGGTGGGAGATGGAGGGAGTTACATAGGTGCATGACAGAGCTATTTCACTGAACAAATGGTGCATCTCAAATATTTTGGCGGCTGAGCCTGATAAGTGATTTTATGGTCTGAGTGTATTATAGATTAGCCCTTTGCATAATACAACTAGCAGTGTGTGTAATTTATAGCTACAGTACAACCCAACATTTATTTTCAGTAATTTCCCCCAATTATCCATATCAATTGACATCTCTCAGTGAAGTACCAAGTCTTCAAAGTATGTTTGGAAAGTCACAAATGTTTGCATAATACAAACCTATGTCATGTTGGGAATGCGTTTGACTAATAGGTCTTTAATTAGATCCGTGTGAGACCTGGGTCTAAAGTATAGACCTGGTTTTCAAAAATTTTAATTTATAAGATAAATTCTCCCTGGTAAATGTTCTCTCTGATGTCTGATATGAGTCATATAAACAACAATCGGATAGACATTTTCTTCGACCTATTTCCCACTACATTTTCACTGATGTGCTTGACACTTTAAACTTCTGAATAGTGGGATCTATAGATAAAGAAGATAGAATTCCATGTTGTATTGATCCAGAAGAGATGCACTAAGTGTACATTTCAGTCTTAAATATACATACAGAAACACTTCCCTTGAGGACACAAATTAAGGTAATATCTACCTGCCACTGGAGATACATTAAGGAATGTTCATTTTCTCAACCTTAGTTCTTTCGGCACCAATTATTTTGGATTTTTTCAGAAATGACATTCATTCCCAATTTTCACTGCAAGATACTTCACATCTAAAGAAAAGTTAACAACTTGTCATTGCTATGATTTCTCAAGTCAGCTCCTTGATATCTCATTTAAATGGCCGGTGTACTGTAAATAAAATGTACATTCAAACTTGGTTCCTGTCGCCCAAGTGAATAGACATCTCTGAATGCAAACACTACGGCAAGAGACCTTTCCGTGCCCCAGTGTAAACGTAGAGGAATCTTAATGGCGGCACACTGGACAGAAGTCAGAGATTTGAACATCTGCAGGTCTCAATTCGAATCCCAGCAACGAATGTAATGACTCCTGTTTGCTATTCCTTTACAAATATGGGGACAAATGATACCGCCTAGTGCCTCAAGTTCCCACTGAGGTCTATAAGAGTTGTAAGCACTCGGCACTTTCAGGTTTTGGTCTATGAACAGCAAAATAATAAACCAGTACAGCTGCCACCTGAGATGGGGTGTCCGTGTTTATGTCTTTCCTGCCCATTGCTTCCTGTTTATTTCATGGTTCCTGCTCCTTGAACTCTAGTGTTCCAGTTCCTGTTTCTCTGTGTCAGGGTGTTCACTGCACTGGGTGTGTGCAGTTATTCTGGGCCTGCTGCTAAATAGCCACCATTTGGACTGGTTTAGGTTGTTGCTGATTTAATTGGTTCATGATTAGGACATGTTTTGATTAACCACCTACCGGCGTGCCTTGCTTCAACTTCCGAGTGTTTTGGTATTCCTGTTCGACTGGGGCACATCAGAGCGGACCGTTACAGTGAGCACGGCTTCTGTTTTGCAGCCCAGGCTGCCTGCGCATCCTTCATCTGTTGACTAGTGGTACTTTTGCAGCGCCTGCAATTCTCCGATGCCGCTAGGTGACCCTTTCTGCAGAACTGCTCAGGCTGGGATGTCTCTGATATTTATGATGGACGCCCAGAGCCCCAGTTTTCCTTTGATGCGGCTGTGCAGTGGCTCAGTCAGTATTTTGGGACTAGAGAATCTCTTCTGCTAAAGAGGAAAATGTTTCCTTGAAGCTTGCCAGCCGCCCCATGAAACCACACGTGAATCTGCATGTCGTTTGCGGTGGCTGGCCCAGGACTGTGAATTTGGGGATGTTATGATGATCACGCTCAGGGATTTTTTTTTTTCTGACTGGCATAGCCAACAACCATCTGGGCAAACAGCTACTGGCTGAAGATGCTAGAACTCTTAACTTTTGATGCTGCGGTTGTGAAGAATGAGACACTTGGAGACGGCTCCAGCTGAAAGGATCTCAAACTGCTGCTACTTTTGTGTCTCTATTTAAACCATCAGCTGCTCCTCTTGCTTCTATCACCCAGAGTCATGCAGTGCTGCCTACTCCCTCTCCACAACCTCGTCAGGGAACATTGCCAGCTCCTCAGCGTTTCCACTGTAGTAGTACGGGTCACCTGGCCAATTTCCCTGCCCACCTGGCTCGAGCTGTTATATTCCAGGCTTGTGGGAAGGAAGGAAACTTTAAGTTAGTTTGCCACGGTATGCTGGTTCGCATTGATGGGAGGCCTGAAGTGCATACTGTAAATGGAGAGCCGCATGAAACCTTTACCAGGCGTCCTGCCATTTCCTTGAGTACGAGCTCACGTGGCAAGATGCTGGAACTGGTATCCCATATTGTAGAAATTAAAGGTACACCACTGAAGTGCATGGTGGATGCGGGCAATGAAGTTAAATGTTTTCCCCTCTGGGCTTGTTAATAATCTGGACATTTGCCTGACTACTGTGGTTGTAAAAGTTTGGAACTGGAACTGCTAGGCCACTATGGCACTTTGAGAATTCCCACTTCTAACTGGTGTGGTGTCAGAGGATTGAATCTCTCACCAGTTCTTGATACCACTCGCCACCAGAATAAATGCCATTAGGGCGGTGCCCAGTGGAGATTCAACATGAAGCAGGTATGGGAGTGGGCCAGAAAGACAGAGTGCAATAGCTGACTTCAGACTCAGTATCTGTGTAAAAAGCTTGTTGGAAATTTTTCATCTAAACTTTTTTTCCCCCCAATGAAAAATGTTTTTGAAAATTTCTGGTTTGGATAAAACTTTGTTTGACATTACTGAAATGCTGCTGCTGCTTCTTCTTCTTTTTTTTTTTTTAAAGTTCCATTCCAATATTTTTGGAATGCAACATTTCAATTTTCTATTTGAAAATGTTTCTTTTTTTTTTTTCTTCCAAAACTGCATTAATTTTTTAATATAAAAAGCATGGTAAAAGCTCCATCGGAATGTAATGTTCTGATTTTTTTTTAAATGAAGCTTTTCCGTGGAGCTGAAACAAACATTTTGGAATTTTGTTTTTTGGACAAATCTCAGGTTTTTGCTTTAATTCATGCTGGAATGGGAAAAAGATTCAAAATGGCTGAATAGCCAAAGGAATGGAAAATGTGGTTCCCTCCCAGCTCTTCTGATGTATCAGGCTAGTCTATGTGCACTGAACTTTAATGCCTGCATCTTCTGTCTCTAGATTACCTTGCCTTGTTTTGACTTGTACAGAAAACATGGACCTTATTCATAGAGACCAATTATCTTCTTGATTTAGGAGACCAAAATTCTGGTCTGTAGACTACTGCTTTACTTAGCCAACACTAATCCATACCTCTACCAACTGCTAGTTAGACCTTTATGAATCATTTAACCAGCGTTTGATCTTGGTTATCGAACAGACAACATTTACAGGTGTTTCATTTTATTGTTCCCTGCTTTGGCCAACAGAGGAATTTATACCTGGGACCTTCCATGTGAAACTCCTGAGATTCTATTGCATGCATTAAAGGGCTAAGGTCTTTAAGATCAGCACTCTGTTTATTTGGGGTTTCTTCTTTGGATCCATTTATGATGCTAAATGCCTGCCCGAGTGAGGATATTTAGAAGCAAAACATCTATTCCCAAGCCCAGTGACCATGTGGCGTTGTGGCCATGGAGTGCTTCTCTGGGAGCATTGCCTGTGTCACCCAGCACTCAACTAAATGCTAGATCTGTATCATGGTCAGTTCCTAAGTGGATACATTGGGAAGGGGAGGGTTGCAGAAGACATCCCCTCTACCTTTCTCTTCCCCCTCCATTGCCCGTACACATGCACAAGGCAGTTGAGATTTAGAGAGAGGCTAGACCCGAAGCTCTATTAACTGCCTCACCCCAGCTTTCCTAGCACCCACACATCCATCAGTCCCTCAAGAGTAGAACCCAGAATCTGCAAAACTCCTTTTAAAATGGACAGGTAGATTTCATGACCTTTCATGAGGCCGTCAGTCTGTTCACTTTAGAGGCGGGCCGGCACTTCGTAGTCCAGATCCAAAGTTCTTCAGCAACCAAATGGGTGTTCATGTCTGGGTTTATAGCAGAGGTCTTGTCTCTGGTTCCTGCACATCCCCAATTGCTCATGCCATTCCTGCCTGCCCAAGACCTTCTGTAGCATGAGTTTTGCTAAAGGTCTACGGCAGAGATTTATGTAGCTCTAAAATAACTTGTAAAAAAGCCCTCTAAATTTATCACAGATGCACAAATGTGCCACAGGCACAGAACTGTCATTATACCCTCCCCAACACATTTTCACCTGCTCATGTGGTGTGCGCCTGTAGCAAGCTGGTGATGCACTTACTCTCAAGGGGGAGAGATTCTCCAGGTTCTGGGTCTTTGGTCCCACAGAGGAGAGTGAGATAGAGTGTGTTTGTTTGTGTGTATGTGTGAAAATGGCCTCGTAAGCAAGTCCCAGCTAAAACTAACAAGACACCAGGTGCTAGAATTACAGGGGTGGGGAACATGTAGCATAGTGAAAGGGCACCAATGGCCTCCTTTCTCTTCCATTCATGTGAACAGTTCTAGTTAATTCACTGACAGATTTGAGGTGAAAGCACGGGGGCAAAAGCAGTTGTGGGGAGAAACGTTTCAGATCCAAGTTCAGGTCGCCTGAACTCTTGAAAGGTTGAAGGGCTGTTAATGGGTGTGATGGCTGAAAGGTTCAGGTCGTATCTCATCTTTTTCACATTAAATCCTTAATTCTCATGTTCTTTATTATTTAAAACCTTCTCACTACCCCTCCAGAATTTAGTCTTTCTCCCTACGTGTTTAAGAGCTTCAGCCTTAGTCACAGGCCTTAGCGTCTTTTGTGTTCTCTGTCTATTCCAAAGGCGGCATTCTTGGCTCTAAAAAAGAGAGTCAGTAAAATGGTTTAGGAATCTGTACACTTTTAGGGGGGGAATCTAATTGTCAACATGCAATTTTGCTTTAAGTGTTTTGTGTGCATGAATTTTGTTCCTGGGAAAATGAGCAACTTAGTAACATAAGCTAGTGCCAGATAAACTCAGTGCAAGTTCGCCACACACAACTCTCCGTGCTCCTCTGTCTTAACATCACCCTGGTCTCCGATTCCATTGCTTAGGCTATCTGGAGCAGAGATGACCAATTGGTGTGTAGACAGATGTCTTCTAGCAGGTAATAAAGATGTAGCAGATAATGGTGAATACTAGGGGCTGTTCAGAGGAGTGGAGTAGATAACCAAGTTGGTGAAACTATTACCTCCTTGATTAAAGAATCTGCTTTGTTCGTCCTGATGGCTTGTTCGCTTCCCTTCACACACAACTACTATGGCAACCACTCCATTCTTCCCATCAGGCTTTGAGATCCCAAGTTTCCAGAGATCAATCCTGCTATATTTTAAACCCATTCTGACCATTCATTTGGACTCTCAGAGCAGCCTTTTTCTTATGTTCACTGTTGCAAATTACAAATATGTTTCATTTAGAAAACATAATGAACTCGTATGACTTTGCATCCTTAACATCTCAACTTCTCCTGCAGGAAGGGAGGTTATTTTGTTCCCAGGAACTCAACATTACTCAGTGGAATCAACCCCACTAGTAACACAGAAGAGCAAAACTGGAATGCTACAGTTCCAGAAACTGGATGCAACTTGCCTGTTGTGGGCGGGAGCCCGGCTCACAATGCTCGATCTGAACAAACGCAAAGTTGGGAGACAGCTGTCAGGCTAACTTGGATCTGAATTTTGGACTTTGCACCCACAGTATCTTTGCAAAGGGCTGAACCAATTCCCTGCTTTCAATCAGCCCTAAAGCCGCATTTGAAATCTGCCTCTCAGGGCTTGTCTACACGATGCGTGAGTTTGCCATAGAGGGGTGTAAATCCTAGTGAACAGTAGCATGTTGCACACTATCTGGCTTGTGTAGGCCCTGCAAGTACTACATTAACACAGGGGAATTCTTGTGCACACAAGCAGGGTCCATACAGGCCACTTAATATGAAACACTGGTGTACACTAGAGTTTACACCTCTCCCATGCAGATTAATGCCCTGTGTGGACAAGTCTTGCATTTCATGGCACGAGTCTATCTGATCCTGTGAGTGGAGACGGTCCCAGAGACTGGGCTCCAGCCTGAGACCCACTGTCGACACTACAATTTTATAGCTCTTCGGCACGAGCCAAGTCAGCTGGCCCAGGCCAGCAGCGAGTGTTTTATTGCAGTGTAGACATACCCCTTGAGTCTGTTGTCTTCCTGTCAGCTCTCCTTAGACTATGATAAAAGAGGACAAAATGTTATACAGACTTGTTGACGGGGGTGAAACTCAATGGTGGCCAAAGACTGTTTTTTGGAAACCGTGCCAACTCTAAACTGAAACCTTCCTGGCATGCAAGACAATCTTTGCTTTTTACTACGAGGCCCAAAACTAACATTTTCATAATAATTTTCCAGTATCAAAGTGATAGTTTTTATCCAAGACAGCTGAATACTGCAGAACAGTGCAAGAATAAGTCAGTGCCAAACATATGCTATGTATCTATTTTAACACCTTTGATAATAATAAAAAATGCATGTTCGTAGCCGTTTTCTCAACTTTCCTGCAATAACAAGAGCCTAGAGTTGATGCTTTTTGTTTTCCTTTCCCATTCTTACGGACCTGTGTTTAATTCTCCGTGCCAGTTTGGCTTTTTAACCTCTCTTTCTACATTCCACTAGTAATGTCTGATTAAGAAATTAGCCTTTCAAGTGCTATAAAAAAATCCAAGAAATACAGTAACACAATACCACGGAAAACTGATATAATCTTCTCAAAACTATAAAAATTGGTCACCCGAAGGAACATCTGCATGTAAAAAATTTTAAACAAACTGGAAAGGAATCAGATAGCCCATAAAGAACCTAGCAGCTAGAAGACCCGTTGGTCGGCTCACATTTTTTCCTGTCATCCTGAGTCAGAAAGGACTATCATTTTGAAGCATGTTTCTTCTGTTTTAGCTACCAGCATCTGCAATGAATTCCAGGACAGAACACTGAAAGTTTTTAAAAGGAAACTCAACCTTAAAATAATTATTCCTTAAATCATTAATACGGTGAAAGCGCCAGATGTAAAAGTATGAAGAAAAATAATAAAATATACTCCCAGGTACCAGTCAATTCCCCAATCTGCATCTGTCTGTTTTCTCAGTTCATTAATATGTGTTGTAGTCTCAGATATTTTCTTTTATGTAAAAATTTCCACTTGCTTGTTAATTCTTCTGTCTTGCATTAGATTCGCTGCTCCACCACTCAAAGCAACCCTGGCAGCATATGTTGCTGGACTGTGGATCTACCATAATGTAGGCTTGTCTCCAGCAAAAGATAACAATGTATTAGTCTGTTATCCGGCATGAGAACTGCTTCAGTGGGAATGTGTTCTCCAGGGCCCTGTTCAGCTCACTGCAAGATCGTGGTCTAATTCACAGAAGAGATATTACTCAGTAAGAACTTGTTGGGATTGCAAATAATGCCCGTGATTGCTTGGGTTGCCATGCTTTTGATGGAGTCAAGGTCTAAACTGACTTGGCAACTCACCCCACCAATTCCTGATCCAGATCTCATTCTTGCTGATCTCTGCTCATATGCTTGTCTCTGGGCTTGGTACTGCTCTGCAAGAGAAATAAGAACAATCTCTGCCATGGGGAGCTTACATTCAACAGATAGACACATGAGCAGGAAAGCCAGAGGACGGTGGTTACTTCTAACTAGAAAGGTTTCCCCTCTTTTCTTCTCCCTGGTAGGACAGTTGCAAAGAAAGCTCTTGACTGACAAGGTGGGTTAGGGTTTGTGGGCCACTGGAAGATGTGAATCTTTAGGAAACATCAGCAAAGGGAAAGCCAGGAGATCGAGTGTACTGGGATTAAAGATGGCATTTCATGTACAGAGGGCAAGCACGGAAGGAGAATGAAGATGGGAGTGAGAAGAGGAAACAAATAGGATTGCAAAACCGGTATTGCTAACTGTGCCAAGGTACAGAGGCACATTATGGCATTGAGATGAGCATCACAGTGTAAGAGCAGGAGAGTGGAGTTGAATTGGGCCTGGAAAGCGAAGAGGAAAACATCAAACTTAAAAATATTTTATATTTTCATTTGTGGTCAGGGGCTGCGACCAGGACTTCAGCCCGGGTGTGCTGGGTGCTATGCAAACACAAGGTCACTGCCCAAAATATCTTAACAATCTAAGTAAGACCTTTCAAGAGGGAGCTGGTGGAGGACTTGAGGCTGGTGTAGAAGATGTTAGGGATGGTGGCTTGGGTATGGAGATGATCTCAAGCTGGAAACGCAGCAAAAGTCTGGGTTTTCTGGACTCTGCATTTGATGTGAGATCACATCTAGCTGCCCTAGGTTGCTAGGGAAAGATAACAATGTGTGTAGCCTCCAGACACCCCAGAGCTCAAACAAACCATCTAGAAGTGACCAGATATGTGACAGACATATGAAAAGGCTTTGTATAAAAATCAGGGATGGGCAGCATGGATGCAATAAAGAAACCATCCCAACCTGTCATCCATTCTTTAAACCGGATTTGAGTCTTTTGGCTGATTTTTATTTGAATCTTTTAAAATAATTTTGTGCTCCACTGCACTCAGTGATTTGGCCAGGAGACAAAGCTAAGATATCAAATTAACCCAGGAAAAGGAAGAGATCTACAACCTGGCTGATCCTCAAAAAGTACCACTGGGATCTCAAAATTTGCAACTTACTTTCTAGTACAGGTAAACTTCAGATATCACCCCGGACCTTTTTGATGACTATCCAAACAGAATGGAACGTCTCATTATTATTACATAACATGCTATGGCACCGTCCTCAAAGTATCTAAACAGCTCACAGCCATTCGTTACTTTGCCTTCCTCTAGACTATTGTTGACATTCACTTGGACATTCAAAAATAGAATTAAAGAGAAAGGTTCAGTACGGACTCAAGAGTTCAGCCTGTATGGTATTCGGTGAAAGGCCCAGATTCTCTCTGCACTTTGCTGTCACCTGAAGACACAAGGAAGAAGTGCGGGTGGGACATCCGTTAGATAGGAAAGGGCATAGGTGTAGCAGATGCGATTCATGCCAGTATGAATGACAATAAGCGAGGCAAATCAGAATTGACAGGAAATATGACCTTGTGGTTTGGGTACAATCCTGGGACTCAAGACATGAAGGTCCAATTTCCTGCTCCATCACACACTTTGTGCATGAAATTTGGGCTAGTGGCTTAGATGCTCTTTGCTTCATTTTCCCATCTGAAAAATGAGGATAATAGACTTGCCCTGCCTCAGGGAGGTACTGTTAGGATAAATAATTAAAGCGTGTAAGGCAATTGGATACTATAATAGAGAGGGTCATAAAAGTACCATAGAGAGAGGGTGGTAATTTCAGCAGATCACTCTGTGTCAAAGCCAGGACTAGACAGCATGAAATCAATTAGGAAAATTTACAGTATAGTTAGAAAATATCTGGTGTTGTCAGTCTGGATTTAAATCATGGCTTGTCCTGATAGGGGTGGTGAATCAACTTTCTTGGCTAGATAGGAGAGGCCAAAACTTATAGGAGGGGAGTTACTGTTTTGTTTTGGCTTTTTTTGTAACATGGGGTCATAGTAAGGAAAAGGTCAAGAACCACTGATCTGGATGAAAGAATGTAAATTTTATTTTATTGCAAGCATAAAGATGGCACCCATTGCTTGAGTGTTGTCATGTAGTGCTGTGAGCTATTGATTTTGATGTTGGACCCTGCAGTAGCAAGGCGCAAGCGGTGAGCTACACCTGAGAAAAATGGGAAAGCAGAGACCCACGAGCATACAGGAGATATAGCGAAGGGAAGAGAAAAACAGAGAAGAGTATTTGAAAGCTGGCCAAGAAAACCAAAGGCATTCTCAAAAGAGGGCCCTAATTTGCCTATGTGCAAATGTGACGGGTATAAGAAACAGACTAGTTAGTGACATGTGCAAGCATGAGCTGATTGAGATATGTTTCGTATAACTGAGAGACATCGGGGTGACACAGATTCACGGGAGGCAAAGGTAGAGGGGAACTTACCATTTAAAGGCAATGATGCAGGGGACACAGGATACTGTAATTTAGAGAAGCAAAGGAAAGAAATATTTGATAGCCCTCAGAGCCACATGTGTTAGAACTTAGATGCTAGGCCCTCATACGATTCTGGCTGTGGCTACACGGGCACTAGCCCCGCTAATGCCAATGAGAGCTACCCTTATTAAAAAGTACTCTAACCATTCACATGTCAGCGCCTAAAGAGAGGCACTCAGATCCAGCTGAAGGCATCCAAGTAAGGGTGCTGATCTCCAGAGGTGCTGAGCACCTCTGAAAGCCAGCCCATTGACTAACGTTAGGCAGCAAAGTTTGAAATTGCTGCCCTAAGCTTACAATAGTGATACAATAACATTGAAGCTTTTGGGGCTATCTCTGTAACTGATTGTCTGCAAGGGCACACCCCCAAGCAACTGGAATAAAGAGATATAGAGTTGAAGAGGACCTCTCAGGCCCCCGAGTCCAGCCCCCTGCTATCAGAAGCAACCCAGTCACATCATCCCATTCGTAAACTTCTTAAACTCCATCATCTGCCTAGTTAGACTGTTCCAGAACCTCACTCCTCTGACGGATAGAAACCCTCTCATTTCCAGCCTAAGTTCATGGCCAGTTGATCCCCATGTGTTCTCTTGTCAACACTGTCCTTCCGTTTAAATCGCTCTCGCCCCTCTCCGTAGTGTTTGCTCCCTGGAGATATTTATAGAGATCAGTTTATCCCCCTCAGTCTTTGTTTTGCTAGGCTAAACAAACCAAGCTCTTTTAGGATGTATCTGTACTTCAGCTGGGAGCGTGCTTCCCAGCTCAGGTAGACAGGCAGCATGCTAAAACAGCAATGTATCCAAAGATATTATAAGCAGCAGTTTGGGCTAGTTACCTGAGTACACACCCATCTGGATCTCCTCGGCATATTCTCAGGCAGCTAGCCCAAGTGGTGCCTGCTATTTTTCGCTGCTAGCTCTGTTGGAGCTAGCACTTACCGGTCTACTCATGCTGAGAAGCACATGCCCAGCTGCCAGGTAGATATAGCCTTAGTCTCCTCTTGTAAGGCAGATCACCCTTGATCCCTTGATCACCCTAATAGCCCTTCTCTGCACTTGTTCTAGTTTGAATTTTCGAATCAGAACTCGACACAGGAGGACTAGATCAGAGGACTTGTCAACCACAAGACCAGGGGGCAGGAGAATGAGAAATGAAATCAAAAGGGGGCTCTGGAAAGGGAGGAGTTGTATTGATGTGGAACTTGTATTGCTCACACAAACAGTGAATATAGACCAGGCTTCGTCATAAATGCCAGCTCCATTTCTTGTACCATCTCCTGTCCATGCGCTCTTCCTCTCCGCTGTGCTTTTAGCATCTTGGGGTTGACATAGGTCATAATCATGACATGAGTAGGTCATAGGTATCTGGTCATGGGAATTGTTTTTGGCTCAATCTCAACTATATACAGGGTACCCAGATAGCACAGGCTCCCACTGACTTCAGCAGAGATTGGCCTGATCCCTCCCGGAGCTTCCACTAAGGTATTGATGCAACACTTCCAGTACAGATCTGCACCTATCAGACAAAATATGATGCCAAGAGTTGAATTGGAGAGACAGGTGAATGGGGGGAAAAGCTATGTGAGGTTGAGAATGCCTTGAGAAATGCTAGAAAAGGCTATAGAGGGCCAATACAACCTTACGGATTGGTCAACAGCTGTACTGAAGTGAAGAAACCCTTGAGAGTCTGAAAAGAAGGTCTGGGTGGCTTAAGTCAAAACTGAGGTGAGGAGGTTTGGTGGGTGAATTTTGCTTATACCCAAGATACTAATGACTAACAGTGCTAAAGTATGTGGTTGACCTGTGTGTGAAGTAGTCTATGCATGGCTATAAGTGGTATTTGAGTAATGTGGATTACAGAGGAAATAATGGAACGTAGCAGACATATAAATCAGCAATGTCAGTGCTACAAGGGGGAGATGCGTGAGACGAAAGAAAAGGAATGTAAGAAAGTTGTCAGAAATATCATTCCAAGAAAGAGTGAAGATTGAGCAAGCCTGAAAGACAAACAATACAATATTTTACAAATACATAAAGGAGAGGAGGAGGAGGAGGAGGTCAAGGGAGGAAAGACTGGAGGGCTCTTGAGGAACTAAGTCAGGGGAAGAGTGTCAGAGGAGGCGGTGGCAGATATTTCTGGGGGAAGTCTTAGTATTTACCAGGGAGGGCAATGAAAACATTCCAGAGTCTAAGCTATGGTTTCTCCTGAGGAGGTGAAGATGGACAAAATGCCAAGAGTAAAGATACCACCAGAACAGGTACAAGGTAAAGTGGAGGAGTAACATTTTTGAAAGCACCTAAATGATTTAAGAGACTGCATCCCATTTCCAAGAGTTACTTAAGCTCTTAGGAGACTTAGTGTCATTGAAAGTCCATGAGACTTAGGTTCCTAAGTCACTTTTGAAAATGGGACTTTGGTGCTTTTGGAAATGTCACTTGCTATCAACAGTCCTATTTAGCATTTCTATGGCAGTAGTGTCCAAAGGCTCCAGTCAAAATCGAAGGCCCGGTCATTGTGTCGGGGCCTTGTGCAAACACAAAGCAAGACCAGTGTCTTCCCTGAAGAGCTTAGCATCTAATTGGAAACAAGAGGCAGCAAGTGAGCCTGGTGAGAAACGGGAGGGAAGAGGAGGGTGTGTGTGGAGATCAATAACAGGCACGCACAGTTACACCAGCAGCTGTGGGCACAATGGAATGGTTCCAAATCAGTCCAATGAGGCTGGACTTTTCAAAGTAGCTGAACGAGTGTCCAGATCCCACTGGATTTCAATGGGATTTGAGTACCTAACTCCCAAAAGCTCCTTGGAAATGTCCAGCCTTAGATGTTAAAACTCCCCTTCCATTCAGAGCCCTCTGAGCTCTCTTAATATTTACCTTAAGTGCTTAAATAATTCTCCCAGGCCCTCATCAAGTAAAAGTCACTTTGGCCTTTTCCTCCATTCTTACCACCTCCCTGCTCAAAGATTGTCCCTTTGGGGTTCTTGCTCAGGGTCACACTGAGAATGATTTATTCTCTCTCGGCTGCTGTCTGGGAGTAGGAAAGGCAGGACTGGACAGTGACCTGTTCAGTTAGAAAAGGAGGCTACGCTGTAAGTGTGGCCTTGCGAAGTTGTATCTCCAATCACTGCTACTAGCTGGAGGAGGAGGACCTCACAGGGCCCTTGTGGTAGGTAAGATCCTCTTCTCCATGCAGGTCTGAGTCTAACTAAACTGGAGAACTCTGCAAGTCAAGGCCGTCTCCCCGAATTCCTTAAGACATGGCAGCTGCAAACTGAAAGGAAGGGTGGTGAGGATGTTTAATTCTCCACTGACAACAAAAGAGGTAATAGGGGACTGGGAAGGAGGTAATGTTTCATCCCTGCTTTGGGAGGAGTTGAGAATGGAACTGAGTCATTGGCCTGGATATTGAGGGAGAGTTGAAAGCCAAGAAAGGAAGGAAAAGGCAGAAGAGCCTTAGTCCGAGAGAGATCGCACAGAGCCTCCAGAGGAACGAGGTGGGAATGACTTTAGAGCTGGTCAAAATTTGTACATTTGTATTTTTTGGACAGAAAAATGAACATTTTGGTTAAAACAATCCCTGTTTATCTAAAAGATTTTGGCAACCGAAAACCAAACATTTTCAAAGTGTTTTAACTTTCATTTTCTGGGCTTTTGACAAATGCAAACATTTTGATGAAAAATATAATTTTTTGTTGTCATTGATAGTTTTTGCAGGGAAGAAAAATATAACTTTCTGACCAACTCTGGAAGATTTGGGGTGTCTCTAATTCTACCGAAGAACTCCCAAAGCATAGCATACATTGACTTGGGCCATGAGAAGGGCCCAGGATTTGGCCTGATAGAGATTTCTTTTTTTTCTCTTCAGGCAACTGATTTTTTGGGTGCAGGATCAAAATTTCACCTCCTGTGTCTAACAAATAGACCAGCAGTGTGAGTTAGATGGAACACATTCAGAGGCCTGGTGTGCTTAAGGAAAGTTGTATGGTTTTCACTCTCTCCTCCAGTTAAACAATAAAGTGCTGACTGAAAATGTCAAGCTTACGTTTAAACAAAATAAAAGACTGTCTGGCTCCGAGTAGAGAATTTAAACACATATTAATTATGGTTGCTAATACTCTGACATTTTCAGGATTTTAATAAACGAATACATATTTCCTCTTCATATTTCAGTGACATGAAATCTGTTTGGCACAAGTAATTTCAACAACTCTGGATGACGGGTGCAAAAGGAAAATGAATGTGTAGAGTCATTAACGTGAATCAGTAGTGCCCTCACTCAGAGTAAGTCATATGTAAACCTATTGCCCCCGTAGATGATGAAATCATAGCCCCAGGGGCTTTGACGGGCATTTATGTATTTGAAACACATGATTTATTTAAATAATGATAATACGGGAATCAGATGAAGGAGGAAAGATAAGATCAGAAAGGCTCTCTCCAGAATATGACAGACTGGAATAAAAGTCTCACTGAAAACATTACAATGATATAATTTTAAAAATATTAGCATGAAAACAGGGTTGCTGTTGTTCAAAACTAATTGTCGGGTTACGAAAGACAATGCTCTAGACCAGCATGGTAGTTCAGGGAATCTTGTTATTGTAGTGTAAAGGAATAGGGTAGATCCTTTAAATAATTTGTCAGCCCTTCGGTGGTGCTCACTGTGTGGTATGTTTTAGAAGCAAGGGCATAGCCAGAAGTGATTTTTTGGCAGGGCCTGCGGCTGACCCAATTGGACCGGCTGAACTTCCTGCTTCCGGCGACATGAGCAGAAGCAGGAAATTCGGGAAGCCACCAGCCAAGAAAACTCCAGTTGCCAAGGTAGCTTAAGCAGTGCTTGGGTGGGCCTGCTTTCAAAGTGAGTGGGCCACTGCCCACCCAAGCCCACCTGTAGCTACGCCACTGTTCAGAAGTTGCCTGAACCTAACCAGGCCAGTGTAGCTGTAGGAATAAAATTGTAAAATAATGTAGGAATAAAATGGTAATAGAATCTATTTGTAATATTTGAACTCCCCTCAGCTATATTCCATACTGTAAATGTAAAACTCCATACTGTAAATGTAAAACTCCATTTTAACCAAATGTACTCCATCTTGCACAAAACTCTTTCTAAACTGTTAGATGATTAAGTAATGCTATCTGAACAAGTGTGAATGGAAGGTGTATGTATGTGTGAACCAGACCCAAACTGCCAGCTTGTTCTGATGAAGTGTGGTGTCCACCCTAATGGCTGAAGAAGTGTGAACACATCCCTGAAAAGCAAAACAAGAATCCACCTCAGAAAACAAACGAGCAAACTTAATCAAAACACTAGGAACGAGCTGAAAGTCTCGTCTGCTATTGTCCAGCAAGTAACGGACAGATAAGCGACGTGACTCAGCAGAACTCCTAAGTTTAAACTGAAGACAAAAAGATATAAAAGACTGGGTGAGATTCAAAGCTTTGGGAAAGAGAAAAACTGTTCTGCAGACCAGCAATGAAGAGCGTCGGTGCGCGCCTGACAAAGACCCCGCTCTCCTCGTGCCCAGCTTCCCTGGCCAGGTAGCTGCCACGAGCCACGAACTCCAGCAACGAACCCAAGCTGCGATCTCAAGCCACGATAAGGACTGGTAGCTATACAACCTCAGAACATTTCCTGGTGTGTTTGGGCGCGTGTGTGTTTGTGTGTGTATGTGCATAGGTTTAAGATAGTTATTGTGTGTGTATGTGCATAGGTTTAAGATAGTTATTGTATGTGCATAGGTTTAAGATAATTATTAATTTAGCATTTGATAATAAATGTGGCATACTGCCTTTTCCCCTTAAAAGGATCCCGAGTGCTCTTTTTAGCACAACGTAGCCAGGCCTTGCATGTTGAGTATATACAGAAAAGACAGTTAACTGGATCTCGCCCTGCCCAGGTGGTTTCTTTGTAATGTTTGTTGTGCAAAGAGCAAAAGCCACAATTATTACTATTTATTTGTATTGTGATGGCTCTTAGGGCTCTCAGTCATGGAGCAGGGCCCTGTTGTGGTGACTTCTGTACAAACACATAACAAATGGTTGCATAGCCCAGTGTCACTTGGGAAATTTGGGAATGACCCACAGCTCAATACTCTGGCACATCAGGGAGGCAAGGGCCAACCCCCATCAGAGAGCAGGATCTCAGTTTTGGGGAAAGAATGGAGTGGTGATGGGTTGCTCAGATACTACATCACAGGCTTTCATTCAGGGAGGTACAAATAGGAATGCAGGGGCATGACCCATGTGGCTCCCATATTTGTTAAGTGGGAAGGGGATCATGGATGATGGGAGAGAAAGCTGGAGAGGATTTTGTTATGGAAAGGACTGAGAATCTTTCTACTACAATGATGAAAGATCATTAAAAACCTAGATAGACCTAGCACCATGCTCAGAGTTTTAGTTTTAGGTAGGGAGGGGCTCTACTATAGTTCAGAGCGGAGACCTTTTTTTTTTATTTTTCAAATTTCAAAATGTTAGTAACATTTCCAATTTTGAAAATAAAAAGAAATCACATGTTTTGTATTAACATCAAACTATAGATCTGGGCACAATTTTAAACATTTGGAAACTTCCAAGCTCAAAATGTAGGTACAATTGCATTTTGAAAAAAAAAAAAAAGCAAAACAAAACCAAAAAACCCTGGGAAAAAATTCTGAAATAGTTTTTACTCATCAGTTCCTTTTTCTCAGCCACCTCCAAAGATGGATTATAGTCACAGGCAGAATGAGGCAGTCCTCTCTCAGTTACAAGTTTTGTGTTGGGATGGGGCTGCTATCACTAATTGTTAATATTAATAATAGATATATGAATCGCACTACTGCTTAAGGACACCTGTCAGCGATCAAGGGCCCATGTGGTAGGCATTGCCCCAATGCGTTTACATTTACTGATGCAATCAGGGGAAAGTGGAAGTAAAAAGGAAACACAGAAAGGAAAGGACTGATAGACACATTAATGGGGTTATTGCAGATTTGCACAGCTGCAACTGAGATCAGTGGCTAGGTCATTATTAATGTTCGCATCAGTAGTATTACAACAGAACTTCTGGGTATTTCTACACTGCAACGAAACACCAGCAACTGGCCCATGTCAGCTGACTTGGGCTCGCAGGACTGGTGATGTGGAGCGATCAAATTGTAGTGTAGACATTAGGGCTTGGGCGGAGCCAGGCTCTGGGACCCTCCCACCTTGTGGGGTTCTAAAGCCTGGACGTCTACGCTACAATTTTATACCCTTGTAGCCCAAGCCCTGTGAGCCTGAGTCAGCTGACCTGGGCCAGCTGCAGATGTTTTATTGCAGTGTAGACGTACTCTAAACAAGACCAGGCTCCATTGCACCTGTGGCAATAGACAGTCCCTGCCCTGAAGAGCTTACAGTCTCAAAAGAGGAGAAAGAAAAACGTGGGAGAAAATGTATTATCTCCATTTCACACATAGGCTACCAAAGCACTGATTCAGGCACTGACCCAGCAAACTTCTTATGCATGTGACTAACTTTAAACACATGATTAGTCTCATTAGTTCACCCAAGGTCGGGCAAGGTATCTGTGAGAAAGCTGGGAACAGCAGCATCATCCCAGTCAAACAGCACAACCATAAACCCAACCCACGTCTCTCCAGATTTGGAGTTTCCTTGACTTTTCACAAAGTGTGATTTGTGCTGTAAGTAGCAATGGTTTTGTTTCCAGTTATGCATGTTCTGACATTGGAGAAAGCCATTTAAATCTGTGCAGACGGGACATGGAAACTGATTTGACTCTCATGCCGCCACATTGAGTTTCACGGGAGTATTTTAAGTTAAATGAGGTCAGAATTATGCCCATATCTAGTCTTCCACAAATGCACAAAGAATGAGAATGAAACTCCCATTAGTCTTATTGGGAGTTACCAAAGAAAATCCCTGAATACAGAGGCGACCCTTGACCTTTCGAGCGTTAAATTATAGGATTTTTTGGTGGAAGGAATCTAAGACAAGGATGCGCTCTAAAGGATTCATTTCATTACAACACTGAGTGCTGATATGTAAGTATCATGAAATAAATGTGATCTCCAGAAGGAGTTTGACATCAAGTATGTGGGGAAGAAACAGGACTGGCTGCAGAGTTCTGAAGGTGACCAGTCAGAGATAGATATGAAATGGAAATGAGACAGACCAGTAGTGGTCACAAAAGATTTGGAGAGAGGGGAAAAAACCAAGAGCCGTTGGAGGAGATGGAAATAATGGATACAGAATAGGAGGAGCTCAGCTCCTTCAATTCTTTATAGAGCTGATGTCCTTATAACCCGTGCAACTTGAGAGATCAACTTTTCGTGATTAACATTTGGGGCTTTGGTGTTTGATTTACAGGATTAATAGTCAGGAGAGATGGATTCTTTGTTTCTGGCTGTGCTATAGACTTCCTGATTAAATTTATGTAAGTCACTTAGGCCCAGATTTTCAAATTCGGGGGCCTCAGTTTACGCATACAAATCCATATTGACCTGCCTGATTTACATGGTTGCTGAGCAACAGCGACTCTCATTGACTTCTAGCCCTGCTCCTCAAACTTGAGAATATTGGCTTTAATGCTGTGCACCTCGGTTTCGTCATCACTGAAATGGGGGCAATATTACTACCCTTTTTTCCAAAGTCTGTTCTGAGGTTAACTTTATTAGTGCTTGTAAAGTGCTTAGAAATACTAAGCTGGAAAGTGCGACAGAAAAGAAAAATGCAACTATGTGGAACAGCTCAAAACAAGAATGATGAAAGCAGCTTACATTTTGAATAATTAATCTGATTCTTTTAATACTGTACTTTCCACCTAATTATTATAATAACTGGCCCACAATAGAGAGAGAGAGATGAAAACTATTATTAATTCCTAATAATTATTATATCTTACACACAAACTCTATGATCTTTGCTACTGCTGCAGTCTAATGCAAAAGCCTGGGGCATTTATAGTTAGAAATAAAAGAAAGAAGATGACCCTTTGATTCTTTCTGGGAAAAACACGATATTATCCAGAACTAAAAATGAAGCTAATAATATTTGATATATATGTAGCACATGTCATCTGACAATCTCAGAGCAGTGTAAAATGACCATACTGGAAGTTCTGGGTGTTAAACACTTCTGAATATCAGATCATTAGCTTAAATAGCTAAATATGACATTAATTGTCTAAACTCGAAGCACCCACATTGGAACATTTTGACCCCAGGCTACTGGTGCTCAGCTCTTGGATCGAACCGCTAGAACAAATGAATAAAGCACTTTAAATACTGTACGGGTTTCTTTTCAGATTTTCTAAATAAATGGACATATTTTTAGACGCTGCAGATAAAACATCGCATGGAAAAATGACGAAATATCCTGAGCCATTCATTCCATCAACTCCCTGTCTTGAGATTCACAGGTGAAGTTACTCAAATCTGTTGTTGGGAAGCATAAAAAAATTGCAAGAGTTTAACAAACCCAGGAGGCTATTCTATTGGAAACTAGAGGAAGTTCCCCTTTAAAGATTCTCAGTCTTTACCAAGAGAGCTCTTTTGTCACTGAGAGCCCCAAATGAAGAAATTTCACTTTGGAAGGGGCCATGTGTCTGGAAACAGGGGTTTTGTTGCGTGTGAATGCACACACACACACACATACGTGTGCAAGCACACACAAAATTCAGAGACTTGGGTAATAATGTTTTCTTTAGGCTCACTGCTGTGCATCTCTCTCTTTGTGGCAAAGCTCAAGGTAAAAGTACAATCTGCTTAATATACATAATACATGAGACACATCAGGCCTAGAGGCGGCGGAAAGGGTCCAGTCTGAGAGGCTGGGGTGCGTGGAATGACGTATCAGGACTGTTGGAAATCTCCAGCACATGGTGTGAGCTTCCATTCCTGTCCTTGGGACAGGAACAGAGCGGAGGTGCAAAAGTGGCCTCTGTATTCGGCATATCCTGGGATCCCTCAGCATTACTTAGAGAAGCCTGAGGGGTGTTCTGCCTACTGCTTTGCTTCCTATAGCCCCGCAGAAACAGAGAATTGCCAGATTGCGGTTGCACTCTGACCACACCTTGATGTTGCCCCCTGTATTGCTGCTGGGAGCAGAGCCAGTGCAGTGTCTTCATGCCAGCTGTACAGCACCTGGTGAGCTTCCTGTGCTGGGGTATCCTCAAATGGCTGTTTCTGTCCACTTTAAAACCTCTTCATGCTTTCAAAGGGATGTAAAAGGAGCCAGAGGCTACCGAGGAGATGCCAGGGCCCAGGAAGAACTGCATGCGACCACACAGCCTGCACGAACATTGGGTTGGCTCTGCAACCAGGCAAATGTAAGCACATCTAACTCCATAACAGCGTCTCTGACAACATTCCTTTCCTTTCCATTATGTTCTATGTAAGTACATTTGTTATTAATCATCCACTTGCACGTTAATACAGTGTTTAAACCAGATATTCCATCCTAGCAACTTACATTCATATTTGTTTGAATAATCTATTTAAAATGATGTCTGGCCAGCAGTGTGGTCTGGCTGGCAGCACTCCGCACTCCCAAGCGGACGTTTTTATTTGGTTTGCTCTATATTTTCTTCCTCTGCTCTTATTTTATATCATCCATCAAAAACCTTCCACTCATATAGATATTCTTTCCCAATGCTTCTTCTGCATGCAGTCAATGTAGGTCAAGTTCTTTCTTTTCTTGTCTTAATAACTTTGGACAGGTGACTCTATCAGAACTGAAGATTTTTGAGGAACTAATGTTCTGGCATTCCTTTGCAATATTTCTTTGTAGGATATCATTGTTTTGCAGCATTTATTAATAAATATCCTGGATCCTGCAACGCATTGTGTCCATGGGCAGACATGTGAGCCAGCACACCACCCCCTGAAGTCAATGGGGTGCCCCCGTGGGTCGCGGATAAGCCAAGGGGCATTACATTTCAGAATTAGGGCCATGTTAGCCTGATTCACCACTACAAAGATAAAGAACAGGAAGGTGATCAGGCAATTGTTTGAGATGGGCCTAAATTCAAACACTGGGTCTAGACAGCTTCTGACTTTGGAAAGTTTGAAATCTGAATCAGATTTTTGCAATTGAGTAGTTCCATTGATGTCTCGTGTGAGTAAGTGCTACTCAGGGTGAGTAACAGTTTTAAAATCTGGCCCAAAGTCCTTCACAGTTCCAGGAAAGAGGGAAAATCTCTCATTAAAAAGGAACTCTGACACAGGGGTCAGACTCAGATGATTTGAAAAATGTCAATTTTCAGAACATTGTACAGATATTAATTAATCCTGGCCATATGCCTGCGAGGTGTATATCTACATGCAATTTGTTCTCACTTTACAAGACACCCTGGACACAACCCAAACGCCTTCGAAGTCAACTTTCTATTTGTTTCTACAGATCAGGCCCAGAGATAGTAAGTGGTTTGAAGAAAGCTACAATGGGAGTCTGTGTCAGAGTTAGGACCAGAACTCAGGAGGTCTCATCGGTATTCACCAGGCACTACTCCTTCAGGATTTCATCTCAGTCCCCCTTATTTGCACATGCTCAGCTAACTAGACCACGTCTAGTTCTCTTAGTTGAATCTTCTCTGAAATGCAGCATCTGAACATTTTGGAATTGCAGATCTTGGTTGGAGATCTCCCAAGAAAACTCCTATTCTCTTCCTCTTTTTCCTGATATCCAGGGTTGCTTCTTCTAGTCTGATTGCCTGTAAAATCAGCCTCTCCCAGGATCCTTTGGTGTTTCCTTCTTGGATCTGGAAATCGAGACGCACACAAAGTGGAAAAAGGCTAATTAAATATTTTTGAACCACAAAGAAGTGAGTTTGAGGTCTGGGTTAAGGTTAACATTAGGTTTCCTTTTATCTGGGCAGGTCTTCAAGTAACTAGTTAAGAAAATTCACTGTGAAGTCCTCTGGCTCTTGACTCCCTCAGGAGAAACAAAAATTGGGGCAGATTCTCCCCTTTGGGGCAGATTCTCCCCTTTTTCCACATGCAGGTCACCCAGAACTTTTACACGTGCATCAAAGAGAGAACGTGCCCCCTTGTTAGCATGTTCCAAAGATCCATTCTCTCCAGTAATTAGATATTCTTTACAATAATGAGATTTTGGACTATACGTCGTGCCATAGTTAGCTTCAGTACAGTGGCCAGTCCATCAGCTCAACTCTTCTGACCCATTTCACCCTTCAAGCACCCCTATACAGAGACATTGGGAGAGCTCCTATGGAGAAAGGTTCAGTGTTTCATAATGCATGTTGGTCCCTCTCAGGGGCTCTGTAAATCTTGTTTCCCCACTGCACAATGGAAACACATCAGTCCCACTGCAGTAGGATTAACCCCTTATGATCTGTATTCCCTTAGGGAACTGTTGCTGGCTTGACTTAGCATCACAGGTAGTTGTGAACGTACCAACCTGATACTATGTTCTTGCCCTGGCTTCCTGTGGGATAGAGACTAGTTTAAGCTCTCTATTAACCTACTGATAAAACACTCACTGGGACTGATCCCATCTCCCTGAGACGTCACCTTTCCTTCCACATCCATGACCTTTCACAATAGCTAAAGTCAGCTAGGAAAAGGAAACTGTCAACCAACACAGGGATGTTCATGAGTGCAAGAGACAGAACTATGATTGGAGCTAGACCTAGACTATGAAACTCACTCCTGCCAGCGCTAAGAGAGACTGTATAAACCAATCAAGGTATTTCTCCTGAAAACTGGAAAAGAGGAGAGCAAGAAAGAGGCACATTCTTATTTCTGTTTTTAAATGCTTGTGAAGAGCATGGATGCTACCGTGCTGAAGGAAAGATAGGGGGTGGGGGGAAGGAGAGATAGATAGATCTCTGAACAACTTTGAGAAAGCGCTATTGTTAGCTGATCGCTCAATGGATCAATTTAAGAATTTCTGTTCTTATCCACAAGGTCTTGTGTTTGAGATTGACCAGGGACCAACCTTTTGATATGTCTGCTTGTCAAGGCGAAGACAGCCTTCAATAGACATCTGCAGGAATCTAAAATTCAGGACAAAGAGCAAAATAGCATATTTCGGTTAAAAAGCTCTTTTTTGCTCCTGGCAATGAATTTAAGGCATGTGCTTAGCTGCTATTTTCTTTCACCTTTAATTTTTCTTTGGAAAGCATATGCTACTGTTCTTTATGACTGCCTGTATATAATATTGCAGCCCAGCATGATATCCCGCATCAGTAAAGCGCTCTTGTAATGAAATCATTTTCTTTTTCCATCGCAGAACTTCACTATAACTGAAATAGAAATTTGGACATGGCATTGCAATGAAACAATTTGAGACTTTCATTCTACTTTATGATGGAGCAATTCCTGAGTGATTCTGAGGCCAGTTCCAAGCAGTATTGAATAGATGGTTGCAAATGAGATTTTTAAAAATATTTTGGGGAAGAGATGGCAATTGGAAAACAGAAAAAATCCAAAAACCAAGAACATTTTTTGGGGGGGGGAGATGAAAGCCTGATTTTTTTTAAAAAAACAAAATTGGATTTCTTTATTTATTTGCAAAAATTTCCATTTTGTGGAAAAGCCATTTTTTTAATGAAAAAAGTGCCTCTGAAAATTTTTCAATCATCTCTAATATTAAGCATTTGCATTCTCTATTTAAATCCATGAAACTGCAGGTGTTTAGCATCTCTCTGGATTTGGATTTACAAATGGAGTTTGCTTTACCTAAATTCACTAATCCTAAATCTTTGTTACATTTTTATTCGGTCCTCACTCAGGCAAAGCTCCCATTTATGGGTAGTGAATAAGGACTGTAGGACCTAACCCAATAGCCAGATTCCACTGTATGCAAGACAACTCTTATTAAGCACCGGGGTTAGTCAGCAATAGGCTCTACTCTAGCACTTAAACTTTTGGCGTTCCCACAAGGAAATCTATTGAGAGACTGTGCTTTGTAAATTCAATTCTCTTTGCTGGCTTATAACACAGCTGCTATATATTATCTTATACATTTGACCACAAAGGTGCATTCTATAGGCAAGATTGATCCATTACTAGCATCTCTTTTTACTCATTCACTGCTTTTCAGTGTAATGTTTGGGGGCCCTGTTCTCAGCCACTTGTACATTTCAGCACTTGAAACACACCAAGAGGGACAAACACTTGACTAATATCTCCACCTTAGTATCTACACCCGTCTCTCTATTTCTCTAGCTTTCTACCCAGCCCATTGTACCGGCCAATTGTGCTATCATAAAGCAGAGTGTTGGGGGTGGGTTTGTGGTGGCGAAGGACCATGCAATCACAAGCTTTATTGCATACCATCCCATCCAGTGATCCTTGTTCTTATCATGAGAGCCCATTCAAGGGGAAATTACACCAGACTTCAACTGGGGAAAGTGTACCTCTGTTCCAAGGGCATTCAGGGCTGTGACCACAAAAGGTGAGAACCACAGAACAAGCCTCTTCTACTTTAATTGTGAAATATTTCAAGCAACTAGCAAAAAAAAGAAAAAAGAAAACCAATAACAACAAAAAAACCCCACAAAAATACTATTGAGATCAGGTGGTCCCAATTCCCAGAGATAAAAAAGTTCAATAATATACCGGTCAACAGCATTAGCCTATCCTCAATAGGCTCTTGTGCTTTTAAAAAAGGACTAAAATAACCACTTGGAAATGTTAAACCAAGGCATGGCATTTTAATATGAAAATAGAGGCCTCGTATATTTTTGGTTCCCTCTAACAATGATTGCCCTCAAGCAGATCACTTAGACTTGGCAAATTGGTTTCTGCAAGGGGCTGTATGATCATAAAAATAATTCATACATATTTATGGCAAGCTGCTTTCAAGCCTCGGGTTTTTTTTGTTTTGTTTTTTTATTGGGATTTTGTTTTTGTTTTTTGCTTATTATCATAGTAACAGAATGGTCACAACAAATGCATATTTTGGCTGAGTTCCAAAATAATGTTCAAAAATGGTTTTTTTTGTCATTTATTGAGAGGAATCCTGATGAATATTTGAATTATATTTTCCCATTAGGTGAACTGAAGTGCTTGCTGGCAGCTCTGGTTTTCCCCTCATCCACAGAAAATGTGACTTTTTTATTATGCCAAGGACTTTTGAGAGAATAGCCGTGGAGACTTCCTCCCTCCTCCCCGGCTGTTTATAATGATATCTAATTCTGTGGTAATTTTTAATGGTCAGAATTCCTGAGGGATTTATTTGCAAATTTCATCAACTTGAGTTCCTGCTTCATTTACTCAAAAGCAGTGCTTAGAACTGACTCAAAGAGCAGGGTCCCTCTTAAAACATTACAGCGTAACATAATGGACTGTGACTAGTTATCGCAGATAAAATGCTCTATTGTCAAGAGAATCGGATAACACATTTTGCTGTGGATGAACTTGCTGAATTACACGCACCATTGACCCAATTTAAACAAACACACATTGTATTTTAAACCTTGAATTTCTACTTAATCCAATAGCAACTGGGGCAATTTACAACACTTTATTCCATTCAAGAGTAAGTTGTTCTGCAAATGGAAGTAAACAATCAACATCCACTTCTGCATTATTTTATTAAAGGTCAGAGCTGAAAGAGTCTTAGTACTCTTTCTCTGAAGGTCTTCATAATGTGTCACCATTATATTTTTCTTAATGTCTCAACAGTACTGCCATTATCTAGACACTTCTTCTCTTATGATTCTCAATATCATGGTGCTGCAACCTCTTGCATAAGGACATATTGGTCTATATATGCCCAGTAATAGAAACTGTGACCCTGATCTGTGCAACTAAAGGATCAGGGCCCATTGGCCTATAGCTGAAGTGGGACTCTGATTTTATCTTGTTCAGACTCTGAATAGATTGTTTAAGAAGAAACTGACCTAGTCTGGTCTCTGGCCTCCTCTGAAAAGGGATCTTTGCTCTGTTTTTTAGGTTGTGGTTTTCAGGAGCCAAGGTAGGCATTTGAATGACTAGCCCTTCACTGCTCTTGTTATTTGAGCATCTAGATCAAAGCTAGCTCTGGTGTGTCCACTCAGGCTGCAGCTACATTTCAGATTACAACATAGATGTAGCCTTATTAGCAAACCACAAGGGTAACTTTTGCTGATTCTAATGAAAGGAAAATAGAAGAAACCAGGACAATATTTTTAAAAGCGGCTGCTGATTTTAGGTGCCTCCATTTTTCATTGCCCAATTTCAGATGCAATAGCATAAGTTCCGGTCAATCAAAACTCGCCTTTGCAAGCAATCAGAGTTGTGGGTGCTTAGCATCTCTGAAGAGCAGGCCCTATATAGCTATATCTGCCTCCATTTATGTTAAACATGTTAAACGTACCAAAATATGCTTCTATCTTAATGTACTATTAAACCAGAAAGTTGGAGTGCTCTTTATGTTCTTTGAAAATCTGTATATGCTATTTATTGTTTGTACTTTACAGAGGCTCCTCATCTGAAGACACTGCAGATGGAAATATACTGTATGTGCCAAAGCACATGAAGCATCACAGAAAGAGAGAGAAAGAGATTGTTCTAGCACTCAGATTGTGTTAGGTTCTTTCTAAATGGAGATGAAAATTCAGGATCCATTGATTTCCCTTGGTGTCAACGTCCATAGGATTAGACCCCAGGTCTCGTCCTTGCATACTTTACAAACAGAAATGCTTTGCTATATTCCTCCGGTGTTTTATTACCGCATAAAACAACCATTAAAAAAAAAAACTAACACTCCCAGGGTTTGATCAGAAAACTCTTAAGCAATGCAGAAGGAATTCGCAGTTTTTTGATACTGCATTATTACACTAATATCTTAATCCTTTACCAATGACATTTAAATCCCTAGTGAGACCTGGATTCAAAATTACATTATTTAATGTTTATACAATGAATAATCCAAATAATATTTAACACTAGCAAAGAAAAAGCACACACACGTACACACCCTGGATGGATTGTCTGCTTTTCCTTTGTTTAGCAATTACCCAACCAAGGGCCCTATTAAATGACTGATTTTTATGATCTTAAAATGAAACAAACCCTCTGTTCAAACAGTCTGCAGAAGAAATGCTTTAGACACATATCTGCGCCTTTGAGCTCAGACCCGAATTCATGTCCAAAGCCTTCCAAAGATCAAAGCTGTTTAAAAGCATTTTTTAGGTTCTTGGCCAAACCTATTTACTATAGACGGGTCCAATCTTGGTCCCGTTAACTTGACTGCGGGCAAGAGCAAAACCTAAAAGAGTGGACAATGAAAAAGAAATTATCTACAAGTGGAATGTCCATTTTCCTTTGGGTTCATTGTCTTCAAAAACATAATATGGTTCAGGCAGTTGGTGTGCTGGGACCATTTGCTTATTGTACTGATCATAATCAATTTTCTTATACTTTTCCAGATGTTTACCATGTCCACTTGTTAAATCCTCTTACACTAAGGCCTTGTCTATACATAGACTTGGCAGAATTCATTTTTGTTATGATATTGGCAGGCATCAGTGTTCATTTTTTTATTTTATTGATTTAAATTTTCATACTAGCACAACAATATGGGCTTGAAGAGTTGTTTTCTATGTTTAATCAATTTACATTTTCACAGTTAGGAGAAATTTTGGCTTTGTCAGACAATCATTATTTCATGACAGTAGATGCAGAGATTCCAAAAGTTAAAGCTTTATAAACATTAAAACACAAGTTTTCAACATTGCGTGTCAAAATATACCAAATAAATATCCTTAAATCAAATTCCAAGAAGTTCTCAAGCAGCATTATTATTGATGGAAATATTTTTTTGGTCGGTTTATGTGTCTACAGTGAAATCGGTGCTTACTGACATTTATCACTAAAAATCCAATCCTTCCAAGGCCATCTACACAAAAATGTGTATCTCCATAGTAGTATAGTTAAAGTGATACAATTCCCCCAATATTTGGATGCAATCATATCAACTTCACCTTACACTGGTATATTCTTAGAAGGGAACAAGACAAAGTTGTAACTGCAATTTAACTGCATCTACAGTAGAGGTTGTACCTATTTAACTATACCACATCCCTTGGCAGAGTTGTACGGGTACAAAAATTGCATGTAGACAAGCCTTTATCTGTAAGTTCTTTGGGGCAAAGACTTTTTATTATATGCTGGTAAAGTGCCTAGCACCAGAATACAATACAAATAAATAAATAAATAAATAATTGTAATACCCTGCTATTAGACAGATCACAAGGAATGCAAAGTCTATACAATCTCTGAGAAAGGCGCGCCCACCACAACTTTCTCTCCTGCTGTGAGAAGTTAAAGTCCTTAAGATGACCCAGCAGGGATGGTGGGTGGAGGTTTGGGAACAACTCAAATCTCAGCTTGGAAAAGGAGCTGGAGTTTGCAAACCTGTACGGTAAGCCTATGTTTCCCCAAGAGTGATTCAGCTTTTTCTAAAAAAGCTCTGTGTTGTCCTAGTTAAAGAGCAAAAGATAACATGGGGCTGGGTACCTGATTACTTCAAGTATGTTATGGGCTGTTATAAAGAGGACTGTGATCAATTGTCCTCCATGTCCACTGAAGGTAGAACAAAAAGTAATGGGTTTTAATCTGAAGCAAGGGAAATCTAGGTTGCATATTAGGAAAAAACTTTCTAACTAAAAGGGTAAAGTACCAGAACAGAATCTAGAGAGGTTGTGGGATCCCCATCACTGGAGGTTTTAAAGAACAGCTCAGACAAACATCTGTTGGGGTGGGCTTGGTCCTGCCTCAGTGCAGGGGATGGATTAGATGATCTCTCAAGGCCCTTTCCAGTCGTACGTTTTTATAATTCTATTATTTTGAGAAGCTGACAATGGGTCTATTTTCACATTTAAGGGTTTGCAGGGCTGAGTTTAATCTCTGTCCTCCACTCCGAACACTAGCTGCCCATAGAATGTCAAGTTCAAGATCTCAATCCTTACCTTCAAGGCACTCGATGGTCTGGGCCCAGAAGACCTAAAGGATCACCTAAAATGCTGGGATGAAGCATGGTTGACAGCTCTGCTTCTTTGTCACAGTGGAGCTTTTTACCATGAGGGTAAAGCAGAAGCCAGAGCTTTCTTGAGGGTTGGTGCAGACTGAGGAACAAACTCCCACAGGAACTAAGGATCAGCCCAAATGTCCCTACCTTCCACTTCAAGTGCCAACTGTACTTCTTCAACCATGCCTTCTCTCTTATAAACACACAGCTGTGAGGACATATAAGAAATCCTATCAAAACAAATACCAAACTGCACACACTATTGTCCCCCTGGGGACAGGATGGATGGATGGAAGGAAAAAGCCCTTTAATTCTAGTAAAAACAATGAGAGTCCTGCAGCACTTTAAAGACTAACATTTAATTTCTGCAGGCATAAGCTTTTGTGGGCTGCAACCCACTTCATCAAATGCAAGGAATAGAAATCAGATAGGGGGTGTATATATATATATATACACATCCAAGGGTAAGGAACAACAATGGGGAGGGTAGGTGTTAGCAAAGTCCATTCAGTTAGAGTAGCTGAGGCCTATTCACAACCACTGATTAGAAGGTGAGAATGTGTGAACAGTAACAATTACTCCTTGTAATGAGAGAACCATTCCAAGTCCCTATTCTGACCCAGTTTAATTGTGTCAAGTTTGCATATGAGCTCCAGCTCTGCAGTTTCTCTCTGAAGTCTGTTTTTGAAGTTTTTTTGGTTGAAGTCTGGCAACTTTCAAGTCAGCTACAGAGTGTTCTGGGAGATTGACGTGCTCTCTGACTGGTTTATGGATGTTACCATTTTTTACGTTTGATTTGTGTCTATTTATTCTTTTGCGTAGTGACAGTCCGGTTTGGCCAACGTACATGGCAGAGGGGCATTGCTGGTACATGATGGCGTATATGACATTAGTAGATGTGCAGATGAATAAGCTCCTGACGGTGTGGCTGATGTGGTTAGGACCTGTGATGGTGTCACTAGAGTTGATGTGAGGGCAGAGCTTGCAACGGGGTTTGTTGTAGGGATAGGTTCCTGCGTTAGTGTTCTTCTTGTATGGTTTATGGATGCTGGTGACTATTTGCTTCAGGTTGGGGGGGCTGTCTGTAAGCAAGGATAGATCTGCCTCCCACGGCTTGAGCGAGTGAGGGATCATCTGCTAGGATAGGTTGCAAATCCTTAATGATGTGTCGGAGAGAAAAATTTAGGGTCACTTCCATCAAGATTCACCCTCCCTTTTGGTTTGGAAGAATAGTGCAGGTTGGTTTAATAAATTCCCCAAGGATCAGCCTGTGGGTGGCTTATAGACGTGTGTGTGCAACAGGCTGTGTCACTGAGGCCAGGATGTGGAGGCAGAGGCTTAGCTCAGCCCTATTCAATATCTATGCAAAACTGAACGGGCTAACAGCAACCTGAGGCTCTGAACCTGTAGATGGCCCCATTGAAGTCAATGGAGCACCATATGGCCAGAGGAGGCTGCCAGCACAGAGCCAATGGATGGAGCAGGGCAGATAGTCCTGATTTTTGAAGTCAATGAGGTGCTCAGAGGAAGTAAATGTCTACATTGAATTATCAGACCTTTCAGAAAGACGGATTTAAAGACCGTATCATATGCACAAAGGAGCAGAATTAAGATTGTACTAATTTCTGAGTGCTTGACTTGGCAATCCTAAAACATGCTTTTAATGTCATTTTTTGTATGTAATCCCCTAGAGGTTTCCCCCCAGCCCTTAGAAAATAAAAATGGAGATATCACAGGCAGTTGTAATATTTCCACACATGTGATTCAAAGGGTCTGAGCCTAAAACCTTCAGATTGCCAGCACAGACTTCTACCACTGGAGCAAGAGGAACAACTCCACTAGCTAGCAGCAGTGGTAGTCCATTATCCTCTGTGGACCAGCTACTTGAGGGGAAAAGGTTATCAGCTGTTAGGCACGACTCATTCCAAATGTCTGAAAGCTGTTCAAATGCCACTTTGTAATGACCCCCTGCAGGGCTTGTCAAGAGGGTCTGAAACCCTGTAACATGTTTGCAGGATCATTGCGAACGGTGCATGCTCTGAAAGGACAAATGTTCATCCCACTCACACAAAGAAAACTCTGGATTCTCTAGCATTCTGAAGAGTTTAGTCATTCAGAAAAGCCATTCAGTCTTGGAATAAGTCTTTTCCCCTTCAATAAACAGCCACAACTGGACTGGATTTAGCACTAAATGATATAAAATGGGGCCAGTGCTGCACAGTCAGAAGGATGGACAAAATGACCCAAATTTAGCAACTTTACACCTTTAACCTTGATGATGCTAACCTCCCATCCTGACAAATACAGCCCCTAATGACTGCCAACAGTGAAGACAAAGAGGAGTCTCTCCCAATTTGAGTTATTCTAGGCTTTATATTGCCAACCCAGGGAACATTACTGTACACAGCCGGCATTTCAGAGTTTGCCAGTAGCTCTTCTCACCCAAACTACCTTACCACGAAGACAAGGACGACTTGAGTAAATTCAAAGCAATCTGAGAAGGTTCCCAGTTTTCAAAACAAAGCATAAGCAAAGCAAAGGTCCCAATGTGCACTGGGGTTTTATTGTTTGGTTCTTTTAGAGCACAATTAGCTAAGTGAATTTTAGGCCTTTCCCCAAAGTTCCAAGGTCATCATCCACAGACCTCATGTTTACTACTGTTTTTTTCTTGAAGGTAGGCCCAACCAACTAGTCCTGTTATGATGAAGCCCAGGGGATCTGCTCTGTTTTTTGGGGGGGAAGACCCTGAAGCCTTTTCACATGGGAGGGACAAACCTCACCCCTTGACAGGACACCTATAATAAGAGAGCACCTCAGTCATTGATGGATTTTATCCTCACAACATCCCCGGGATGGAGGGAACTATTATTTTAATTTCACAGTTGGGAACCAAGGCACAGGATACGAGGAGTGACTTGCCTAAGGTCATAGACAGGAAGGTCTCTGGCTGAGTGGGGCATTAAATCCAAGTCTCAAGCCCTAGTCCAGGATCCCTTCCACTAGACCAGCCTTTCGTCCCTCTATGATTTGTTGGTGGGAGGGGATGATCTGGGCCAACATGCGAGTGTGTGGTTTATGCAAAAGCAAAGGAGAAACTAAAATATGTTGACAATCCTAAAATCTACATTTACCGACTGGGTCAGGGAGTTATTTTACTTGTTACCAATAGGAACTTCAGGAATGGAATCAATTAGCATTAGTTTAAAACATCATCTGTTTTGATTTAACGGAAAGCTTCTGTTCAATGAAGTACAGCATTGGTAAATGAAAAATAAAAGTTCTCTAATTTTAGTAACTCCTGAAGTAGTATTTTAAGATACAAACCGAGGTACGGTACATCTGGCGTAACGGTGTGTTTAGATATATCACCTTTTTTTTCTTAGTTTTTTTTCTTTTGTCACGTTTTCATATTACTATATTCCTGCAACAATCTGGAAGAGCATAAATAACACATTTGGCCTTAACGGCATGAATCATAGTCTCTGTGCAGTCTGATTGATTGAGTATCTTCATTAGTGATAACACTAGGTAATACACTGACTGTTTCTTTCCTTACTTTTTAAACAAATTATTGCTCAAATAACTAAGATCTTCTTTAAAATCAAGGTACAAGAAATCCTTTCCTGAAACTATCTCCACTGTTGGAAGATGAAAGGCATTTATGCATAGTTTTCTACTACCAGAGATGCAGAAATCAAGTATAAGGTTCCACTAGAAAGCTGAAAGACATGAGAATCTTCTAAGCCAGTGTATAAATTATGGCAAACGATACTGCTCATTTCATCAAAACCATTTTCAAATACTAATATTCCCTGCATTTTGAAACATTCTGAGAGTCAGATGAGCTGCAAAGGTCAGGTGTTCTGCATTTTATCTCCTTGGGGACACCTAGCACCCACAGTCTTGCTGTTGGTCAAAACACTTTAGAACCCACCCAATAGCCAAGAACCACATGTGATTTTAAAGACAAATCAGAAGTGTTTCCACTGGACTAACTGGGCCTGACTCTGGTCTCACAACTGCCAGTGTGACTCCATTGATTGCAATGGATTTGCCCCTTGATTTACATCAGCACAGGTGACGACAGAACCTGACCCACCTAGTCAACCACCTAGGGCACCTATTTTTTAAGGTTGACTCCTGCCTAGCTGTCCTGTTCCACCAACTGGGACAGCTTTGTGGTGCGCTGCCTCTTTCAGGGTGCCCGCCACCCCCACAGAGCTAGAAGCAGCAGGCTTCAAAAGCCATCACACAAGTACTGACTATAGTACTGTACAATTTTTTCATTCTGAATTTTTTATCCTCCTCCCCCACAAAAAAAAAAAATACACACCATTTTTAATGAAAAATTATGTGTAAAGTTTTCTTTTTTTTTTCAAAAAAATTTTTTTTGGGAACAAAAACCAATTTTGTTAAAAAACTGATTTTTCATTTTTCTCCCCACTCCCCTTTAGTTTTTTTGGCGTGTGGGGGGGAGGAAAACAGGAGAGAAAAGAGAAAAATACTTGGTACATTCTTTAATACTTTTTGTAAAAAAAATCAATTTTTTTTCACAACAAATAGGAAAACACACACTTACCATTTCCTCACCAGCTGTACAAGGCTATAACCTGGCCACTCTATCCCCTTTAGCTGGAATAGTTCTGAGGAGGTCTAGACTAGACTACAGGTTAAAAAGGGAAAAAATACAGCTAAGAAACAAATCACAAAGGATAAAGGGTTGTGCTGACTTAAGGTAATTCATCTTTGGGCAGAGCAGTAATGGGTTCACAGCCACACACCAAAAAAATCACTAGGCCTGGTATGTACCATACATGTTTCAGCATATATTGCACGAGTCAGCAGAAAAAGCCACAAGGAGGGATACGCGGAGTGTGGGGCGAGATGGAACAGCTGTTACACTTCCTAATCGGTGGAAAAATGGCATTGCAGCCTGTGTTACACTGCAGCTACCAATGCGAAAGTGGAAACTGACAGATATATTTTTACACAGGGATGATGATTTTAGCATATGCCTGATGCGCTTCAGCCAGTTTCTGGATCCCTTCTCACTTCAATGACTTATGTTCTATTCTGACTGGGAGCAATAATCTGTTTGCTTTTATGGCCCTTTTATAAACATTTCATCCCACTCTACTCATGAAATGAAGAGGTGTGAGCAATGTCAAATAAATTCAGAGAGTGGCAGCAGAACAAGTTTGGGTCGGTTACAGCAACTAGGCCGAGCAGTAGCATAAGCAAATGTCCATGTCTTGATGTCAAGGGGGAAAGAGTGGTAATTCCTTGGAAAAACTGCTCCATTAAAAGAAGGAAGGTAAGGAGAATGCTGGAGCCTCTGAATGTTGCAACGTTGACTGTAGATCTTTGTAGCCTATTTCTTCCTGCCTCAGCACTTCCTGTTAACATATGCAGTGTCCACAATATAGCTCAATGCCACAATACTATGGGTGGACCTTGCTGAATGACGCCACTAAGAAGTGTTTTACAATGACCAGGGCATGAGGTGTTGAGGAGCAATTCCTCTTCCAACCGGGGGGCAACTGATGCTGGAAAAATCTGCATAGCATCCTGCTGTGCATGATATTAATTTATATTGTAAGCCTTCTGAACTCACAAGTAGATGACTGGAGGATGGAGTGCAGAAACTAGCAGCATAAAAACGGAGCCTGGGTAGATAAACTTGCGCTACCAGGCTCAACCTAGCATGTTAACACGGCAGTGTGGATGCTTCCACTCGAGTTAGGGGGTCATGTGGGCCTGAGAGTCTGAGCTTCTGCCCAAGCCAGAACATCCACATTGCTATTTTTAACATGCTAGCTCAAGCCCTGCTAGTATGAGTCTGTCTACACAGGGGAGGCTCGCTCACAGCTGCAGTGTAGACATGCCCCATTAGAGCAACCTCATTGTTACCTTCATTTATACTCTATTTCCTATAGCCCCAGGGGATCAAAGAACACCCACAGTGCAGTGCCCTGCAGCCAGTTCCCTGACATGTGCCTTTCCATGGTGGCTGAGAGCGAGGCCTTCCCTTACATCAGTTCTACTCTAGCCAGGAAGCCCCTCCATGCAGGCAGTTTTCTTAGGGGCTGTTTCCATCCCCCTTTGACATGGCCAGAGCAGTGTAAAGGGGATCTTAGTGCAACTGAGAATCAACCCCTCACCCCCATGTATATTTGGTGTTTGTGCATCAATAAACATAGCAATACAAAAGGCAAGAAATAAATCTCATTTGAACGACTGCTCGCCAGGTGGTCTTATATCTAGGGAACAAAAATAGCATTGGAATCATTCAGTTGAAGACTATTTTGTCTAATGTAAACATTTAATTGATTTTCAAGGTCCTTGATTCCACTATCTTTTTAAAATTCAGCCATGAAAAAGGCTATACTTTATTTCAGTGTCTGAACTGAATTGTACCCATCATTCTTTTTAGGAGTGTGTTCTTCAGACAAGTAGATAAACACACACTACAGCTGTCCTTATGAAGAAGGTACAATGATGAAGGACAAAGATCCGATCTATCATGTGTGTTTCCAGCTTCCTTGAAAAGAAAAAATCTTTTAAAAGCTTGGGTCTAGCTATGGCTGGTTAAAAATGGGTGTCTCTCCCTGAAGAAAATTTCAATGGAATAAATAATTTTAAAAAAAATAGACATTTTTTGTGAAAAAAAATGCAGTCTTTTCATTTTTGAGCTGCATTCAGATGATTTGAACATATAGCATGACATTAAACGGGGTAAAGTAAAATACAAAACAAATGGAACAGGTCAGAGTTAATCCTCACTGTTGTGCCCCAAAACCCCAGCTGATATATCTGTAGTTCCTCCCACACCACCTCCCTATTGGTCCCCACAGTGAAGGGCGTGCTAGAAAGAAAGAGAGCATGGATGGGAAGTCCTTATGTCCGGCAATTCTTTGGCTGCCAGAACAATGCCTTGGGTCCATATTCAATCAGCATAAAAGTGGCATAAAGCACAACTCAACTCGAACAGAGGATTGAGCCCAATGCATTTAAACTGGATATCAAAAACATGAAATTAAAGATAAGCCCTACTCTGAACTCTGGAATCAGACATCGCCATATTGAGGTAGATAGATCTGATGTGTACCTAGAGTCTGATCTGAATGTTGGGCTGATGTGTTTTCCATGGACTGAAGCAAAGTCTAGGCTCTGAAGAACACTGGGCAAGTTCAAATCTGAGCTGCTGGCAGGGCCTTCTCCATGAAAGAACCTCAACTTTGAAATGTATTCATCCACAGTTGGTCCAAAATAAGCTCAATCTGTTCATCATTCAGCGATGCTTCCAAACAGAGCTGGTTAAGAGTATTTCAACTAACCTTTTTTTTTTTTTAAATGGAAAATGCCAATTCATCAGGATCAAAACTATTCAGAGGAAAGGGTCAATTTTGACAAGTTTCTCATTTTGAAGGGAAAAAATTTTTTTTCCCCCTGACGTTGTTGAAATAGGATGTTTCAATATTTTCTAAAAGACAAGGTCTTGTTTGCCAGTTTGAATCAAGTTTCTTTTGAAATTTAAGTTAACTTACAGTAAAATAAATATAAAAATTTTAGAAGGTCAAAATTAGAAACTTTTTTTTTAAAGTATCAATGTGAAATGTTTTCATCGACCCAATCCATTTTTCCCCCTTGTTCACACAATTTTTCAAGATTTTGATCTTTCTCCCCAATTTTTGAAAGGACATTTTTTAGAAAAATTCTAACAGGATGGGAAAAAACATTTCCGACCCCTCTCCCCCAGCTCTACTTCCAAACCTGTCTATCTGAATGGATAACTGTGAAGGGCTGTAGGAGACGTTCTGTTATATTTGCTTGGTGAAGAGCTGAGCAGGAGGCTTATGTTGGTTGAGACCTGTCACTTGTTATGGCACAGTGTTTTGTCAGAAAGCCTATCATCTGAGATAGGGAAAAAAATCAAACTATATCTATAATATATCTGGATCTGATATTATTGATGTGAACCTATCTCTGCATTACATTAATATCATCGCATTATCATTTATACTGATAATATATTCCAGTGGGAAGTGTTGAAGCACCTAACACCAATTTCTGGTACCAATGGAGCCAGGCAGCCCACTGAACACTGCATATGTAATGGAGAACTCTCCATACACTATTGATAGACATATCCAGAGAAAAAAATAACATTTGGTATATTAAAATAAAAAGGAATCTTGGGTATTTATGACTTAAAGTTCTTACCCCTTCATCGAGGGATAGTCAATTATTTTTTGTCAAGGTCCACATTTCTTGGTCAATAGTCAAGATCCAGACTCCAGAGAAAATGATGAAAAATAATAACAATAATAATAAGTAAATAAAAAGATTTGGGGGTTTATTCTAAAGCACCTAGCAGTCCGGATTTGGGCCCCGGTCCACCTATTGTCTACCCTGCCTTAATCCCTCTTATAAAGCCAAGGCCCTTTACAGTATTGATGAATGTGTGATAAGCAAGGAGTCAATGTTACAGCTGAATAAAATCAAATGTCTTCTTCAGTTTTGATTTACATGCTTTGAACCACTCAGAATTTCACTATACCTTTGAACAAGCCTAAAAACTTAAAGCAAACTTCCTCTTCTTCTGCTTTGTATCCATGTACAACCACCAGGGTTGCACTTGTGGTGTTTCAATGTGAAACACTGAAAATCAACTCTGGTTAGTTCAAACAGTTTGACAACATCTGCTGATCTTCCTGTGCACCTGGTCTGAGTTTACATTGAAATCCCAACCCAGTTTCATCAGGTGTCAGGTTTTGTTGCAAACATTTCACAGAATCTCACTGTCAGGACTGAAACTACATAATGAGTTGTGAACATTTTATGGTTTGAAGGCTTGAATAAGCGTCAAGGACTTTGGATATTTATCCAAATTTATCCAGCCCTTTTTTAGTCTGGAAATTTCATGACATCAAGATTTCTTGAGAAACTTTCAACAGAGCTCGACGAAATTTGTTGATGAATTTTTTTCACTAAAATATTTGAAAAAATGTTTATGAAAAAATTCACAGTTTTTTAACCAGCTCTAATTTCCAAAACATCCCTGGATCCCTCTTGGCTGGAAATACTGCGAAGAGTAAAACCAATTTTTCTTATGGTATTTCCATTTCTGACCATGACTAAAACTAAGCAGCGCCAACGTTAGACAATATAGGAAATAAAACTAATTAAACATGTTTCAGTTCAACCTGAAAATTGCTCATGTGTAGGTTGAGTTCAAGTTTGGAGTTGAAGGACTGGGCAAGATTTCATTTTTCTCCAAACCAGTTGGCTCTTTGCTTAAAATGTGGTAAAACTTTACTTTCCTGGTTTATTTTTCCATTTGTGAATTTCATTGATGAATATTTTTATATAATGAGCATCCATAAATGAATCAGAAATATTCCTCCCTCTTTCTGTAAAAGTATATCTGACAGGGATACCTAATGTGTCCTGTCACAGAGATGGGGCCAGATCAGTATGATGGGTAGGTGAACTAGGCAAAGCAGGATAGAATAGAATTCAAATGTAGCTGAGGTCCTCTCACAAGACATTAAGTTCTCCAATTCAAGGCTCAGCAGTTGTGTGTAACTTTATCCTAGTCCTCTTCTTTCATCTGCCCCAAATTCCTGTACAATGCTAGCTGGGGTATTAATTCCTATGGGGATGGACAGAAAATAGGGTACCTAAAGAAAGATTCAACAGCTAGACAACACACCTTGCAGAGAAAGATTTAAGGAGCTCAGTTTGTTTATCATATCAAAAAGATCAAGAGGCCTTGATTATGGTGTAATAAGTACCTTCACAAGGAGAAAATATCAGGTACTAAAGGACTCATTAACCTAGGATATGTCTTCACTGATAGCAGCAAATTAGCCACCATCAGATCAATCTATCCAGATAAATTGAGCGGTCAGCGAAGACCCGCTCAATCAATCTGGAAGTCAACGCATTAAAACCACCCCCTCAAGTGGCGTAGCACTGCATTGACAGGAACGCATATCCATGTGCTTCAAGATCTCAGAGGAGGATAGCTCCAGTCTTTACTGACTTCCTGGCTCACTTATTCCATGAATGTATGGATATGAATGTTGAAGACCACCTGCCAGATATTGAACATTGTTTTGAGATGCCCCCAGGAAATTAGCTCCCCAACTGCTGCAAAGACAACAGTCTCTGATTTTCAAAGCAAAAGTCATATCAAGTACCAAGTTAGAAAAAGCAACTACTCACACCTTTTATCCTGCTAAAACAAACGTAGTTCATAACCATGAAAGGGCTTCTGCAACAAAACTCCTAAGGAATTTTTAGCCAGAATATTTAAAATTCTTTGGGTTCATTGGATTGTTTAGTTTTTGTTTTTAAACTTATTCAACTTTAACTAGAGCTGAACAGAGAAATTTTGACAAAGCCAAACTCCATCAGAATATGTGGTTCCATCAAAATCACAATGCTTCATTAAATTGGATTGATTTTGCTGAAATTTCATTTCAGAAGTAGGAAAAAACTTCTGACATTATCAAAATGTCCCAATACAATATTTTCAGAACAAAAGGTTTCAATTATTTGTTTTGAAAAACTTTTTGTTTCCAAGAAGTTTTTTATTTTGTATTATACTATATCTTATAATATAATACACACATTTTAAAAGACAAAATCAAAATGAAAATTTTTTTTCAGGGGTTGGGGGGATTTCCCAGTTTTCACTTCACTTCTGATTCCAAATGAAGCCAAATGTCAAAATCCATTGTGAAACAGAACGTCCAGCCAGTGCACAACTTTAACTTTAATGACTAATTAACATTATATGAGGGCACTCCTAATCAGGGCCAGCCTTAGGGAAAATGGAGCCTAGGCAAACTTGTATTTTGGTGCTGCTGGCCCTCGCTGCCTCTCCTGCCCCGCCCCCCACGTCCCCTGATCACGGTGCCGCTCCATCCATCCCCCCATCATCTCTTGCCCCTGTTGCCTTCTGGTCTCCACCCCCCTGTTGACAATGGGCCCCACTGCCTTCCCCCCCTCCCCATTACCCCGAGTTTCATACCATTGGCTCGCACTCCAGGCCCACCCTGGTCCTTGCCTCTCGACCATGGCACCCCCTGACTACGGTGCCCTAGGCAAGAGCCCCCGGTGGTCACCCATCAGGCCAGCCCTACACCTAATCATTTTGAACATTCCTATCATGGGACTCTTCTCACCTGTGATTACATCCCTTGAGACCAGATTCCAATTTTGTATCATGTGACTATATCAAAGTTTAATATTTGCAATTTTTTAACTTGTAACAAGATATACCATATACAGAACTGTGCTGAAAAAGAGCTCATCAAAATACAACTGGTACTGTCATCACAGGGAGGAATTTGTACCGTTGCTGTTCATAGTTCGTCGCAGTAGAACCTTCAAGTCATATGGAGATGTTTCTTAGTTCATTTCCTTTACCCAGGCCAGTTTCTTATGGTCAATATTACCCCGTATTTTTCTACAAAAAATATGTACACTATATGCCAATTTTTCTTACTAGAGATCTGATTATCGTGTAATTTAGGCCTCTGTTGAAGAGCGATCTGATTTAAATTGTTTCCAGTTTTTATGATTTTGTAAATAGTGTGTTCGCTGTAAAATGAAAATAAAGATATAGGGTCAGATTCCAATATCATTTACCCTGGTGTAAATCCATTTAGCTCAATGGATTTACACCAGTTTACAAAAACCTTAAAATTTTCAATGAAAATTGAAGTATTTTACTTTCGTAAAAAAACATGGCAGGAAAAAGAAAAGAATTTCCGGTCTTCGCTAAGAAATAAGACAGGACAGACCTGATTAGATTAGGGTATATCAGGTCATCATCAGATCTCTATTGATTTAAACAATTTTAGTCTTTTTTTTTTTTTAAACAAAACAAGAAAAATCAAGAAAACGTTTCTCTTTCCCTTTTTCCCTGCATCTCTTGGAATGTTTAACAAAATGTCAGAAAACCCAAATCTATGTGGTGATATAATTCCTAAAAATAAATATTTCCATTGTGGAATATTTTCATTAGAAACACAGGAACTTATACATAAAGCATGATTTCTACTTATTTTCTTTGAAAATAAAATAGTGGTGATAAAAATAATCCTGCTATTAGGAATGTCTTTAATTTTACATTATATTTTCCAGCTGTAATCTTTCTATAGAAGTAAACCTCAACTCCTGGAAGGTTTTTAGTTTTACATGTTTATTTCATTTTGTTTAATATCCTAATCGGTTCACAGTAAATTTGACCACACGCACATACACAGTAACCCCAGCTGGTTGAACGTAGCAAGTGAAGCCAGAGACATAATCCAAAATACCAGCACTAATGCTGAAAACTCAGCAAAATTACAAACAGGATGCTTAAAATTATGAACTTGGCATCAGAACTCAGGAGTCATGATGATAACAGGATTTTGCGGGAAAACAAGTTCCGTGCTCGTCTATGTCTAGATGTTTGTTTTAAAAGAAACACACACATTTCACTGGGTTTGATTTATAGTTTTATAGCCCTTTTGGCCAGTATTATGGTTTTAATAAACTTGCCTGATAATTGCAGTTTTTTCTTGAAGGTAGGAAGAGGACATAAATTAACATCTAAAGGAATCTTCCAGTGTGCAGATCCTCTGTTCTTGTTGTTGTTTACTGTCATCAGTGTGAGTAGATTTATTCTCTGAGGCCGCTCCTTCCACTATAATACCCAAAACAAACAAACAAAAAATCCCTCTGTTAAAGATTGTCTGATGCCCCATGGAAAACATTGCAAATATGCAAGGCCAGATTCTTAGCCATTGTATAACTATCTTGCACTCATAACTTGAATGTATAACTCCACTGAAGTCAGAGCAGCCCTGGCGATCCACCCCAGGTAGGGATCTGGCCCCCTCTTTAGAAGCAATACCTCTTACTTTTTCTTAATCGTTCTCATCTCTCTTCATTCGTTACTATGGATATTTGTACTAAAACAAAAAGTCTTGTTGCTAAAAGTTCCTCTTACAGCCCATGCTTATTTCCTTCTCGCAAGGCCAGATGCTGATCACTGTTTCACTGATGTAAATCCAGAGTAATTCCACTGGGGCAAGGGAATCACTTTGGAGTTATACTGATGTCAGATCACCATTTAGCCCAGGGAGCCATAACTTTCTGGGATATCAGAGGGTCAGATCCTTTACTCCTCCATTTAAACAGATCTCCCCATTGACTTCAATGCTGAGCGTTGGATAGGAAGTCAGATTAGGAAGAAAATCTTTCCAAGTGTCCCACACTGAAATCAGTGGAAATTTGGGGTACACATGGGATGAAAGATAATGAAAGTGTGGGGAAAAGAGGCAAAACCAGATCAACTCTTAACTCTCTCCCCCCACCCACCCACAATTTCCCTTCTTTTACAAGTGCCCTAGAAAAGAAGAGAACAAAGGAGGAAGGAATAGATAGACCCAACAAATACACCATGGAGGCAGAGTTGTTTCTATATAGTCTGAACTTGTCTAGGAAATGTGGGCGTTCCTTAACTTGAGAATTCAAACAGTAAGGGTAGGTGACACAGTGCAAAGATCAAATACATCAACAATCAGAAAGAGATAAAGACTTGAGGACACAGAAACATTTTATCTTCACGGTAGCCCACAGAGCTCCATTTGCTGTGTCTATGAAGCTAATCAAAAGCTGAAATCCTTCGTGCAATAAAGCTTGTTATCAAGATTCCTCATCTGGCCTGAACATCTTAATTTAATGATATGGCAACACCGGCTTTCTACAGCACAGCACAAATTAATACATTGACTTCTGAGGACGTAAATCTTGCTCAGCGATTTTCCCCCATGGAGTTTTACTAGCCAGATATGAGGAAAAAAACAATCACCAGGAAGTGCATAAGGAATGTTTTATGTGGACAGTGAGCATAAAAAGCCAGTCCACCCCTGATATGCTCTGCAGTTTGGCATGACTATTACCACAATATTCAGGCATATTTTTATGATCCTTGGCTAACCTATTTTACACACGTTGGGCCAGATCATCAGCTGGTGCAAATCAGCAGAGCTCTGTTGAAGTTGATTTATACCCGCTGACGATTAGGCCCATTGCTTTGTACACTGGAATCCATCAAAAGCTATCGTACTGTCATTTAGGCTTACTCCTGAGGCTTATTTTTGCAACGTATTTGTTAAATATATATATATATCGTCCTATGATTCTCCCTTGTTGAACAGACTTAGTTTGAGCTGGAGACAGAATCACATCTGCTTTTGGCCAATTCCAGTCTTTAAATGCACTCCCCAATTAGAAGAAAGGAGGCTAAGTAAGTGGTACATGGTACTGAAGGAGGAAGCAGCTCACAGGAGACTTGTGGAATCAATCCACGGCTGATGTATAATATACTTTCTCTTACTAAATGTCTCGGTTCTGCCATCTTGCTTTGGCACTCGAGATGAATTCACAGGAAAACCATTTATCTGGCTACATCAGTTAAGTCAATAAAGAGGAAAAAATTTCAACACAAGACTGTGAGCAGCTATGTCCCCAGCCCCCATTTGTTTTGAAACTTTGTTATTATGGGATGGAGCATTAAGGATCTGTCAGCATTTCTATTACCAACCTCAATCTTCAGAGGTCTATAAACTCAGCCATTTAAAATAACACCGCATTAAAAACTAGGTATGTGAGTTGTCAGCCGTGGTGATTCTGGTTTCTTTAAGCTGGTTTAAAGAAATTTAAGCAGATTATTAGCATTAGAGAGGTCAGCAATAATTGGAGGTGGTTTTTTCAGATACATTTTTGGCCACCTCTGGATAAATACTGGTTTAATTTTAAAAACATTTAGCACGTAATGTGGACAGTCTTTAAACAGCAACAAAAAAAGAAACCCCTCACTAACTAACCACGATATTTATGTTCTATAAAGGATCTCCTGTACACGCACTGTAGGTTTTATGAGGTTTGCCTGTGATGTGGGTAATCTGATACAACAGGTATATTGTCATAGAGATTGCCTCTATGTCCTTAACTCACCCCCTGGAACACCAAGGTTATTCCAAAGATCGGGCCCTGCTTCCACTTACGACAACAGCAAAATTCCCCCTGACATCAACAGGAACAGAAGCTGAACCTCCATAGTACCTATATACAGTATACCGGTAGCTTAAAACTCAGAGGATCAAAGGGGTAAAGGATGGAGCATGGAACCTATGTTTTATTATGATTTGTATCCTGGTAACAACTAGACACCGCCCCTTGTACAGACACACAGTAAGAGACGGTTCTTGCTGCCAAAAGCTCACAGTCCAAATAGACAAAGGAGATACAGGGTAGGAGGACAAACAGAGACACCGATGTGCAGATCCACTGAGATTCAGGAACATATTCTAGGTTCCTTGATTCTCTGTCTCATGCCGTATCCACTAGCCCTGACTGCTTCTCATTTGTCCGGTTTAAAATGAGACCATTTCTATTGTTCGGCCATACCGGGCTTGGTTCTGGTCTCATTTACCCCAGTGGAACTGCATCTGCTTCAGCTGAGGCAGTCCAGATTTGTATGTGGGAGGAGAATCAGGCTCTTTCTTTTTTTTTTCTATTTAACTATGGAAATGACTGTCAGTAAGAGCGGTACCCCCTAAGGGGCTGCTGCAAAAGGCTCGGATGTGCTGTTGTGCAGTCTTAAGCAAAAAGCCAAAACGAGCCTTTTTCCACCGTGAAAATTGCAGACCTGATATTTGTTATGGCATAATCACAGATGAGATAGAATCGAAGTTGTGTTGCTAACCCTCATTCTTCTAATCTAACTAGCGTGTGCTGTACGCCATCCGTTGGCCCAGGCAAATAGCGTGCTTAGCAGCTTCTAATTATTTCCCATCAGCTCTTGGTTTCTTTTATCTGATTGTTGCTTCGAAGTGTTTCAGCAGAAATGATGTGGCTGCAGCACTCTCAATTTATCTTGGTGCCTTATTCTTCTCAATGAAAGTCTTTTATCACATTCCGTGGACAGAAGGTGGAGAGTTCTGTTGGGGCCCGCATCTTCTGTTTATTATCTTATTCAAGGGCTAGATCCAATGACCATTGAAGTCAATATTGAGGATCAGCCCTAACAAGCATGATACAAGTCCTATGTATATTATATTAAAGGGACAATGTCAACATAATTTTAAACTTAATTTCCTTGCTAGCATATCTGTCTTAGGTACTAATATGTAATCCTATTGCCATAGTATCTGAGAGCTTCATAATCTTTAATTAATTTATCTTTACAACACTCCTATGAATTAGGGAAGAGATAGTATCCTCATTTTACTGATGGAAACTGAGGCACAGAGAGACAGGGTGATTTATCCAAAGACACACAAGAAGTCTGTAGCAGAACAAGGAATCAAACCTAGGTTGCCGAAGTCCCAAGCTAGTACCTAATCACTTGACCATCATTCCCATTGCAAAAGTATAACATATTAGCTTCATAACAATAAAAACTGTAACCATATTATATGCATACCATTTACTTTCGTCAGTTGTGCTCTTTGTTTACTTTTTTCACTTCGTTCAATTTGGACAATAAATTAAACTTGTCAGTTTCATTTTATATTTACATTCGGTTTAATATTTTCATGTGTCAACGCAATGATGCTACATTTAATTTCACAACATGGCAGGACAATGTTTAAATTGAAAAATGAAGGCACCAATCCTGCAACAGACCGTAGCATGGGTGGATTCCTGCAGCTCCGTGGTACCTCATTGACATCTGTCTCTTGCCTAATTTTCTCCCACCAGGTTTTCTATTAAAACCCTTGTGAAATCTCTCTCTTTTGCCCAATTTTGCTTTTTGTGCCAGGTTCTAGATCAACCCCAGAACACAATCCACAACTTACCTTGTGTAAGTGGATGCATTTTGTATTTAACGCCATGGTAAATTTAAAAATGGCAGCCCACATCAAGCTTTCATTACACATACAATAAAGGATTCCTCAGTCATAAAAAATGGGTAAGAGGAGGGGGAACAACCCACCACACAAAAATGCCTTCCTTCCGGTGTTAAGATATGGGGGAAAATTCTCCAGTTAATGAAATGTCCATTATGAAATATGCTACAGAATTGATCCAAAATGCTGCACAAGTACGGTAAGCTTTGGTGGTTTGGGCCATTACTGTCCTATAGGCCCTGATTCTGCAAAGACTTATGCACATGCTTATCTTGAAGTCAATGGCACTACTCACATACTTAAGGTTAAGCACATGTGGAAGTATTTACAGGGCCAGGGCCTTAGTTCACAAAGGCTGCTCTCTGTCAGAGGTTCTGCCTACAGTGTGAGAAAGGCTAATACTCAATAGAAAACCTCAACGTTGTTTTTTATTTTGGTAAAAGTTACTTTAGTATCCAGCATGCCTGCCCAAGAAGTGTACATTTAACATACGTACAACGCCACCATTTTTTTCATAACAACCTATACATTTTAATAATTTAGGGCCCCATCCAAAGTTCGTTCCAGTCAATAGAAAGACTCCCGCTGACTGGAATGGTCTTTCGATCGGGCCATACATACTAAGCTAGGAAACCAAATCTTCAGCCATACTGAGGCAAAACACTGCTTCAGAAGGACTGCAGCGGGATTGTCTGTGTGAGAACTGCTTGGATGGCCTCTTTGTTGAGTTCCCATTGGTGATTACAGTTTATGTTTATTATTTATCCAGTCGTAGTCCAGGACCCCATTGTGCTAGGTGCAATATAAACAGAGAACAAAAAAGATGGTCCCTGTCCCAAAGAGCTTAAAAACTAAGATCAGACAAGCGGCAACAGGTGGAGACAGACACATAAGGAAAACAAGGAAACAATGAGACAATATTGGTCAGCATGATAAACTGTGGTATTGCACTCCAGCTGCCTAACTATTTATCTTTACTATATTATATTTATGTGCGGTTCATAACAGTTTGTTTTATATTGCTTTTTTGTTTAGCTGCAGTAGCTCCCCAGAGTTATACAAGCAAACGGATAGGCTTTAAAACTAATTACTGTGTTGTATATAGTAAAGGTAGTTACTTTATATACAACACAAAGTACAGCAGGCTGATCAGCAGCCCAAAGCTGGGAGATGTGGCCACAGTTTGATCGACCTTTAAACATTTCTGCTTTGGTACAGCAGAACTGTATCAAAACCGAAGGACTCTTGTTTCACTCACATAGGTGGGGTGGTTTTTATAATGGCTACCACAACAGAAGAAATACATTTACTGCTATGTTCCACAAACATGACATCATATACAGAACATGTTAAAAAAAAAACAACATCCATAGAGTATAGCTACCAGGAGAGACCTCCCATGTAGCAATCTTGATAAATGCTTCACAAAAAAGAAAACATTTTAACCTACTTGACATTAAATTCATGTGTCTACTAGGACATATACATGCGTCAATATACATGGGTAGCTGTTTCCAATCATTCAATTATTATCTTTTGTTAAACAAAAGTAATATGAAATTGTTAGAGGAAATTACTTTACAATTTAGTAATGTTTGGTACTAGTCTATCAGTTTCTTTTAATGGAGAATTACATCTTTGCCATCAAGGTCTACAAGATAGTTCAAAAATAGATCGGGTCAGGATTTTTTGACAAAACGTTTTTTCATCAGAAAATGACAATTCATCAAAACTAAAGCTGTGCATGGGAAAGGGTCTGATTTGATTAATTTTTTTACTCAAAATATTTTGGTTAAAAAAGTCTCAAAATTGTCACCATGTTCTGGTTTGACTTTTTCCAAAATGGAAAATTCCAGTTTTCGAGTTCAATACAACTATTGACTTTGAAATGTGAACTAATTATAGTAAAAAAAAAATTAAAATGATCCAAATCAAAGTGAAACATTTTGCAATTATCAAAACCAAATGTCCTGATTAATCCAAACCAAATATTTTTTCAGACTCTCGGTCTGAGAAAATTTCAAGCTTTCTACTTTTCATCCCAATTCAGAGTGGGAACATTTTTTGATGTCTCGAAAATTTTCATGGGAAAGGAAAAAGGTTCTTGCTCAGCTCTTTTCAAAACACTCACAAGGCCAAAACTCTACCAGAATGAACAAAGGGAAAGGAGTTATACCATCAGAGAATTTGGCCTACAGAAAGGACATAAGTTCCAGAGGGGTTTTGTGGAACAGACCCTCAGCTGGGGTAAATCAGTTACATAAATCAGAAGATCTGGCCCTATTCTTTTTAGAGTAATTTCTATGGAAACCTATTAAAAGCTTATGGAACCCTACTGTTTTAACCCCTATTAAATTCTGTTGAGGCATTTCAAGATGGAAGATTCATAGATTCCAAGGCTAGAGGGACAGCTGTGATAATCTTTATTTGATCTCTTGTATAACACATGCCATAGAACTTCCCCAACATAATTCCTAGAGCAGATCTTTCAGAAAAACATCCAATCTTCATTTAAATATTGCCAGGGATAGATAATCTTTCAAGACCTTACGTAAGTTGTTCTAATGGTTAATTACTCTCACTGTTAAAAATGTACATCTTAGTTTCAGTCAGAATATCTCCAGTCTTATCTTCCAGCCTGTGGATCTTCCTATGCCTTTCTCTGCTAGATTGAAGAGCCCATTCTCTCAATATTTGTTTACCTCTAGACTGTATCAAGTCACGCCTTAATCTTTTCTTTGTTTTGCTCCTTGAGTCTATCATTATAGAGAATGTTTTTTAATCCTTGAATCATTCTTGTGGCTCTTCTCTGAACACTCTCCTATTTATCAACATCTGTCTTGAACTGAGGACACCAGAACTGAACATGGTATTCCTGCAGCGGTCGCACCAGTGCCAAATACAGACGTCAAATAGCCTCTCTACTCCTACAAAAGATTTCCGTTTATGATCCCAGAATCGCATTAGCCCTTTTGACCAGAGTCATACCAGGAGCTCATGTTCAGCTGATTATCCACCATGACCCCCACATCTTTTCCAGAGTTGCTTTTTTCCCAGGATAAAGTCTTCTAGCCTGTAAGCATGGCCCACATTTTTTGTTCCCAGATGTATACATTTACATTTAGCCATATTAAAACAAGTAGTATTTGCTTGCACCCAGCTTTCTAAATGATCCAGAATGACTGTCATCTTTATTATTTTCCACTCCCCAAATTTTTGCGTCAGTGACGATTTAATATTTTCCCCCAGGTCACTGACAAATTGTTAAAAAGCATTAAGGCCAAGAACCAATCCCACTAGAAACAGACCTGCTCAATGATGAACCCATGTTTACAATTACATTTTGAGGCCTATCAGCTAGCCAGCATTTAATCCATGTAAGGGGTGCCATGCTAATTATATATCACTCTAGTTTTTTAATCAAAATGTCACATACTGCCATATCAAACACCATACAAATCATTATCCATACTGAAATAAACCAGCTGCTCAGTTTCCACTGGGGTGAGTCATTAAAGCCAATGGATCTACATTGATCTGAACAAGTTGAGGATTGGCCCCAGTTCTCCAAGCCCTTTCCACTATTTTTAACACAAGGATTAAAACCAGGATTTAAGCCATGTAGCAGATTGGAGGGAGGGAGGCAGCGAGGGTTGAAAGCAGCAGGCCTTCAAAACAAGGCACTAGCTAAAATCTATTGTTATCTATTTAACGTGCAGTAAATAGAATCTAATATTTCCCTTGAATCAAAAATGATCTACCACAGCAGTTTTCATTACTGCAGGGAAAAAAAAAAGACATTACTTCTCTGAATTACACGCCACTTTCATAATTCTCCCTGAAGTGCCACACAGGGACTGTGTTGAAGGGAGGAAAATGAAAACAGCTGTGGAGGTTTTGAGTTACACTCCAGTTCAGCTCTGCCTCTGGCCCTTGCCCACCAGTGCAGTTTGTTCCTAATCCTCATTGTGAATGTCCGTATTTGTTACTGCTTGCTAAGACGAGGCTTCTGCCTCTTAGAATAATAAAAACCGTTGTGCGCTTATCTCAGCTTTTTAGACAGTTGCAAAAAGTCATCAAGTGGCTATCGTGCACCTAGCTATGAGCTGTCAGTCAGTCCTGTGGCCGAGAACTGTTGGCTTGTATGGGAACTGTGTGTAACTGTTACATTCAGGGAAGCTGCGCCTTCTATTTAAAAGCACGCTGTTATTTTGCAGCCTGACTGGCACTGATAGGCCACCATCTTCGTTCCTCAGAGCTGCTTCCTCCTTTCTAACCGCGCCTCAGAATAAAGAAACCATCTGACAGTTTGCAATGGTAAATCCATCCCTAAAATAGGCCACATCATTTTAAGGGAGGGATTTGGCTTTGGAGATAGACTTTGATTAATAAGAGAGGACTTGGTTTCACTCAAAACTTGGTTAAACTCAAAATTCCCTTCCCCTATTTCTTCCAACTCCCACAGTGTTGCGCCAAACAGCCAGTTTTCCTTCTGTCTTCCTCTCCCTTCAGCTCCACAATGCTGCCATGCTATTTCCCAGTGCTGGTTTCCTATTTACTGTCTAATCCCTAACTTCCTTCCACGCTCCCCCAATAGTTTTCTCCAGCCTCTGGTTTATTAACTAAAGCTGTTTATTCATGTGTCACTCGAAAGTAATTCTGTATGTTCCATTTTCCTCTCCTCCCTCCTGCTACAAAAAACCCCCCAAAAAACAAAAAACACACACACACACACCATGCATGCTGGGATGTCATTTGTTCATTTGGATGACTGCATGCACTTTTCCTATGCGTTTCAGATAGAAAAGTTGCAGGGGAAAGTTGCTGGCAGCTTCTCATTAGAATATCATATCTGTTTTTAATTTAGTTAGTTAAAAATTGCAGCCCGTTGGAATCTGGAGGAAAAAAAACCAATTTTTTTTTGGCATCTATATGGAAATAGTGCAGTGTGTTATGTATTACATGTGCCGGGGGTGTCTGTGCTGCACAACACTCGTAAAGGGCTGATAAAGGCTGACCTTTTTGATTGCTAATGAAAAACATGAGAAAACTCTTCTGCATGAAATATATTTAATAATGATGCTTTAAAAATAACCCTTTAGAATTGTATAGGAATCGGGAACCCCATCCTAGGGAAAGCCAGGTCACAAATACAAGATTTGTGGGTTTAGGCGGCAGAGAGAAGGAAGCTGAAACGTGGAGAGACGATGTGATCTTAAGACCGACAGGAGAACACCTAATGTAATCAGAGAGGCAGTGTGGCCTAGTGGCTACAACATGGGACTTGGACTCAGAAGATGGGGGTTCTGGTTCCAGCTTTGCCTTGGTCTTCGAGCTGATGCTGGCCAAGCCACTTCATCTCTCTATGCCTCAGTTTCCCCATCTGTGCAATAGAGCTGACGACACTGTCACTGGGTGAATTCCTGTCTGGCTGCTGCATTGGACCTTGCCATCTCGGCTCACTCCTGAGCCCTGCTCTCCTGATTCGTCCCTGATCCTGGCTTCCCAGTATGATTCCTGCCTTCCTGCCTCATTCCTGATTGCTGCCCCTGGTCCCTAAGTCTGGTTTAAATCCTTGGCCCAATACTAACTCTGATCTTTGGCTTGACTCTGACCCCAGCTCTGATCTTTGGCTTGACTCCTGCTTTGAACACTAGGTCTGACTACCCAAGACCAGGTGGTGACCCTCCGCCACTCTATTTCATCCCTCTCTGCTGCTAGTTCCTTGAAAGCATTTTTGTTGAGATGGGAAAGTAAATGAATAGATTCCACAACCCCTCAAAAGCACAAGCTTGCCCAGGATCAGGGAATAATCATGGGTTGAAGGGAGTACTTTGATAGGAGCCCCTTGCTGAAATATTGGCAGTGCATTGGTACAGTGAACAGCCTGGGCAAATAATAGAAAGATCCTTTATTGCATGAACTTTAAGACATTCCTCTTCCTGAGTTTGGCAGTGGAGGGAGGACTGGGAGGGGGGCAGCATTAACCCATTTTTGCCTCAGTAGGACACCCTTCCAAGGAGATGTTCCGTGGGACGACAGAAAATCATACCAGCATGTTACTAACAATAAATAAATAAACAAAAAAACCCCATAAAAATCAATTATAAAAAGAACCAAGCATACCAAAAGTAACGCAAAATGGGCCATGTGCAAAGAACAGGCAGTCCTAACGGGCAGCTCTGAATTGAACACACTGGTTACACAAGTTTTTACGCTATTATTTACTACTGTAATCGATGGCAAAACTCTACTTACCGTAGCAACCTCTGTGTCACATGGGCATGTATTCACCACCTCTGGGAAGCAGGGTAGTGCCATAAAGAAACTCAGCCACATTTCGTGCGAGACTCTGTACTTTTTACAGTGTTTTCAGAAATGTTTTACGACAGGTAGAGACGCTGCCATAAAAGCCGCCCAGTTTAAAGCTGTCTTTTAAAGTGCAGCTTTCTTACACAAATATTTTCCTTGTCTCCCCACCGCCCCTTCCTTTGCACACTGCATTAAAGACAAAAAGGACCCAATCCTGATGTAAATCAGCACAGCTTCTTTGGCTTCAGTGGAGCTACGTGGAGTTACATCAGCTGAAAACCTGACCCAACAGGCATTTAACTAGGCACAGAAGAAAGGGCTGATGCATGCAACTGAGTCAATGTTTCTGCGTAGGCTGGATTTTGCTCACAGCCAATGAGAGAAGTCTTACTCCTGGAGTAGACCCATTGTTTATTTACATTTCGCTTAAGTCACCTTTGACCCCCAGCTCAGACCTTTCATGTCATCTGGCTCTTCCTGGCCAACGACCCTCACTAGCCCCTTCATTTTCGAGAAGGAGATTGAAGTCTCCTGCATGCATGAGGCCCAACCCTGGCTCTGCCTTGTCCTAGGTCAAAATTCAGCTGCTCTCCAAGCTGTCTAGAAGTGTTGAAGGGGCAGCTTCAGCAGGTCACCCATCCTGCCGGTGTCCCTGCCCATCTAGCTATAGGATGGAGAAAACAATGATCTCAATTACCTGCTGGCAATGGGCCAGGATAAGAGGTCTACGCTGAATCCCTTAGATCTACCAGTGACTGCTGATAAGCCAGCGATAAGCCAATTTCCCTCACATACCAGTGCTGAGGGAGTGAGTAACTCTCCACATGAGTAATCCCTTGGTCTTTAGAACTTTTCACATGAGCAGAGTTCAGCACGTGCGTACTTGTTTACAAGAGCCTTCTGGGAACCTTCTGGATAAAAGGCCCTATATAATTGTGGGACATGGTGTTGTTAATATAGCCGGGGTTACTATTCATAAGGCAGCCTAAAAACACTTGGGGGTTAGACCATAAATCCTCTCAGGCTGTTAAGAATGACAATCCCAACGAGCAGAATAGTCCCCTGTTTAGGTATTTAAATGGTCCCCTTAGCATAGCATCTGAGTTTCTTGCACTCTTTCATCCTCACAGTACCACTGTGAGGTAAGGCCGTGGTACTAGCCATATTATACAGAGAAGGAACCAAGGCACAGAAAGTGGCTTGCCCAAGGAAGTACGTAACGGAGCAGAGAAATGAGCCCAAAGCTCCCAAATCCTAGACTGGTGTCCTAACCACTGGCATTCTCTCTTCACATTGCTGGGTTTGAATTTTTAACACTTCACAGCCATTTCCCTAATCTGTGCAATCTGTGCTACAAACACAAAACCTCCCAAGCCTATCTGCAGCACTAGGTTTGCCTAATAAGCCTGAACGTATCACTCAGAGGGATGCTGTTTATCTTTCCCCATTGCATACCTTTGCCCTGTGCTCTTCTTTGGATGGCCATTCATTGGATCCAGACTTCAAACCTCATTTGTTATTTTTCCAGCAGGAGCATTTGCCTCCTGGCAGACCGCAAAGACATTTCTGTCGGCAATTTAGGAATTCCCTTTGTGTCTTTCATGAGGTTAGGCCCGGCTACCTTGTGCACCTGACCCTGCTTTAACACAGAGGAATGTGTGAAAATTTTATTTCAGTTTCAATAAGACCCCACTCAGTTTCACCAAAAGGCAACCCGGCTTATACCACTTCAATTACATTGTTCTTTGAAAAAGCTGCAGTGATGCTGTTTTGTTTCCAAATTAATTTGAGTTAAATGAAACACCTTCTATAATAATTCAATTATTTCCCCTTCGCGTTAAGGCTTTGGACTCAAGTACAGTAGGATACCACCACATTTAAGGCATTTAAAGTCAATGCTCCCATCAACTGAAAGGAAGAAGAATAAGACTCAGTATTACAATACATATTGCACCCCTTTCAGGTTTCTTTATTTGAACTGGTCGCAAATTGATTTTATTTGCCATGAGAAATTTTGATGAAAATGAAGGAAAAAATGTTTTTGTCTATGTTTTTCATAGATTTGGTGGGTGGTGAGAAAAAATGGAAAAGCCAAAACTGATTTTATTTTTTATATAGCTATAGCTATTACAACCAAAATCTAACTGTTCCAACTGTAGACAAGTGACAACTGAACATTATTCTTTGACAAAAATGTGAAAAAAATTCAACAAAGAGAGAAATTTTCTTGTGAAAAATTCCATGTTGTCAAAAACTCATTTTTTCTCCTGAAAAAACCCCTTTGCTGGTTAAAAAAAAATTGGCCCCCTCTATTTTTCATTCTGAACTTGCAACTTATTAATGACTTTCTTAACTTGCTGTGTGCAGAGCTGAGTTCATTGTCGGTAGTTAACAAATCATAAATACTAATAATAAAGATTTCATTTTTATTAGCAATGGTATTATAGTCGTCTAGAGGCCTCAGCAATGATCAGAGACACTTTGTGCTAGGAACTTAGTAAGAGCTTGTCTACACAGGAAAATCTGGAATAAGATAGGGTGTGAATTTAAAGCAGAGTGGCTATTCCTAATTAACTCCATGTGTAGACATTCTTATTCCAGAATAAGAATGCCTTATTCCAAATTAGATTAACCTATGGGATTAACCTAATTTGGGGGTTGTCTATTTGAACACTTAGTTTGCGGTAAAATGGGGTGTAAATCTACCTTGCACTAGCCTGCCACTCACAAAGTGTCCACATAGCCACTGCTGCCATGTACTAAAAGTTTCTAGCAAGTTTTGATCTATCTGGTGTTTGAACTGCACTACATTAATACGCACTGGGCAACTTTTAGTTCTTGCCAGCAAGGTCTATGTGACCAGATAGTGCACAATGCCTAGGTGTGAATTAGCAATCACACCCCTCTAGTGTGTATTGTTCCGCCCTGTTGACAAGCCAAGACACAGATTGAATGAATATCTTGCTCAGGGTGCCCCAGGGAGTCTATAGCAGAGCCCGGAACTGCACGCAGATCTCCTGAGTCCAGATACGGTGCCTTAACCACAGAACAATCCTCCCTCACCAGAGCCCATTTGGACCCTTACCTAGCCTGCAGCTGACCGTCAGAGCGATACAAATTGCAGTCCCCTGACAGGCAGCTAACTTGTAACAAACCTGCTGCAGCATTACCAGTTTCGTATGGATGCCAGCAAAGGTTGGCGATTTATAGTAAGCCGCAGCCTGCTCCGATTTATTTTATTTATGCCGCTTGTGTATTTGGCTTTTGACAAATATGCCCTAATATGATTTATTTTTTAAATGAACCTCTTTAAAGCGATGGATGTCAACATTTCAGTGGTCTTCTGGGGGCTGTCATGAAGGAGTCCTGGTTGAAATGTATCTGATGGGAGTTAACCACAGCCCGCGGAGCACACATGTGGATAATGTAGGCTCTTTATTGCTTTTCTCTTAGGTTTAAGATAGACAGAGCAGAGCCTTCCTAAAAGTCTCATAAGTGTGTTTGTGTGTATGCTGGATTTATGGTATGTATGCGAATAAACTTCTGTCCTTAATTAAAGGAGCTCCACAGGGGTGAGTAAGGACCAGAGCCAGCTAGCCACAAGAGACATCCGGGTGTTGCTGGGGAGATGAACCCCTGGGCAAGCAGCTGCGAGATGCAGAACTCTCGCTCAAATCAATGGGAACTCCATTGCACAGCTCCGCAGCCTTCGGTCAGCACCAGGTCCTTTCAAAGGAGCAGGGTGTGCCCCCCAGGTTCCCGTGTGCTGCAGACAACACATCCCCGTTGAAGTCAACGGCAGCTTTGTCGTTGTTACTAGATGCAGGATCCAGCTGCAGAGGTGGGGCGATGGATTGCCATCTGGTGTAGTAGCGGGCTCCTGACCCTACCATGCTCAAGTAGTAAAGAGAGAGCCTATCCTGGGAGATGGAGCCGACTGCCAAACACATCAGGCTTCATACAGAAAGAATAGCGCATGGTCAATGGAATTAACAGGTCAGATCCTCAGTTGGTGTAAATCAACATAGCTCCATTGAAGCCATCTGCACATACCAGCAGAGGATCTGGCCCAGGGATGGCATCGGAGTGCTTACAAACAAAGGGACAGAGTTAAGGCTGAATGTATAACCTCCACTTTAGCCTCCTCTGTCTCGTTCAGTGCTTCACTTGGCACACATCGTGTTCTTCTGGCATTGCTTTTTTTTTTTTTTTTTTTTTGCATGGCATGGCTTTTGTGTGCACACACCACGTATACACAGAAAGTCTATAAACCAAAGCACTCATATACTTGTAAAATGGACAAATCAGTTTGAAGCGTTGAAGGAAATCTGGTAAAAGACAATCTCTCCTGGGCTGATAATTTGTTTGCCAAGTTTCAGCCTGGAATGAATTTTTATGACTGAGTTATAAGCCCTTGAAAATAGAAGTTTATAATGGAAATCTTGACAAATCCTTAACACAGACCCATTGTAGCATATTCTGTACATCTCCCATTGAGCTCAGTAACAAGTTCTATATACAAATCCCAAGCCAAGGGATTGATGAGGTTATCATCAGGCTTCCAAAAATTTTTTAAAAAAATAAATAGGTGGTGCTTTAAATGTGGTGAAATCAACAAATTATGCACTGAAAAAGACATGTAAATATTCATATGAATAAAGCAAATGCAATCAACTCCTCTGGTGTTTCTTAGATGAAAAGCAACCATTTCTGAGGTACCAATCCTGCACTGAGCAGGTTCTCAATGCCAGAGCTAGTTAGAAACAGCAGAAATGACTTTCCGATGGGATTAGCCGAGTACCTAAAATAATCATCACATTTTAAAATGTGTCAGAAATAATTTGCAATCTTTTATGATTAGTTCTAATTATTTCTTTTTCTTTAAACATGCGTGGAAAATGGTGGTGTCTCAGATCAGTTGGCAAAGGCTGACTTTTTAATGGCAGCCAGTGGACATGTATATCAAATGTGCAAAGAGCAGGTTCCCTCTTATGGCATCCTCGCATTTTAACCTGAATTTCTGCACTCTGGAGCTGATGGCAGACACATATCTTATAACTTCTGCCTCCGACTCTGCGTTTGTAAGCACATGCACACACACAAAAAAATGCAGGCACAATTTTTGGAAGCCCAATTTTTACCTTCCAATAATGGCAGCTGCCTTTTTGCAACACGGGGCCAAAATGTCAATTTAAACTCCAGTATTCACATCCAGGGGAGAAAGCCATTTCCATCTCCAGTGCATTCCTTTCACTTCCACTGAAACTGATTGCTACATTGCTGCTTGAGCATGAACATAAATTTTTCCAAGTTAACATGTTGCTTTAGGACTCGGTTCCACTCGACAGTAGACTTCCATATGTGCCGTACCGTTTGTGTTTCTAAGCAATGCCTCAGCAACCACATCAGGGTCACCGAAATACAAAAAAGAAAAGCTTGATTTTTAATTTTCTTTTTCTGGCCATCTCAGTTGGAAACAGGAAATAAAAGACGGTGGTCTATGTTCCTGGCACCGTTCAGACCGAAGAAATGTAGCTCATAGGCCAACTTGTATTTGGAGTGCTCCAATAACATTTTGGTGGCGTTTGCCTAGTTTTAAAAATAAATGCATTTCACTGGGATTATCTTGGGAGAAAATATGTTAATTCTCAGACACGTGAGACACAGAACAAAAGATCTTGTCCTTGTGAAATGTCTCAGCAGGTGTTGGCCAGCAATATCTTTAAAAAAATAATGCCAGCGTATTTCCACACACTCAATATTGGCAGCCTCCTTTTGGACGTTTTGTTTCACGTCTGACAAAGTAGCTGCATAAATTCGCAAGATTTTTCCCACCCAAATCACCCATGAGCAAGCAACATGTTAGTCAGACACTTGGACAAGAGACAAGATGCGACATTTGAAGGCCTGCACTACAGCTCATTCAAATCTGTGAGAAGAGTCATAGATTTTAGGGCCAGAAGGGACCATTATAATCATCTAGTCTGACCTCCTGTATAACACAGACCACCAAATTTCACTCAGCTACCCATGTATTGAGCCCTACCCCTTGTGCTGAACTAAACCATAGTCCCTTGATTTCCACACGCTTTCAGGATTGAGCCCTTTGGTCCTCGGTTCAGCAAAGCGTTTAAACGTGCTGAAACCCACCCCTATTCAAAACATTCAATAAAAGCACAAATACATGCTTACATAGAAGAACACGCTCAGGTCCTTGTCATAGGACTTCTCGGTCACTACCTGGCGAACCTCACTGACTGGCCAGTTTGTGTGATTCCACAGTCACACTAGGTCAGTGATCCAGGTTCTGCCAATAGCACCCTGTCACGCAACCTTTCCCCACCTCATTTCATCTGAGGCCTTTTCTTGTCCCCAGAAGAGGTTTTCTTTGCGCCCCACTCCCTACTCTCTTAATGGCGCTGGGATTCTACTGCGAGTTCCTGTGCCAATTGGGGATGGCCTTCCATGGACCACCAGCAAGGGTCTCTTGCCTTCCACCCACAGAAAATACACTTTGAAGGTGGAGCTTTTCCCCATAGCTCGGCCTGGACACCAATCATATCCCACTGGTCTTTCCTCCAGCTTACTGGGCACTGGGCTTAGATCTACCCATGTGAATCGTCCCTCTGGAGCCACAATTTCGGGAATCCTCTCTTCCCCGACTGATCTTGTCCCTGATTTGAGACTATTGGGTTAGGTTCAGCCACCCAGGCTTCCTTGTCAGGATCTTTCTCTCTCTTCAGCTTGTATCCATCCTGTACCATGCCCAGGACTCGCCCTCTTTCTCCTCTAGGTTTCCCTGACCTAGGACTCCCTTCTTCACTGTCCCTGTCTCACCTTTTCCTCCCCCCTCAAGTTCTCCACGATGTCGCATCTTTCTGAGTCAGTTATTTTATGTCTAGTGTTATCACATCTGGGGCCTGGAGAACTCTCTGAAGGATCTAACACATGAGCTTTTTGCTTGGACCGACTGGTTGGGGGCTCTTCCCCCATCATCTACCCTTTTTATATAAGCGGAAGGGGATCCAGTCTGTTCCTAAGAGTTCTGAGTAAGACAAAGACTTTACTATCCTATTTGCTGCCATCTAAACTTTTCTTCTACTTCCAACGAGTTAACTGCCATGAGATAATTCCTCTTTTCCCCATGCATGCAATAGCTCATTACCATTTCCCCCCCTCCCATCGCCACCATGGCCTAACCAGACACTTCGTACAAGGGGACATGCTGCTGCTGAATTCATAATACTCCTTGTTGATCTTCAGCCTACTTGGACAGGAATTGTCCTTATCTCCGGCTCCCCTTTTACACCATTGTGGCAGAAAGGATCCCTGGGTCCGCCCCCTACATTCTATTGTAATAATCTTAGTACAAAGCATGCCTTGTGAGGTATCATCTGAAAACTCATAATTTGCTGCCCATCATTGTCCAGATAAAATCTGTGTGGCAACATTGTATGTGAAGTTATAGGACTCCACTGTATGGTGTTCTTAACATCTCTTCAAAACTGATGGTGGAAAACAGGCGTGTCTCAAATGAAGGAATATGTGCTCTGCTTAATTTGTATTTAAGCAGTAAACAGAGTCATCAAGCAAAAAAAACAAAACAAAAGAAGCTCCAACAGGTGAGGGAGAAAAGCTGGGAACATCCTTCCCTGTAGAGTCTCTGTCTACTGAGGACTGTCTATTGAGGACTTCAGTAACTCAGTCTAGGTTAGGGGTTTATTACAAGAGTGGGTGGGTGAGGTTCTGTGGCATGTCTTGTGTGGGAGGTCAGACTAGACGATCATAATGGTCCCTTCTGACCTTAAAGTCTATGAGTCCTGATTCTCAACTGGAAATGTTTTCCAAGAAGGGGACTGACACTATAAAAAGGAGAGGCAAGCACCATAAGGCTCCCTCCTCTTTCTCTGCCAACAATTCACTTCCCCAGAAGGGACAAAAGAAGCAGCCATTGAACTGGAGATGGGATCCAGGTCTAAGAAGTTTGGTCAATAAGAATGCTGAAAGCATGTGATGAGAAAACTGCTTTGAGTTTAACATTGTTTGTTAATTTAGGCAGCAGTTGTGTTTTTTCTTTGTTTTTCTTCTAACCATTTCTGACTTCTATGACTCATTACCTGTAGTTGCTCAAAATCTCTCTCTTTCTAGTGAATAGACTTGTTTTATTCTTTTAGCTAAGCCAGCGTGTTTAAATTGAAGTGTCTGGGAAACTCCATTTGGGGTAACAAGTTGTGTACATATTATTTCTATTGATAAAATTGCAGGCTTTATATAAGCCTGTATTGTCCAGGAGTTGGCGGGGCAATACAGGACATACATTTCCAGGAGAAAACTAAGACCAGGAGTGAGTTGGGGTCACCCTGCAGTAGAATCAAGGCTGGTAAGAGCCAAGGCATGGCTGGCTGGCTTCAGCTCACACACAGACAGAGACGGGGAGTGATTTGCGTGCTGGAGGCTCTTTGTGAGCAGCCCAGGCTGGAGGCTACAGAACCAAAGCATTGCAAAGAGGATCCCAGGTTAGAGGGCAGGGGTGCCAGAGCTACTCATTAATGTTGATTGTACCTGGTGTGTCACACATGTCCACCCACAGAACTCCATGAACCCATAGTCCATGTAGGGGCAGTGTCTTTTTGTGTGTCCTTTGCCTTCACACTGGCAGCAGACTACTGTGAGAGTGGCTGGGACGACAACCTTTGCCCCTTGCATCCCCCTCCCAAGCTTCACGGCACGGGGTTTCTTCAATCTTCTTTCCCCCCACCCTTGGTCATGGGGGTGTGGAGCTCTTCTCATAGGAACATCTGCCTCCATATACTCCTCTATTAATGTTACCACCGCCCCCAATGACTCTGGAGGGTACTTCCAAACCCATCCCATGTAATCTCAGGGAGGCTCCAAAACAACAGAGTCCATTAGGGCCTCAATGTCCCAATGTCTATTCAGCCGCCATCATCACATGGCCCAGTCTGACAATTTCTGATCAAAGGTCCTGGGACGTATCCCACTGCTCCTTCTGGCTGCCCTGAATTTTGGGCAGTATTTCTCAGCTGACAAGCCAACCTAGTCCAAAATAGCAGCCTTCAGCGTATCATTGTCTTTGGCCTGGTGTTCACTCAGGCTCACCTAGGCTGCCTGAGCATCAACAGCCAGATAAGGGGCCAGCCAAAGTGCCCATGCAACCTTGTCTTATCTGGCACTAGTAGTCTCTCTCTCTCCAAAGGTCAGCAAAAAGGCGTCGGAGCCATTTTACGTAATCTCAGGCCCACCGTTGGCTTTCCAGTCCCCTCACTGGCACTCACTGGTCTCTGCCATACTTGGGCCTGCTCCGTGATGAATCATTGCAACTTTCGCTGCATTTCCTTTTATTGTTCCATTGTGATCATTCCATTAGCCGGCGCAGCATCTCGTCCCATGGTGCCCAGATCTCCAGCCTTCACACAGGTCCCTCCCTCACGCATCCTTCTCAGCTGAGGGAGTTACTAATCCCGGGCCAGCCCCCGGGTGTCACAGGGCGTCTCTGTCACTACCGGGGGAACCGCACCACCTGGCCAGTTCAGACGGTTTCACAGTCGCAAACAGACACCGCGTCGTTACCTTTTTCACCAAGCATCAATTTATCTTTTTCTTTACCACGTGTCACAGTGTAAGGCAGGCTAATGAAAAGGATAGGCTTCCCTGCAGCCCTCACTCCTCGGCCCAGGCTCACCCTCTGAGCTTCCTTCCACATATATTCTCCCAATTACCTCGTTAGGCCGGTGATTACCACCCAAGAGAAAGTATATAATTGGTATCAACTGGGCCTGCAGCCTTCTTCAGGCTGCAGCAACGTCAGCGCGCAGAGTGCTGACGACAGCTTTGCTGAGTAGGGAGGACGGCTAAATCAGGGCCTTCATGGATTAAATGACTGTACTTGGAAGTTTAAAATTATGGAGGTATTTATTAGACTCTAGAGCTGATCGAAAAAGAGGAATTTCCCTCCTGGTGGGAAAATGTGAGATTTTGAAATTTGGTTCCATCCGGATGAAAAGAGGAAAGTTTGAAATTAAAAAAACCCAACCAACTATTTTAAAATATTGCCCTGTGAACTTTAAAGTCTTTTAATTATTTCCCATTGAAAATCCTGATTAATTCGATACGTTCCCATGAAAAGTTTCAATGTCCTCAAATCAGCATTTTCCAACAACAAACTGTTCCACCGGACATTTTTCCACCAGCTCTATTAGATTTCACAACACCAGGCTCCCTCTTTCAGGAACAAGCTCTGTTTTAGAAGGCTGGCTAATAATCCTTGTCTCTCCACACATTGGCCAGTGAGCAGGCACAGATTCTCGGCAGGAGGCTGCAATGCATAACGGTTGTATTGGCATCCACTCTTCCATTTATAAGTGAGTTTATTATAACCTTGGTGAAGTGGTTTGGGACACTTCAGACTCACTGACGGCTCATTAAACACTGAGCTGTGTTGTGGGGGGTCGGACGGGGGAGAGGCCCGCTGTCTGAATGGTGGTGTCTAGCAGTATTTTGCATCTCAGACACATAATGCCACCTAGGCTCAAGGGGTGGCATGAAACTTTCTAAAGAACTTTGCAAAACAGTAGACAGAATTCTTCCCTAGCACGGTTCTGCTGGCTCTGGCTTCAGCCATGCCATGCCTCCTCTGAGTCCAGTACCACTGCCACCAACATTAGTCCACCTGTTTCCAGCAACTGCATATTCCCCTGCACACAAACAATTGCAGCCCCTGCAGCATATTGATTCGGGAAGAGCTCTATTTATCCTCTTTTGCACACAGCACACTCCTGCATGGGGTAAGCAGTATATGGCAAAACACTACAGATATGAGCTATTGACATTACAGCTTGCCTAAATAGCTGTTTCAGAGACTTTTAATGTGTAAAATGTATGAACGGCATCAAAACCAGAGCTCATTGACTGAATTACATAAGCCTGCACAAACATATAAGAAAGACACCATCATCCTCAGTTTTTGAAGGGGTTTTAGGGATGATTAATTCTCTGTGCTTATTAATCACAACATGTGTTAGTGTTTGATAAATGGCCCGACAGTGGCATTAGCTAATAAGTAGAAGAACAAAACGAAATAGTTTCATCTGTTTTTATAATAAGACAGAGAGAATCATGGGAGCACGCACGGTGGTCATGAATAAAAGAGAAACATTCATTTATGATAATTGGTTTCAGCTCCCCGTTTGGCTGGTTCTTGTGACCTAAATGTATCCAGTTGTTTCCTTTCTTTCTCTTTGGTTTTTGGGTCACTCCTAATGGTTTAATTCAACAAAAAATGTCTACCATTTCCTGTAACCTCTGTCTTTTTTCATTCCTTCTTCCAAAATGTTTTTTTTTTCTGCGCAGCATCTAGAGAAATCTCGCTCTCTGTTTCCTTCCAAGTGAACAAAGTCAATATTGTTGACAGAGAAAAGGTTTAACTCCAGGCAAAAAAAAAAAAAAAGTAATAGCCATTTATTTGTCTCCACTTTGAGTTCACAAGGGTTTTTTTGTTTGATCCTGGCGGTCAAGATTTTGACACGGAACATGCCCCCTCTGACCAGAAGCAATTTATAGGGGAGGGAGGAGACAAAAATCCTCATTCATGTTTAAAAAAGCAAAGGAAATGGTTGTAGATTAATTCTTGTGCACTTGTAGCAAAATTTTCTGATAGGTCTAACACATTCAACCACCCGGGTTGAGACACACAAGGGGCGAAACTCAGCCCTGGAGAGTTGAGCTTTGTTACTCTTGGACACCTTTCAAAACATCAGCACTCATTCGGCTTTCTTAGACCAGTGTAGAGTACAGATATTGTATGTCATTTTCAGGAACAAGACACACTTTGGCAGGAGTGCCTTAAACACTGTGTTCTTCATTTTATGCACACGTTCCACTCTAACTGAAGGAGATTTTATGCATCTCATCTTGCATTTGTTCTGCTAAAAAGAGTAAATCTGGACTGTATGGTACAGTGACTTGGGTTCCATCTGCATGGAAGGTGCTATGCAGCATACTGTATCAGGCACTGCTTATGATGTAAGGTTCTCCAACATGTTCCATTTCAGTTGCTTATAACTTTGACAAGCTTTAACTCTTTCAGCTGATATGTCCCATGCTGTTTGTCTGCCTCAGGCTTAATTTTTGGGGCAAGTTTCAACGAAAATGGTTCAGCTGCTTCTGAGAACAAGAGTAAGGAAAAATATTTTGTGGTGCTCATATTACAATAAATTATTATAGCCAATTGCTTGAGAAGGTCTACATCCTCTGGGCTTTGGACAGGGACTTGAAATTTGATAGGGCGGTTGCCCTGTTGACAGGGATGTGCTTTTCGCCTTTTATAACCATTAAAACATAAGTTGTCAACATCACATGTCAAAATATATAAACTAAACATATTTAAGTCATGTAAGTTCCCAGGCAGAAATTTGATATTATTTGTGGAAATATTTCTCATTGGCGTGTGTGTGTTTGCACTGTAGTTGTAGTCATGTTGGTCCCAGGATATTGGAGAGACAAGGAGGGTGAGGTAATATCTTTAATGGCTGGTCTACCCTGTGAGCAAAATTTGGAGACAGTCAACGGGAGATACGCAAGCTACCTAGAGTAGCTTGCATATCTCCCATTGACTTCCTAAATTCAAATTTGCGCGGGGCCGCCACTATGCTGCGCCAATGGGAAAAGCCCTCCCATCGATGCAGCGTTAATCTTTTTGTGGGAGTGGATTTATTCAGTTGACTTCTGGATCAATTGAGTGGGTCTCTCTGCCGCTTAATCGATCCCGCACTGTCGACAATGCCGCTGGTAGAGTAGACATTCCCTTATTGGACCAACTTCTCTTGTGAGAGAGACATGCCTCTAAGTTGGTCCAATACAAGATGTTACCTCCCACACCTTGTCTCTCTGTGGAGAAATAGACCATTTACTGGCCTTTACCACTAAAAGTCTGATCCTCCCAAGCCTAGGTAAAACTAATTCTGTAGGCCAAATTCTCCAGTGATGTAAATCAGGACAGCTGGATTGAACTCACTGAAGTGACAACCTATGCCAGCAGAGAATTTAGTTCTGTGTATTCAGAATAACTTTATTAGTAATAAAGCAGGATTATTGATTACAGACAAAACATTACATGGATGGATCAGAATGTCTTGAGTACAGGTAGTAAACAAACCCCACTGTCTAAGGACAAGATCAAACAATCTTTCAATGGTCAACAATGATAAGTAACCGGAAATGAAAGAGGAATAGGATATAGAGTGTATTAACATAGGGTACATTTTTCTTTAAGTATATGATGTCAACAAGAGGCAACTCATGATAATATTTAGTTTTTACACAACTTCTAAAGATACATACTAGCAGAGTTCTGGTTTTCTTGCTCTTTCTGTACTTGTCCATCATGGGAATTCAACACATTTTACCACACAAATTTCTGATGGTCACATTTCCAAAGAAAACAGTGTTTCTGTAAACTATATGCTTCCTGTCTGCGACACCTGTTTTGCGTTTATTTGTATTAGCAGTGCCTAAAAACATGATTTAAGGGAACTACGCTTCCCCTCTAAACACGAGAGCCATTAAAATGGTTTTATATCTTATCAGTAACAAAACAAAACCAAAACACTTACTCCAACCAAAACCTCAAATTCATTTTGATGAAACATTCTTAGATGTATTAATTAATTAACCAATTAATCCATTAACTAATTAATTGTTGTCATTGTGTTTCTACTCTGCTTATGCTCCTTAGCGCACATGCACAAGTAGTAAGCAAAGAATGATCGTAATGTGAAATTTCCTGGCTCATTTAAAATTGGACTGGACAAATCACTAGGTAATAGATTGTAGGGAATAATCCCCTGCCTAGATGATCTACTAGGTTCTTTCTTTTGCTAATTCCTGTGAACCATATTCTCCTTCCCCACTGTGCAGTGCAAGGAAAATCACAGTGGGGTCCCGCGAAGGAGACAAGGAGCTAATCCAAGTGCTGACCCAACGCCAATTTCACTAAGCCTCCCTTCAACTTCTGCCAAATCTCACGTGGCCACTGGTCCGGGTGGAAATATTGGAGGGGGCAGTGAGGAGAAGTGGAGGGGAATTACCCTAAGTGCCTTCTTGCCCACCCCAAAACCGCAACAACGTCACAAATAAGCTCAGCCAAGCATTCGTGCTTCTCCCGCTGATTGCTCGGTGGGACAGAGAGCTAATGGCAGCATAGCTATTGGTCTGTGTGGCTGGAGTTGGGGATCGGGCTGTGGGGAAGCCTGGAGGAGGAGACATTCCTCCACACAATTAGGGCATTCTCCAAGGCGCTGGGATCCCCTCAAGCTCCTGGCTGTTTGGGACATGGAGCACGGCATACCTCTGCTGGTCCTGTGGACTCTGGTGAATTTGCCTGAAGGTGGTAACCACTTGGGGGAATTTAAAAAGTATGTTTCCCTGGCACCAGATTTTCACTGTCCGGTCTGTGACTATAGGACTAATGCATTTGCTCTTCTGTGTCAGCAGTGGGTCTCCAATCCAGTACTTTCCACACTTGTTTCTACCACTTGAGCTACTACTATCACTGTGAATAACTAAAAAGCTCATATAGACAGTGGGTTAGCCTTTATGTAACCCATGCCTGCTTGGTGTGAGACTCTGTCCCCCTTTAGTGGCACCTAGTCTCGCTAGAGATTGATGAGTGTGTTACAGCCTTAGCTAAAGGCCGTGTGCAGCGGAGGCTCATACACTCAGTTTCAGAGGTTCTACGTTCGATCCTGCCCGCTGATGACCAGGGTCTGTCGGTGTTACGTTTTCACAGAGACATGATCACACACAGTCAGTTGTCATGGGCTTTGCACAGCAAGGAGCCATTCTATGAGGACTCTACATGAGCAGCCAAGTGTTGATGGCAACAGGAGTTTTAACTGAAAAAATGATCCCAAAACAATAAACCAGAATCACTTTGTATGGAATCAAAGAAATGTAAGGCTGGAAGGGACCTCAAGGGGTCACCTAGTCCAGGGTTTCTCAACCTTTTTGACAGCAGGGACCAACTTGCTGCCTTCCTAAATTGGGACAGGGAAATCTCAGAGACTGGCGCCAGTCCACAGACTGGTCGTTGAGAAACAATGATCTACTCCAGCCCCTTGCGCTGAGGCAGGAACCATGGATTAAACTTAAACCAAGCTTAGATCTTTGGGCCTGATCATCCTCAAATCCTCCGCAACAACCAATTTGATTTCAGTGGGACCTTTACATTGATGCCATGCTAGTATTAGGCAGATCTCCTTTTCTTTGCCAGTCTAGCCTGTCTCTTCCCAAAGATCTATCATAAAGCTTTAAGCGCTACATGCAACGAAAGCAACTGAAATACAAAGCCATTTGCCAGCAAATTAACAAGCATTTCACGAGAATTTTCAGACAAAGAATGTATTGAAATCTTTCCAACAAAGCAGGTCTACAAAACACTCTTGCGCAGATATCAGCCCCTTTGAATAGAAACACATTAGACAAGGACCTGAGAATGGAATACAGGGCCACAATTTCGGCTGATGCAACCCCATTGCAATCAATGTCCAGCAACAAGATAATTTGCTTAGACAACTCCATCTCCATTTTCCTTGGTAGACTTCCAGGTCACCAGTGTGTTGGGGGCAGATTCAATGCCCACTGAAGACGATTGAAAGACTCCCATTGATTTCAGTGGGCTTTGGATCAGGCGCTTGTTTTCACATGCTGCATAATAATAATAATACTATCTGTAGATACTTCACTCTAAAGTTTTTGTCAGCATTCCTCGGTTTGACATATCACAATATCTCCGTAATGTATGTACGTAATTTGCACTTCTATGGAAAAGCAGTGGCTTCAAGAATATAATACACTTATTATAAATGCACCCTTATTATAACCAAATCATTCTAGAGAGGCTTTGAACATACTTTTTTTACCATATATGAATCTTATAGAACTGTATAAATGTGACTTTAGCAATGATAAACGACAGGCTTCAAATCTCATCACATGAATTCAATCACATGGATAATGCAAGTTTCCTATAGTCCCAAATAGCCTCATATGCATTGTAATTTCAGCAAGAATTAATCTAAAAAGCTACCATCACAATTCAATAACAAATCTCACTAGAACAGTCTGTGCTGCAGATCGGGGGTAAGGAATATTGATGAGGTGGAGTGGGACAGCTTGCAATGCTGCTGACCATGCAGTTTGATGGCTAAAGGATTTTTACGTACAGAGATGTTAAGACGACACCTTTCCACCTGCAATGAATTCCCTTTGCTGTAAAAGAACTCACTCATTCCTTTCAGAGAGCCTAAGATTTTGACTAGTGTAGATATGAAGTGGGCTGTATCTATATCTGCTTAGCACCTAACCGCTTTACAGGAATTAACTGCAGGCCAAAACCTTTTATGTGATGTTAGCCGTGTCGCTTTCAATGTCATTCCACTCAGACAAGTGAATTTGTAATTGTTTGGTTTCACTAAATCCTCAACGTTTTCAGCTTCTTTTTGTTACATAGCATACAAAATAAATGCACCTTTAAACTGATTAGGAATGACTGGTGCATTAAAAGGTAGGACCACATCCTTTTAAAGATATTTGGGGTTTTTTTTCTCTTCCTATGATACCCAATTCATTCAACGTCAAGTGAACATGCCCGGTATGGAGGCGCATTTACGGCGTGTTTGGATTTGTGCACACTTTTGCATATGGGAGCAGGGATTCTTCACCCTCTAAACTATGCAATCGATATGTTTCTAATTATTACAGCGGGAGAGGCGACCTACACCAGTCCTGCGTCTAGATTGTTCGTGGTGCACGTTGTCTTCCTAGTGTTCATAAATGGACATTGCAAGGGGTTCAAACTGATGTTGCTGATCTCAGCATCTAAGTACAGTAATGGCCGGTGACAGCAACCAATATCTGAAGAGGCAGTGGCCGCAGGACCTACTAAAAGGCAGACTGACAGCATTACTAAAGTATTTAGCAGAAGAGTAAATAACTGTCAGATGCAATAAAAGCAGTAGGGTAACAGCTCTGCTGCACCACAGCAATAGAAAGAGCTATTATTTTGCAGTGCGGTGTTTTTAATTAGGCAGGGCCCGGCCTGCATGGTGTTGAGCATGTACTGTGAACTGATGTGAGCCCTTCAATTGCCACCAAAGCCCACCTTGAAAAAAAAAAAAAGCAGGCTCTTACGCGTGCAATAGAGTATCAGAAAATAGGTAAGTGCATCTTTAAGAAAATATCCCTGTGCATTTAGGACTTGCCTTGGATTTTAGAACTGCTCATGGAAAATTAGAACCTGGAAATGCCAAATTCATCTGCAATGGGGAGTGCCTGGAGAGGAGACCTCCCGCAGGGGTATTTATTTAGCACTCGTTTTTGCATGGACTACATGCCCATGCAGGAGAATAAGAGCCCTTCTCACACATCTGTGCAAATGTGACAGTCACCCACTTGGCTGAGGCACCAGGAACTGAAGTGAGCTCCCGAGCGAAAAGCATGAGCAGATCTAGGTTGAGCTAAAGGGAGCTTTAACAACCCATGGATGGGCACTGAGGGTGGGTTATACAGATTACCCAGTTCTTGGTAAAATAGGGGTGGTGCACACCTCCTTCCTCTCCCTCTCTTTACCTGGAGCAAGAGAGGGTGGGGGAATGGATGGAGCCTTATCTTCACTCTTCCCCCCTCCCCAGGTGGCAGCTAACACAGTGAAATCAGCATGGGTATGAGGTGGGCGTGCTGTAATTTATAGGCCAGCAGCAAACTGCGACCCTCCGCTTGTGTCCTGGAGCAAGCAGGAAGCATGGGAAGAATTATGACTGAGCTACTCTTATGTATCAGGGCGGTGCCTAAAGGCATAATTTAACCTGTGGCATTCGCAGAGGACCGGCCTCGCCCTGCTGCTGCTGAATTCAGTAACAAGCCACCGTGCAGAGAAGAGCTTCATTCCTGAGGCTGAGAGATCCATGTTCCAGCGATCAGGGGAGGTCATGGCACGGAGGAAAAGGTGGTCCCCCAGGTAACTTGGGCCAGTCCTGTGTAGGGCGCTGAAGATGAAGACCAAAACTTTGAACCCGACTGAGAACAGAGCACGGAAGCCTGAACTCCTGAGCAAACAGGCTGCTGCGTTATGAAGCCATTGCACGTTTTTTAAGGGGCTGCAGTTTCACACCGAAGTACGTTTTTACCATGCTCCAACCTGGAGGTCAGGAAGGTCTGGTCTACTGTGCCTGACTCCAGATGGACGGGAGGCGTTTCAATCTTCTTTCCAGTGGTAGATGGGAAATGGTGTCTTTTATGGCCATGATTATTTGGGTATCCAGAAGCAATGAGGATACCACCTGCTCATGGAAACACAGAGGCCTTGTCTACAGTCGCACGTATGCCAGCAAAGCTTTTGTCACTCAGGGATGTGAAAAAAACACACACCCGAGTGACATAAATTTTGCTGACATAAGCACTCGTGTGTACAGCACTCTGTGGGTGGGAGAGAGCATCCCACCTATGTAGCCACTGCCGCTCATTTAGGTGGTTTTATTATGTCAACAGGAGAGCTCTCCCCCACCGGCATAACGCGGCTACACGAACGGTCTTACAGCAGCACAACTGCATGGGCACAGCCGGGCTGCTGCAAATCCCTAAGGGTAGACAAGCCCCAAGATTGTGGCCTCTTCTAGTGATCTGATGATAGATGCCCTTAATGGAAAGTGACTGTGTGGAGATGACAAGGTCTTTTAAGTTTCCTTTCTCCCCACCAGCCTCCCTTCGAGTCCTAACACCATGCTACAAAGACAATAGCTAACGCAAAAAACCTGCCAAAACAATAAGCAGAACTTTCCTGCCAGAATATATGTAAAGAAAGAGAGAACTATTTTTTAGAATTGCTGGCATGGCGTGCTGAGGAAACCTTTCCCTTTAAGCACTAAAATTAAACAAACACGTGAAACACAAGGAGAAATTTAATTACTTTATAGCTTGACTTTGGTCTTTTGCCTCAGGTATCTAGTTCCCCTCTCACTGATGTGGAAACTAAAATTCCGCCTTCACAGTGTCATTCATTTCTTGGCAATGGAAACCCAGCTTTCCTGTTGCTGAGGGCTAATGTATTTTGCATCAGGAAATCCCAACTCCCAGTACCTTATTCAGAGAACCACACTACAGGTGAAAGAGGAATTAGCACCTTGCTCTGAGTACAATCAAGTGGGAGAGGAGCTCCCCTCTCTGGGCTAGAAGACAGGAGTTAGGGCAAGGAATTCTGAAAAAACAATTAAAGGCCGAATTCAGCATCTGGTTTTTGTGACACAATTCGTCTAGGACTAAAAAAGCCCCCAAGAAACTGGCAACATATATAGGGCTAAACCGAGTCCTACATTTCTGTCTAATCCTTTCCTAATCCAGACTGCCGAGCTGCTATTTCTCCCCCTATTACAACTGGCTAAAACTGGCTTTAAATCAATGTCCACTCTAAGAGCATATAGGACCCAATCCAAAACCTATTGCAGTCAGAAAGACTTGCACTGACTTCAGTGGGCTTTGAATCATGTCCATTGACTGCCCTTCCTAGGAACAAAAGCTGTTTCAATTCCTTGTAGACAATGTACGTAATTTAGCATTAAAGAGTATGAAGTCAGCACTCAGAGATTAGCAACACTCTGTTGAACTCACCTTTCCTCCTGACTAGAGGCTCAGCCAAGACGCTCAAATGCTGAGGAAATGCTTGAGTGGATGTTCCAAGCAGGAAATAAATTATTCTTTTCCTTTACCGGTATAAAAGAGTTGTTCCTGAAAAGGCTTTTCCAACTTTGGTACAATCCTCACAGCTTCTTTCAGAAAAAAAGGTGTCTGAAAGCAGGTACTGTAAGCAGATTGCTAACGGTCTTCCCTTTGCATTCTGTCACGTAGTTCCTGAGAAAACAAGGAAGAACCTCTGTGTATATACCACTGTTACACACACAGAGAGAATGCAGCTGGCATCTGAAATGGTCGGCACTGGATTTATCCCCTTCATTTTTGCCAACATCTGACATAAGTGCTGGGAACTGACAGCGGAAAAACGCTCATGTACATTGGGCCTGAACCAAAACCCACTGAAGACAATGGAATGACTTTCAATTGACTCTAAACTGGCTTCAGATCAGGGCCACGATCATCATTCAGCTAGCGGAGTACAAACCAAACAGTAAACTATACAGATCCAGCCACTGGGGACCATTAAACCTGTGGCCATAGGCCTGCCTGATTTGGGGAGACCTAGAAACATCAAGGCTAACCACAGCCTCCATGCCCTGTTTCTCTAAAAGTAAGTCTGAAGCCCTCTTCTTGGGGGGAGAGAACCGTGGAAACGTAGAATGATCAAGTTCGTCACCCATTTTTCCTAAATGCAATTTTATAAATTACTGTTGTTCGAGTGGCGTGCAGATTATCCAGTCCTCTGTCATTGGCTCCCTCATCTCTACCGCATCAACCATAATCAGCTTGTCTCCACTTTCAAAGCCCTTCACAGTCTAGCCACATCCAGCTTTCACTTACTATCAAGATGTCGGCTCCAACCTCTGATCGGCCCAGCGTACCAGCTTCCATCACCCGCTTGTTATATTTTTCAAACAAGCACTTTGCACTTTCTTCCATGTTGTACCACATGCTTGGGAGGAGCGCTCCATGAACATCTGCAAAGCCATTTCACTGTTCTCCTTCAAATCTCTTTGGCATGGTGAAGGCTGCAGGTTTATCATGGAGGTCATGGAAAGTCACAGATTCCATGACTTTCCGCGCCCCCCGTGACTTCCGCAGCTGAGGCAGCCAGTGCAGCTAACCTCAGGGGTCGGCCCCAGGGACCGCCAAGACAGAAGTGGACCTGGGGGTTGCCTGAGCAGTTGCTGGAGCGGTGGCCCTGAAGACTTTCGGAGAGCGGTCCCAAGGGGCTTTGGAGCAGCGGGCGGCCGGGGACAGTCAGCCCCCGCAGCTGGAGCAGGGCCCAGCCTTTGGCCCCCAGGGTTCCCCAGAGCAGTGACGTCCCAGGAGCAGCTAAGATTTAGTCAGGGGTATTTATAATAAAAATAATGGACAGGTCACAAGCCGTGAATTTTTGTTTATTGCCCATGACCTTTCCATGACTTTTACTAAAAAAACCCATGACTAAATCTTAGCTTTAGTCATAGTTCCTCCGAAGACCTTGACAATGGTTAGTCTGCTGTTTTGCTGAGACCATGATCTATCCTGCAGACTCCTTTTAGTCCCATCCATTTGTTTGTATCCATCTGTTGTCTCTTGTCTTAGGTTGTGAACTCCTTAGAGCAGGTACTGCGTTTGTTCTGCATTTGTACAGCGCTTAGCACTGTGGCACCCTGGGTCAATGACTAAGGGTCCTAAGTGCTACTTAATACAAAAAACAATAAGGATGAGGGGCCCATTGTGCTAAGCCTTTTGGGACACACTGGAAATGTTCCATATCTGGATCAGAGGTTTGCCAGTGGCCCTATCTATACAATGGGCTGAATCTAGTTTTAACACCAAACAATAATATAATTCTGGTTCCCTCCAAACTGCCCAAACTGCATCCATATCTGAGCACATGCAGTTCCCTTTATCAAGCCTAATATCAAGCCAAAAAAACCAAAAACCCAACACCCCACAAATTACATTCACAGTTTCTTCCTGATACCCACTAAATAATTTGTTTCATTAACATTTAAGCAACAATTTGCATTCTTTCTGGTTAAGAAATATCAACCAGGGTAAACTCTGATATTTCTTCTCATGCTACCTCCCAAGACTATATAACTTTTCTCCTTCTTTTTTTCCCCCTTTTAAGGCTTTATTTATTATACAGGTTTTACCCCACAGAGAGTAGCTGGGAATCACACCAAACATTCTGTAGCAATCTGTCAGCTCGAGAAAGAGGTCCCTATACTCCTTGGGGTTACACAATACCAAAACCTAAATCGCCACAATCTAGTAGTTAGGCCTGGCCTACACACAATATTTGTATCAGTATAATGATTTCAGTAAGGGGCGCCGTTTCTTTTATTGATATAGTTGTATCAATAGAACCCCGAATGTGGACACAGTTATCCCAGTAAGAAGGGGCATGTTCCAGTATATCTTATTCCTCTTCCCATACAGAGAATGGCTACACCAGTATAAAGCACCTTTATATCAGTATAACTAGGGAAGATAGTACTGGTTTAACGATACTGAAATAGTTAAAGGCGTGCAACTTTTGTGAGCAGACAAGCCCTTAGACCTAGATTTTCAAAAATGTTGGGTGTCACTTTAAAGGGGTCAAGAAGATTAGATCTGACACTCCAAAACTAGAGGCATGCAAACTCATTAGTCACTTCTGAAAATCCTAGCCTTTGCTGCAGCGCTCCATGGCCTTGCATGAGAGTAATTCGCTAAGATTTCCCTTCCCTTGTCGTAACAGCATAAGAGAAAGTCAGGATTTAAAAGGAAATGGGATAAACCTACAACTCTGCAAAATGAATTATCTAATTCAGGAGGGCTTGTCCTCTGATGAAGACTGAGGCATGTCGTGAAAACTATCAGCATTTTCCATCCCCTTAGATATGTTTGTTGGTAAAACTCAGGGAAAATTCTGGGTAAACACAAATAAATAACTAAAGAAAAAAAAATAAAAACATCTGAAAAGAGTTGCACCAAAGCAGATCTGGCTTCACTTTCAGTTGCTGGTGAACATAATTCACGGCAGAGTGAAATGCTGGAATTTCTGTAAGCACTGGGTACAAATATAGCTCAAGGAGGTGTTTGGAATGAAAGAAATGGTGGTGCTTCTTCCATTTCCCATGAATATCAGATGCACAGCTCTAGCCATATGTTGTGCTGAATCTGCCACATTCTTCAATGGTGGGCACAGATGTGGGCTGATCTGATGGATCAGGGTCCCGGGGTCAACCAGGAGTAAATTGGGGGCAGATGATTTGAAAGATCCAGCTTATTTTTAGAATAAAGATTGCTAAGAATCATTTCTACCATGTGTCTGAGCAAGAAAAGCATTTATCTCAATTGCTGAAAACAAAGAAGAGTCTTTCTGAAATAAGGACTCTGTTTTAACAGACTAACAAAGAATATTCTATTCACTATATGGATCACAGGTGGCCTAGATAAGCGTGTACTTTGCAAAATTATCTTATTTTAGTGCCTCACTTAGGGGAATTATTTTCAGGTGGTGTCTGACCCAGGCTCTCTGTTTGCAGACACAAAATGAATTCCACCGACAAATCAGAGTAGTTAAACCTCCAGTGCCTGACTTGCACCCACGGTCAGGCTGTTCCTCAGATTTTCAGCCACAGCTCCACTGTGGGTACAAAGGGCACCCAGAAAATGGAAAGCGTCCTTCTGAACATACAGCCATGAATATAAAAAAATTAAAGAAAATCCAGGCTAACACAAACTCACCCCAAATCCAAACTATGAGAGAATGGAGAAACCACACAATTTTCTATTCTATGTATCCTATGACTTGCACACATATAAACTGCAGTATCTTCCCATTTGTCCACAGAGTTTCACAGCAGAGAGCTATAATAGAGTGTCGTATTACTGTGACTTCATTCATTTTACAAAATGCACTGCTGAACATTTTCTAATACACTGAAAAATAATTAAAGACTAAACCACTCTTGCCAAATAAATGAATAAAACATGTTGTGCGATGCCAGATCCTGGCTTTTCTGTTTTGTTTCATTTTTTTAAATGTACATCTTCGCTATTTTGTAAATTTTAGTCATTCACAACGGGTCTCTCCTTGCTCAAACTACCGAGGGTCAAATTTTTATATCCTTACTCGCTTTGAGTACAAGCAGACTCCAGACGCAAGTCCAGTTGATTTCACCATAGAGAAGTGTACCTCAACCAAGCACCAAGATTCCTTTGAAATATTAAGATATTGCCACGCTGCTCCCAGAAGAAAGTACTCATCGGTGAACTGGATGTAAGTAGGTGATAACCAGTTATGAACTTTTATCAGGTACTTTTCAGTTTCCCTTTACGAATAAATTTCAGGGAGTTATAGGAGCCAGTTGATACTATAGAAATGAGTACAGAATGACAGCTGTGACTTACAGGAAATACTCAACACTAGGAGGCAAGACATATTATTACAGGAGGTTTTGTACATGGTTCCCCTTGGAAGAGAGTGCTGCTTAGAAGTTAAGACACGAGGACAGGGAAATTGTGGTTCAATTCCTAGTTTTCCCAGAAACTCGCTGTGTGACCTTGAACAAGTCAAGTCATCCCTCAACCTCAGTTTTCTTATCCATTGAATGAAAAAAACACAAAAAAACCCACTTGCCTCACAAGGATCTTTTAACGCTTAAATTAATATTTCCCAATTCTTGTAGACCACGGGGTGAGACGGGCTTTATCAGGGTTGAAGAATTGTCTTCAGAAAATGTGATCTTTATCCTTTTGTGTGGAAAACTTAGCTTCCAGTGTTAACATTTAAAGCAATGTCCATTATCCAGAAAATCGGTTTTATTACAGTCACACTCAGTAAAACTGCCTTTTTTTTTTCTTCCCTATAAGAGAGCATTTAGAAATCCTATGACAGCTGCCCAAGGAGAAGGGACATGCCGCTCCACTCAGTCATGCAGTCTGTGGTAGCAGTGTGTAAATACAATAAGAAAAAAATGTGCCTTAAATGTCTTTTGCTCACACATGAGTACTAGAGGCCGATTCTGAGATGGCTCCAAGCCGCCAACTTCTGATATGGATCTAAACTTCCCCAAGTTTCAGGAGGTGCTCCTATTTGGGGCCAGTCTGAGCCCGTACATAGATCCATGCAGACCCAAAATTTGAGTATATATGGCTTTCCGAGTCAGGCACCTCCCTCTATGGAATTATGTCCCGCTGGAAAGGGCATAGCCAAGACTAAAGGTGATTTTACCATTGCAATTTTATTGAACTAGGCTCTTGTGAAGAGTCACAAGCTGTTTGCAGATTTATTATTTATATTGCGGTAGCTTGTAGGACCAGCAGTCAGCGCCAGAACCCCATTGAGCAAGGTGCTGTACAAACACAGAACAATAATACAAATGGTGAAACTGACTACACTTAGAAGACTTGAGTGTTGCATTGGTCTTGTACGAAACACCCCTTTTGCAACTAAAAACTGCTAAGGGAGCAAATACTGGTCCCACTGAATTCTCATTGAATTCAATGGAAATTTTGTCACTGGCATCGGTAATATCATAATTTGGCCCTACATTTTTCTAATAAATTATTCATAATGAATAATTCCACCAGTCCTGGTCATTACTAGAATTGGATAGAAAATAATTCATTTTTCTCTCCCGTGAAAAATTTTGAGGAAAATGGACTTTTTTTTGTTGTAGAAATGTCTTCCTCCTCCACTCCTGGTTTTTGGCAACCAAAAATCCAACAATGTTCAGTTTCTGGCAAATGAACATTTTCAGGTTTTTTGTTGCCAACAAAAGAATCATAATTTGTTTCTAGCTTTTGATGGAAACCTGAAAGCTTTTGACAAAAATGGATTTTTTTTCTTGAAAATGTCCATTTTATTAAAAAGTCAATTTCCACTGAAAAATGTTTTGACTGGAAAATTTGCAATGAGCTCGTTACTGGCACGGGTTTCCTTTTTTGATATCAAAGGATCTACATGAGCAAGTACGAGTCTGCTCAGACATAAATCACATTCACAGGAACATAGATCTTTGAATTGTTCTGAAGCTTTATTTCACCTTTGTGAGATTCAGCTTTGTCAATTTATGGCACTTCAATCTAGGTTAGGAAGCTGTCAGGGGGATGATCTCAAAAGAAACAACGCCACTTTTGGGAAGTGTTCCTTGGTTCTTCCATTAGAGCTTGGGTTCAATGGTTTCTTTATGACACCAAGGAGTGAAATACTTCCATTTCTTCTAATTCAGAGCGAGGTCATCGACTGCAGAGCAAAGGTAGTCAGATTTTTCCCAAACCCTCCGAAGGATTATCCAGGTGCATTGAAAGAATAAGCCAGAATCTCACTTTGTAAATGCAACAAGTTTGCAGTGCAATAACGACAGAGCAAAGTCATGTAATTAAAGTACCCTAAATTAAAATTTACAAGGGGAAATACACGCTGGGGAGCTCGAGCCTATCTGGAGAAATTTCAAAAAATGAGAAATGTTTTAGAAATTGTAGAGTTTCCCGTACATCAAATCCCCGGACCCTCATCCCCAAATCTACGTCCTTACAAACCCTTTCAACAGCTCAGAACAAGAGGAAAGTTGAAACAATCTCCTAGAGGCATATTAATCCCGACTCTCAATGGAAACATACAAGAGCACCTACTGTGTACACTAGCTCATGTTGCAAAAACTAAATAGAGGGAGGAATCTCTGGGAGGTATTTCCAACATTTATGTAAGATGAGATGCATCCTGCTTCTCGGTACAAAGCCCATACACTACTCAATCCCTGACCTGGCAATGTGTGTGGGAGGCTCCAATAGGAGGACTATGCATGGGTGCCTCTGTACCCCTTGCATGCCACAGAGGGCATTTCTGTGACCTCCTGGCATAGACCAGTTTGGAGGGCTGCTTAAGCAGCATGTCGTTCACATGGATTTGATGGCCCTAAAGCCCCAGGCAACTGATGTAAAAACAAATGCTACCAGGCTGCACTAGTGCCTGTGGGAGGGAAGATGCATTGTTCCCCACCTTAGAAGGGGTAGCTTGCATTTCCTCATCCTCACATGTGTAACATCTCCTAGCTGGGTGCTCTATGGGTGATGTGCATTACACCTTATGTGAAAATCCTGGACTAAAATTCACTGAAGGTCCTGGTTTGGGTTCCGTGGCCTGGCATGGTCCACTGGCCAGGTGAGACATCTCTATGATCCGTCCTTGGCCGCATCACTAGAGAACATGACCCTAACTCAGAAATCCCACCAGTAAAAGACACTGCAAAGAGCACTGAGAGACACTTCCAAGTTTCTGATCCTTCGGCCCTTACCCAAGTTGTCCTTAGCCACATAGCTACTGCCAATGACTTCAGTATAAGAACCAATCACGTGAGAGTGGCAGGCCCAGACCCTTCCCAAGTACCATACACATGTAGCTAAGGTGAATTAACCTGTCTTGTCTAACACGTGTAACTAGAGCTACCACTGCATAGAAGATTGCCAGAAAAAGTACAGACCAGACAGCAGCAAGGAGTACACCCCTACAATCACCTTTTCAGGGAGGTGAGGCCATCTGCCTACCTCTGAGACACAGCTTTAAGTGAGAGCTTTACATTAAACATCCCTTTTCCAAATAACAGCAAAGTACTTCATCATATAAAATAGTTCAGTGATATCGGTGAGCCTGATTCTGATCTTGATGAAATAAGTTTTGTACTAGAGTGACTCCTATTTGACATCAACGTTAGTGAGAGGAGAATCAGAACCTTTGAGAGCAGTACACATGACATTCCTCTTGTTCGCTCTCCGATGGGGACATCTGTGTAAAGTAATATTACCAACAGCTCTGTAGAAGGGAATCATGTTGGTGTCATTTAACACAATGAAAAGTTTAATTGGTTACAGCTGACAAACAGGGAATTGCATTAAACAGCACATTGGATACCAGGCCGTGGTTTACATCAAATTGTCAATCTCAATATGGCATTCTCCTAAAAAAGCCGCTTTTTCTGTAAACGCTCAGGAAACATAGCAAATCATGGCAACATGTTTATAGTCTTCAAATGCCACACAAGGAACCTGATACAGATCTTTTATGGTGGGATATACTGTAGGGTGTTTCACCATGTCCATACTCATTTTCCAAATACATAACATAGCCTTATTAATCCTGTCTATATCCCTGTGTGTTGCCGAGATAGACTTTTTGATTAAGCCTCCGTGTGTCTCACATACAAAGCCAAATTCACTCAATAGAAAAGAGATTCTTTGACTTAGCACCATATCATTTTTTTTTCTTTTTGATTCCAGCAATGAAAACTGGAAATGACAACTGCAATGCACTGATCTTTACGGTTTGCCACAAAGGTTCACAGCCCTCTCTGGGCACATAAGGGCATTGCTGATATTAGAACTCAACTCTAACACAAAACATCCAGCGTCACGGAATCAGAGGAATAGTCTTGGTACAAAACAAAAGCCTACTTCTGCATTTAGTGATGTTTTTCAAGTTATTACAAAATAGCTATTTTAAAAATAGCAATATTCGCTGTTGAGCGCATGGGAGTCGATCTGATCAGACTGAGATGAAGGAAATTTTTCTAGTGAAGTCATTGCAGTGGGACTCAGGAATTCTTGGTTCAGTTCCGAACTTCATATGTGACCTTGGACAAGTCACTTAACCTCTCCATGCCCTGCTGCCCATCTGAAAAATGGAACTAATGTTACTGCCTTTCTCACATAATTGGTCTTGTCTATTTAGCTTGTAAACTCTTTGAGGCAGGGACTGTCTCTTCTTACATGTACAGCACGTAGCACAAATAGGCCATAATATCAGCTGGACCCGGTAGGAGCCAATAGGATACAACTAACTAAATAATAATAATGGGGAAAATCAGCCACAGAGAAATTTAAACAACTTACTGAAGTCACAGAGGAAATAATTGTCAGAGCTCAGGTTTTATTTTTATTTAAAAAAACCCCAGCAGCCACCATGGCACTGACAGGCAACTCTACAATAAGAAATCATGATGCAAAGGAAAAAGATGAGAGCAAAAGATCAGTAAATACAGAGAGTTCGTTTTTCAGCTTTTCAGGGGTAGAATATTGTGGGGAGGAGCTATCTTTTAGAGAAATCTCCAGAAAACATCCTTTAAGGCGATAGCCCCAGTTACCTTGCAGGTGGTTTACAATGATATTGTGCATCTATCTTTAAGGGTGCACAATAAGAAACTACAATATGAAGCACATATTTACAGTACGATCTCATTTCCTCTGAAATTTGTGGAAATTCCAGTTGCCTTCCTCGAGGACTGGATCAGCCACATTGAGAATCAGGTTTGAACTAATTTTATTAAAAAATAAAGAAGAACAGTAAACAAAAACATTCTGTAATTTGCAAATACCAGGACAAGGAGCTTTATTACTCAGACCACTACATTTCGCAACAACAGCCATCTACAATACTCCGATTATTTATATTACAGTAATTCCTAGAGCAGCAGCTCCCAAACTGTGGGTCATGACCCCAGGTGGGTTCACTTCATTAGCAGATGAGGTCACGGTAAATCCGAGCGTGCGGAGGACGCCATTTTACAAAATGGCCACCTCCGCACAGCGTGACCTCACACACACACCGTATGCACGAGGTCGTGTTGCACAGAGAGTGCTATTTTGCTCTACAAAATGGCACCTTCCATGTAACATGGCCTCGCACGTACTGTATGTATGAGAGATTATGCAGTCCAGAGAATGCCATTTTGTAAAGCAAAATGGCATCCTCCTTGCGGCGAGACCTTGCACGTACAGTGAGTGTGAGGTCACACTGAAGGGGGACACCATTTTTAAACCAACTATCATGCTTTCTGAGGTAGTGGGAAAAAATACAGGTCATGCAGGGAAAATGTTTGGGAACCGCTGGCCTAGAATTCCTAACTGAGATCACAGCCCCATTGCACCAGGCACTGAACATACACTTAATAAAAGTCCCTGCCCCAAAGGGCTTACAATCTAAATAGACAAGACAGACAAAAGATGGGGGGAAATGAAGCATTGTTAGCCCCATTTTACAGATGGGGAATCGAAGCCCGAAGACACTAAGTGACTAGCCCAAGATCATGCAGGAAGTCAGTGGCACAGCAGAGAACTGCTCACAGATCTCCCGAGTCCTAGTCCAGTGTTTTAACCACAAGACCAACTGTTGTATTATCTGTAACAGTACTGAGGTCAGCTATTTCAGTGTAATCTATTCTAATCGAAAAAAATCAGAAAAAGGATTCATTAAATGAACCCTTAGTGGTCAAAAGAGAGGCAGGAGTTCTGTTTAAAACATTCATATTTAGTCCATGCCATGTTTAGTACAAGACGGGAAATTCTTCATAAAAATGGGTCCTTTGTGCCTAATTTTATCTAGTTGTCTTAGAGGTTGCATTTTTTAGGTGTTCTGCCAAATGCAAACATGTTCCAGTTAGTAGGTACACCACTTGTTTCAAAGCCTTGTTTGCACAACTAACAGAACATAGCTTTTTTCCCCACATCTGCAGAAGATGTGGAAAGTTACAGTGCAATTTAATGACAATCACGCCCCCACTAGCTGCTAATAATGGAAAGTTCCTTAACAACGCTCTCTCCCTGCGATGCAAGGCAACATGTTGGGTGTGTGTTTAAAGGTATGTGGTTAGGAAAGTCAACATGCTAGTTCGGTGTTAGCAGAAATCATAATAGCTGGATTATCCACTTTTCAGCTTCTCCCGTTCTGAGCCTCACAGTAGCCTTGATTTGCATAAGATCCAAAATCTACCAATTTCAATTTGCCCCTTTATGTAAATACCATCCGTGCAACTAAAGTAATTATCGTCAAACCATCTGAAAATGATCAACACACTTCATTGCAAACTAGACTACCTCATAAGAAGATTGTAATTTGCACCTTTCTTTTAATTCAAGGAAAGCTTTACTTTTTTTGGTGCACATGTTAAGCATGGAACATATTATTTAATCCTAATGCAAATCACACGGACAGGAAATGTCGTAAAGAGAAAAGTAATCTTCTGAAGGAAAAATAAATTATCAACCATGTTATGAAGGAAAAGAAACATTCTCAAATAATTTCTTTCTTTGTTGGTATTGGCTGGCAGCATAATCTTTCCAAGTAAATTGTAATTTCCAAATTAGATTATACATTATGTCATATTAGTTTTATATTAGAAAAACAAACTGAGTTAAAGGAAAAATGCCAAAGTTGACTTGGTTGATGATATAAAAATTTTGTGTTTCTACTGTGAAATGTTTAATGTTTTCTTTACAAGTTTAACAGCAAACATAAAACCTAAATTAAAGCAAGGTATTTATTTCACATGCCTGGGCCTTGATCAGAACTTAAAATAGGAAAAGGAAGACAGAACATTTTCAAGACACACACACACAACCATAGCTGCAGGCATTACATATAGAGGTCAGTGTGTACATTTATGCATGCATGTATATTTATATAGGCATTTGCGCAAATATATATGTATTATATGTACATTTCTGTTTATGAATATAAATATATTATTTTGGGGGGGGGTGATCCGTTTAGAGAGCATTAAGGGCCCAAAGTCAAGCATTCAGAAGGTAGGACATGCCAGAATTGAGGTTGCCTCAACTTTAATTTGGCTCTTTTGTGCATCTACGTTATGATTAAGGACCTTTGGTTTTAGGGTCCTCCCCTTAGGAATTTCTACGGGTTTATTCAAAAGTTTAATAAAAGGGGGAAATTGGTAAAAACTGAAAATAAAGGGCTGTGGGCAAGTGGGGGAAGAGGCGTCCAGTACCGACAGGGTGGAGCAGTTGGTGGTTTTGGCTGGTGGGACTTGGCTTCCTGCCCATCTCATTCCCCCACTGCCCAGAAGCTGTATGCCCAGAAGCTACTACACAAGGGGTGCAGCCTTCCATTCCCCATCTGTCCCCAGCCCTTCCGCACAGCCCCATCCACTTCCTCTGTGCAGAAGACTGCACCCCACATGAGTACTAACTCCCTGTGCCAGACAGAGCGTCCTCCTGACTCTGGACTTGACCGCTTTGCCTGTGAAAAATTCCTGCGCCCTGAAAAAGCCCAAATTCAAGTGAAAATTGGTACCTCTCAAATACTGTTTTTTTCAAAACCTAGGAACTGTTGGAAGAAAATTGGTGCATACCGAAAATAAAGGAGCTTAATTGTGCTACAGTCTTGAATTGCATGACGTCAGGGCCCCTGGCTCATTCTGTGTACACGATAGGTGGTGCCCACAGAATAGGTAGGAGCTATTCAATGTCTTTTAATCTCCATCATTCAATGTATGGCCCCGATGCATTGTTTACTGCCCACCATCCAAACCTTGTGCTGAACACAGAATTATTAATTTCCTCATGAGCTTGTCTTTGGTGCCGTCACTGATGTATCTTCGCTTCAATGACTATATCTTCAGAGCACCCTGGGGAGATAAGGCGTTGGGATGCTCCCCATTTTACAGATGGGGAATGAAGGCACAGACAGGAGAGACAAAAAATGTCGGAAGTGTCCATTTATTTTTGGTCCTGAGTTTGAGAAGCCCAAGGGCCTGATTTTCCAAATACTTACCATTTTTATAGCATCGTATGTGTTGAAAGGCCAGCTCCCACGGAGTGAGTTGTGAGGGCCCAGAACGTTTGCAGCTCAACCCCAGAATTGAATATTCAGAAGATGAGGAATACACAGTTAGTGGCTAAGGCTGAAAGTTTGGTATGAGACTTTCCAAGCACCATACAGGCAATCTGGAGGGGGAGGTGCTCTAGTGGATCCAGACCCTTCTGCCTCTGGTCCCCACCAGCCTCTCCCTATCCCCTTCTGTCCCATCTGCCCCTCCCCAACATTTGCCCTGCTCCTATGAACCCCGGACCCCAGTCTGTTTGCCCCACACCCAATTCTTTCCCGTCTCCTCCTTTTCCCATCCCTCTCTATCCACTCCTGCCCCTCCACTGCTCCTACCCACATCCCCATCTCCAGCCATTGCCCCCCCTTCACCACTCCCTCCTCCTATCTTGCCCTGCCCCAACCCATCCAATTCCCCCCCATCTCTTTCCACTGCACCCCATTCTGCATTTGAATCTGGCTGCTTTCTCCTTTTTCTCTTCCCTGCCCAGGCACTTAGCTCACAGGAGAGACAGGCTCCCTGTTACAGCATCCCCTGGCAGCCAGGAAGAGCAATTTCAGGAAAAGTCCTGCTCGTGCCCTGCAGCCCTGGGATGAAGACTGCTCAGTCCCTCTTTGGGAAAAGGCACATGGGGGCTATGCAGGGATGGAGCATGGAACATGGAATCTGCAGAGAATTTATCTGCCACACTCGAACGAGTAGCTGCCGAAAGTGTGCAACCTGAAGATTTTTCAGAGGCTTATAACTTAGCCAAATGTGGGTGGTTTTTCTCAGGGACAGCAATAGGTTCATCCCTGACACCTCCATCTCCCCCCATGCCAAATTTCAAGCCCCTGTGACAATGTATAGAAGTGCCAGAGTTTCTCAACTCAACAGTTAAAAGATTTTTTTTTTAATTTGGGCAAAGCACTCTATTTTCCCTAACCCCTTTCTCAGAAACACTTTAGCTCAGACATTTTCCCAAAAATTCAACCTTAGGCAGACACTCAGTGTAAAATTTCAGCCGAAACAGTTTAAGTGTGGGAAAGTTACAAGCAGCAGCAACCAGGATCTTATAATGGGAACTGTTGGGTAACCTTAGCTATTGACAAGTCATCCATACACCACCATTTCCATACTCATTAAAAAAATGAGAGTCCTGTAGCACTTTAAAGACTAACAAATTTAATTTCTGTAGGCATAAGCTTTCGTGGGCTGTAACCCACTTCGTCAGAGGATATTCATTAAAGCGATCATTACTTAGCAGGAAAAACTGAAGGTTAACTGTTTCTGAGTCAAAATGAAGGAAATAAGCTATGTGGATGTTTTTAAACTATATTTTCCCACACTTTCAGATTTAAAAATAGCTGACTAGATTTTCCTCACAGATTGCAACAATAATGCTTTGAATTTATACATCACTTTACACGTCCAAAGCACTGTGTGGACAAATAACAATCACCACTGAGCTGAAAGCAGGAGGGTGAAGTTTGAAGTCAACATGTCAATGTTAAAGAAAGGTAGGAGGGACTTGAAATGAAAGATCCTATTCAATCTCAGCTGCAGTGTTGCAGCTTGATATATGCTATAAAAAACACAAACACACATCCTTTATGCTGCGTACATTTATAAATCATTTATAAGAGATTAATATATTATTAACAGATGTTGTACATCTGTTATAAACATGAATCGCATGTGTGCTAAATCATTGCAAGAACATCAGTAGAAGGTTATAAACCATGGTTATAAGCAATCTGTTGACCTGTTGGACTCTATAATTATTGATTTATCATTTATTAAAACATCTATTAATCATTCGTTAACCCTTTAAAATCTATTTAGAAGTGGAACTGTAATACAAAATACAAATTATACATGCAGTCTTGGTTGTGATGTAGTGTGCATAAGAGACATCAGGTGGGTGAGGTGATATCTTTTATTGGATTAACTTTTGTTGGTGAAAGAGACAAGCTTTCGAGCTACACAGAGGTCTTCTTCAGCTATTACCTCACCCACCTTGTCTCTCTCATATCCCAGGACCAATATGGCTACAGCAATACTGCAAACATAGACTTTATGCATACACACACTATATGTATCTGTGTGGGTGTATTCTCATCATTTATGATTGTGAACCAAGTCTGTAAATCAAGACCCATGAAGCTTTAATTGATTTTTGTTCTCTCTACCGGCACTCAATCACTCAGAGGCAATGAGAATAGATACAGTATCTTGCTTCCCCCTACAATACCATTTACACTACCATGGTGATTTCAAATGAATTACAGAGCCCTGATTTTAATTCCCAAGCACTGACCCTAGATCAGAGCAGGAAGCAGGAGTCCAGTTTTAAAACCAGATAACCAGAATCCCACTGTGGGGCAGACTCTCTTCACAGTACCACTGGTGTAAATCGGCAGTACCCACTGAAATCTCAGGAGCAACACAGATGTAAAGCGAGAGGAGAATCAGACCATTAGCGACTCTGCTGTCTGAAATGAATGCATTTCATGATGCAACTGTTTAATTTTTTAGTTTCTGGAGCAAATAAACTGACTTTTGCTTGTTGCATAAAACGTTAGGTCAAGAGGAGCATTTGGGTGGCCGGAGCTAGGGTTATAAGGTTGTTATGAGTAATGCCACTGTTGAAAATTTCCATTCATGTACAGAGTTTAAAGTATACTCTCATCAAAATGATTAATAGGGCTGATAACAGGGTTTATCAGCCATTATATCAGTGAGATGCTGTTTAGATTTGATTTTGACGCACAGGAAGGAACTGGCTGAGAATCTGAAAGTGGAAGGCAGCTTGGGTGAAAGTGATCATGAAATGATAGAGTTCATGATTCTAAGGAATGAAGAGAAAAAAGCACAATAAAGATAATGGATTTCAAGAAGCCCTACTTTAGCAAACTCGGGGAGTTGATAGGTAAGATCCCATGGGATGCAAATCTAAGGGGAAAAGTAGTTCAAGACAATTGGCAGTCTTTCAAAGAGACATTGTTAAGGGCACAAAAGCAAACTATCCCACTACATAGGAAAGATAAGAAGTATCTGGCTTAACCAGGAAATTTTCAACTATCTGAAACTCAAAAAAAAATCCAACAAAAAGTGGAAACGATGTCAAATTACAAAGGATGACTATAAACAAATAAGGCAAGTATGTAGGGACAAAATTAGAAAGGTCAAGGCATAAAATTGGATTAAAGAAACTAGAGACATAAAGAGTAACACGAAAACATTCTACAAATACATTAGATGCAAGAGGAAGACCAAGGACAGGGTAGGCCCATTACTCAGTGAGGGGGGGAAAAAATAACAGAAATTGTGGAAATGGCAGAAGTGATAAATTACTTCTTTGGTTCGGTTTTCACCAAAAAGTTTAATAGCAATTGGACATCTAACAGTGAATTCCAGTGAAAATGAAGTAGGATCAGAAGCTAAAATAGAGAAAGATCAAGTTAAAAATTACTTAGATATGTTAGATATCTTTAAACTGCCAGGGCCTGATGAAATCCATTGTAGAATACACAAGGAGCTGACGGAGGAAATAGCTGAGCCATTAGCAATTATCTTCGAAAAGTCACGGAAGACGGAAGAGATTCCAGAGGACTGGAAAAGGGCAAATATAGTGCCAGTCTATAAAAGGGGAATAAGGACAACCTGAGGAATTATAGACCAGTCATCTTAACTTCAGTACCCAGAAGGATAATGGAGCAAATAATTAAGCAATCAATTTGCAAACACCTAGAAGCTAATAAGGTGATAAGTAACAGTCAGCATGGATTTGTCAAAAATAAATCATGTCAGACCAACCTCATAGTTTTGTTTAACAGAGTAACGAGCTTTGTAGATAGGGGAGAAGTGGTAGATATGGTATATCCTGACTTACTGTCTCACATGACCTTCTCATAAACAAAATAGGGAAATATAATCTGGATGGTGTTACTATAATGTGGGTGCATAACTGGTTGGAAAACCATTCCCAGAGAGTAGTTATCAGTGGTTCACAATCAAGCTGGAAGGCATATTAAGTGGGGTCCTGCAAGGACCAGTTTGGGTCTGGTTCTGTTCAATATCTTCATCCATGGTTTAGATAATGGCATAGAGAGTACACTTATTGTTTGCGGATAATATAAAGCTGGGAGGCGTTGCAAATGTTTTGGAGGATAGGATTAAAATTAAAAATGATCTGGACAAATTGGAGAAATGGTCTGAAGTACATAGGATTAAATTCAATAAAGATAAATGCAAATATTCCACTTAGGAAGGAACAATCAGTTACATACATACAAAATGGGAAATGGCTGCCTAGGAAGGAATACTGCAGAAAAGGATTTGAGGGTCATAGTGGATCACAAGCTAAATATGAGTCAACACTGTAATACCACTGCAAAAAAAGCAAACATCATTCTGGGATGCATTAGCAAGAGTGTTGTAAGCAAGTCACAAGAAGTAATTCTTCTGCTCTACTCCGCGTTGATTAGGCCTCAAGTGGAGTATTGTGTCCAGTCCTGGGCATTGCCTTTCAGGAAAGATGTGGACAAATTGGAGAAAGTCCAGAGAAGAGAAACCAAAAAGATTAAACATCTAGTAAACGTGACCTATGAGAGAAAACGGAAAAAACGGGGTTTGTTTAGTCTGGAGGAGAGAAGACTGGGGGGGGGATATGATAGCAGTTTTCAAGTACATAAAAGGAGGAAGAAAAATTGCTCTCGTGAACAATGTCAATGGAACTTACTCACCCTTCCAAATCACTACCCCCTAATGAGGGTTGCCAACACAGAGGTGTGTGGCTTTGTGCCTCAACACTAGCTGGGCCTCAATGCAACCTATAGCCAGTATTTTGTAGCTAGTGTTTTTTAATCATGCTTAGGGAAGAGAAATAATTCCTCCACGTTCAAAATGGAATGGAGCTCATTCGAATACAGTGCACTTACAGAATCTAAGAATACATTAGGAATCCAATTTCCTGCGAAATAGCAGACTTAGAAAAGCATGAACATTATTAGAGGCCTGGACAGATTTCCATAAGGGATTGAAAACATAGGACTGTTTATTTTCAAAAGAAGATGTGACAGAGATATACAGGTGAGACAGAAAAAAGTAAAATTGAGTGCTTCTATTTACCGTCTTTCATAGTACTAAGGAAGAGGGACAGTCAGTGAAATTGAAAGGCAGCAGGTTTCAAATAAAAGGATTTTAAGGATGGATAAAAGAATTTGAACTCAGCATTGTTAACTTGTGGAACTCCCTCACTTGATATCAACAAGGCCAAGAACTTACTAAGGTTTGAGAAAGGATGACACTTATGTGAATCATACAACTATCCCCAGCAACCTTGAAAGAGTAAAAGGGTAAAATATGAGAGATATAAGTCTTCATGCTTCAAGATATAAGCCAACTACTGACTGACTAGGGGTTAGGACAAAAATTCCCTCACTGGTATATTAACACAAAATTGTCCATTATGGATTTTTTCACAGCTTTCTCTGAAGAATCTGGTATTGACGATTGTCAGAGAAATGATACTGGACTAGATGGATCATTGATTTGCTCTACTATGATAATTTCATATGTCCCTAAACCTTACCTCTTCTTTTAATGCAGAATATCTGTATCAGTTCTGTAGCTGTGGAAGACAGATTAGCATCAGCCAACCCTAACTCCAAAGACATTTAAATGGCATTTTGTGAGTCTCTCACAACATATTAGTTTGACTTATCTTCTCCTTCTAGTCTTTGGGGTTTTACAGGATCAGGCCTTTAGCTTGAGGCTGTTGCTGTAAGAGCTGAGCCCATCACAAAAACCTCTGTGGCACTGAATGCCTTACAAAATTCAAGTGTGGGAAAAGGAGAAAAGGGACTGGCGATGATGAAGAGCTCTCATGATGTCAGCAAAAAAGCATCTCCGAGCAAGTTAGGGTCCAAGCCGAGCCATACAGAGTCCCTGCAACCACACCTCAAGTGATATTACTGCTTTTCAGATACACTTCAATCACTGCTTCTCATTTTAGAAGGCCATTATTTAGCCTAATAAGAACTCAAAGAAAGGAAGGGGGAAGTTAACTGAAGTAACTCCTACCCAGCCTAGATATATTCGATTGTTTTCCTTTATGTGGGCTCCCAAGGGTTTTCCCCCAAGGGAAACTTTCCTCTATGAGGGTGGCACTGGGGTGATTTTATTAATAACAATGTGACATCATCGCACTCAATTATCATAGACTCATAGGTCAGAAGGGACCAATATGATCATCTAGTCTGACCTCCTGCACAAGGCAGGCCACAAAACCCTACCCATACACATTTATAACAACCCCGAACCCATGACTGAGTTATTGAAATCCTCAAAAGTGAGATTTGAAGACCTCAAGCTGCAGGGCATCGATCAGCAAGCGACCCTTGCCCCACGCTGCGGAGGAAGGCGAAGAACCTCCGGGGCCTCTGCCAATCCGCCCCGGAGGAAAATTCCTTCCCGACCCCAAATATGGCGATCAGCTAAACCCCGAGCATGTGGGCAAGACTCACCAGCCAGCACCCAAAAAGGAATTCTCAGTGGCTTCTTTTATAAATATCTTTCGCACATGGTATGTGTTGCCAGATAAATCCTTCCGAAATATTCTACAAACAACCCCTCTACCTTTTCATATAGCCTGAGCCAGCACCCATTGATTTCAATGGGAGAAGTATCACGCCCAAGGTTATTTAAATTAACATCTTAAATTCAACATGCCAAACTCCATTATCCTGGTTTAGTCCCACTGTGGGTGATGGGGTTTCACTGCAAAGGATTTGGCCTCCTTCCTAAATAAAACAAACAGCCATCCAGTTTTCATAGTTACAGATCAGAAAAAATTGCAGGAATCAAGCTGTTTTTTTAATGACCCTTAGTCTAATATTTCATATTCCAGGCAGCACATTATAGCTCTCTCACAATATAATATAGCTGCCTTATGTTAGTCACTCTTCTAGCAATTTCATTGTTCATTTCATAATAAGGATATTGAAATGAATGAATTTTTTAAAGTGCAGATTAATTAAGGGGAAAACCACATCGACTTTTCTCATGTTGGGATAATACAGTTGATCCTTTGCCATTTTTGACCCAAAATGAGTTAACATCTTAAAACAGTTTTCCTGAAAGTTTTCCATCCCAAAATAAAGTGATTTAATTCCATGTGCTTTGTTCTTGAGAAGAAATCTGTGCTTGGGAGGGAAGTCAGGGGGAAAAAAGACATCTTAAGTCATCTAAACTTCCAAGAACAAAATCCAAACATTGGAGCTTCATTCAATTGGCCCACCCGGCCACAGTGAGAAGTCAAACAAAGAAGCATTGTAATGCTCCACGCAGTGAAGTCCAAGAACATCAAGCCAAATCCATTCCTATTGAACGCTCTGCAGCTGAGAGGAGGTGGATTCGAAATAGCGTAAGATCAATAAAATTCAGTGCTCCCCTTTTCACAGGAAGTCAACTGCTCAAACAGTAATGTACTTGTCCAAAGCATGTAAAACAGTAAGGCCACACAGAGCCTGGGAAGCAGGTTACTCCTCGACGGTTTTTATAACACGGTATACATTTATACTACCGTTATTATTCTTAAGAGCATCTTCCTTGCCCCGCCCATATGTTTAGCCAAAAAAAAAAAATCCCTACACTAGTTTTGTGGCAAGCTTTTGAAACCCCAGTCTGCCATTCTATCCTCTACTCTGCCTAACAACTCTGTTACGAGTGTTCTGCAAACAAGGGATTGCACTTGATACAATATGTACTGCCTTATACAGGCATGACTGCGTGTTGAGTACAGTTGTGTGAAACACACAGAAAAAGAGATCCAGATAATGTCAGCAGAAATTCAGATGTGGAATCCATACTTTGCGGTTGCTCTAACCTCTATAATGAACTGAACCAATCCCAGAGATCCAAATACCGCACAAATTTGGAGACATTCAGGTCTGAATGTGAATTTTGGGTCATATCCCTAATGGTGGTCCATGCAGCTATGCTGATTTACGCCAGCTAAGGTTCTGGCCTTTTGTGTCTTGGACCCATCTCTAGTTTCGGGACTATAGATTTACACAAAAAACTCAAAACAAAACTCAGCTGAAACAATTAAGTTTTGCCTGGTTTCCAGCTGAACCCATTAGTCAGTCCAGGTTTATTTCTATCTCAGCCCAGGTTAATTCAAAGCTTGCTCAACATTTATCTCAAGTTTGCCATAAGATCTTTGAACCTCAGTGAAGTATTTGTGGAACATAGCTCAAGTACTGAGTTTGCAATGCACCTGATTTCCGGATTCATTACGAACATTTAACACAACTCTAGCAATTTGTTAAGGACATAACATCACACCAGATTTTCAGCCCTGTGTATGCAAATGTCCTTGCTTTTGAAGTGTTATTTCTTCTGCGATCGGACATTTCTGTTAGGAAATCAGTGATGCTGATGCACCCCATAGGAATGCTGCTGTCACTGTGTCTCAACATCTGTGAGAGATTAACGACACAGGAAGAAGCAGGAGGTTACATTTGATGATCCTGCAGTTAGATGTTCCTGGGGCACTGGAATTTTTACTAGAATATTAAATTTGCCTATTCCCATATGCTTTCCCTTCCAGGATATGGATTTTAAAAACAGCAGAGAGAACACAGCGTTAGTGGTTTCAGGTGATCCATCCTTATAGACATCCCTCAATGTCTAAAATGCCTAGCTATAAGTCCTGCCCTGCATGAGTCATCTTCTGCATCCTTTTATTTGTGGAACCAAGACCTGCACTGGTGGATCTAATCAAGAGAGGGGAAACCAGATGTTCATTGGTCAAAGATATGGTTGATGTTAAACCAGTAGCTAGCCCTATATGTTGGTCTAGCTTTGTACCTGTGGCTTTTGCTCCAGATGTCTTCTGCCTGTCAAACACAGATGGCGGTCCATAAGAGATCTCTGCAGAAAGCAGCAGTTTCAGCTCACAAGGATCTGTGCAAACCTCTCCTTTGGTTTCTATCAGCATGGGTTATCACACCCTGGGCCAGATCCTCTTCTGGTGTAAATTAGCATAGGTCCATTCATTTAATTAGCCCTATATTGATTTACACCAACTGAGGATCTGCTGTCTTGAGTTTGGTGGTTTAAATAAACCCAAAATCTAAAGCAAAAGAGAGCTGGACTGAACTGATCCTTGGGCTAAAACCATCAGCTAATCATGATTTTGATGCAAACCATAAATCAGCCCAAGTTCATTCCAAAGTAGGCCCAGGAGCATGACACTTAGCAAATCTTTCAATGAACCTAAGAGATGGGTTTCACATTTGTAATGACACCTGAATCCAAGTGATTTTTCCCCTGGTTTGGGCTTTCATTGTAGACATTTCACACCAAGCTGTATTCCCTAGATATGTTCTCCCTAAATTCTTTATTGTGGTTGCACCACTGTTCCAGCCTGGAGCCAGAAGATCACCCTGACTAATGCTAATTGAAGCACATTAATAATTGTGTAGGAAAATCAAGGCAACAAATAGAAGCAGATAGTCAGTGAAGAATTGCCCCAGACAAGCCATTCCAAAACTGTCACCAATCACAACTAAAACCATGTGCAACTCTAGTGCTGCACTTTCCATCCTTCATGACTAATACCACCAAGAGTTTATATGCCTGAGCAAAGCAGTGGAGAGCCCCTCCATGCTGAGCTGTCCCTGGCTATATTATGGCATACCAGTGAAGCTTCGCCATGTCAATGCTAGCGTGTGGTAGGGCACAGCTTGGGTGGCATGTCACAGGAAAACCCTGGCTGAAGTGGGACACGTAGCGTGCCGTTAAATGTGCAGCCCTCCCTCATAACATGTGCTGACAAACAGTGGATGCAAATATCCTCCAAGGTGAGATTGAAAAGTCCTGCCCAACGGATATCGGGGAAACATATTTATGTCTAAACAGCTTCTAGGATCAGGAAACAAACCTGTTTAGGCATAACCCAAATGAGCCCTTCCTGCACTCCCTCCTCTTCCCCCCCACAAGAATCCTCTTTAAACACTTAGATGTCAGTGTATACTGAGCACAAAAGTATCCTAAAAAGACATGCAGCTATTAATAGTGTGACAGAGCCAGGCCTGACGGCTTTGCCAGAGTGCTGGAAGGCCG